>OX465292.1:12954634-13554634 GCA_949987695.1 Merzomyia westermanni | reverse complement strand
ACTTCATATCCTGCTATACCTACTAAAATGCTGTTTACGGCAATTTTCCACCATGATGCCATTTTTAAAAAAAATTCAATAGTAAAATTTTTTAATTTGAATTTTTATTTTTATTTATTCATAAATTTGTTTTTTTTTCTTTTTTTTTCAATTTTTTTTTTTTAATTTTCTTCCGGGTTTAGTTTCCTTATTAATCTATTTATTTCTTCTTCTAATGTGGAAGGGTATAATAAGTCTTTCATTGTGGGTTCTCTACCCATTCCTATATAGGACCAAACGTGTTTTAAATATTTTAAATTATGCCTGTTGCCTCCCTTGTTAGGAGGTCTTGACCTTTGTATTTCTATTTCTTCGATTTCATGCTCTAGCTTATCAACAATATCATTGATTAATTCATAATCAAGGTCAGGTGGTAGTGCATTATCCATAAGAAATAGGTATTTTCACATTTACTCAATTTATTAACATTTGTATAATTTTTATAATTTATTATTTCTTAATTCTTTAATCTTTTCTTTAAGTTTTAATCGCTCAATTGTATTAGTCGTTAGGTTAAGTAGCCTAAAAGTTTTGGCTATTTCTATCTGTCTCTTAACTTGTTTGCCTGCCCTTTTTCTCTTATGTATTATTGTAGGGGCCGGTATTTTGGGAATTTCTTCCTTTTTGTTAGGCTTGTTCCTTCGCCGATACTCTTCTATAGTAATCGGTGTCGGACCTTGTCTTTCGGATTTGCGACTTTTAAGAATTTGCTCCGTAGCTTTTTTAATAGTGTCTACACACTGTTGAAAGATTTTGTCAAATTCTTGTTGAGTCGTAATCTCTTTCATTATATTATACCTATTAATACTAATAATTGTCCCTAAGCAAATTTAATTGCTACTTGTTTAGCGGCCTAAGGCGTGCTCAAATTATTCTAATATTTGATATGCTTTTTAATAATTAAATATACTTAGTGTTGTCAAATTTTTGTCCAAATCTAATTTGATTTCTGGTGTTGGACTTGCCGTGCTATTGCGATTGGATCGTCCTTTAGCTGGTTTTTAGCGTTTTGCTATATGTAGTAAATTTTTCGCTAATGTAAAACCAAACTGGCAGGATCTATGTATTAATAATAATTCCACTCTTCTTATGTGTCATGTCGACTGTCGGCTATTGTCATCAAATCAGTTTGTATTCCACCCATTTATGCATCAGCCGTATATGGGAGTAAGTATCCGCATAAAGTGATGTATTCGCTAGTTATAGGGTCTGAATTTTACTCCGTTTTGGTTACTTCCCCAGTTGCTGGGTTACCTCTATTGAATGTTTATTTAAATATGAGCGCTGAGTGCTAAAACTTCCTTCTAAAAATTGTAAAGTGTTGAAAATTCCTTCTGCTCAGTCTCTAAGCGATTTTGCAAATTTAATTGCAAAGTTGTGAGACTGGCAGGATCGCCATGTAAAGCGTTGAATACGAATGAATGGTTTGTATATCATTGATTCTTTATTGGTGAAATGTTTCTTATTTATAGTAAATTTCTTACACTAATATTTACAAACTACTTATGTATAAAAACTACAATACTTACAAACTATTTACTTACACACGATATGCTGTGTCAGCATATGTGTTTCATAACTATGGAATGGTTTGTCAGTCGCTCTGACGTAGTGACTTGACTCATCATAATTGTAACACGATATGCGGTACGCTCGTTAGAAGTCAAGCGCCCGCTGTGCAGTTTAATGGCATTTAAATGGGTCACAATATTTTGGCATTGTGTGTGGTCACTGAACACGTGCATACCAAATGTTTGTAAATGCAATGTGTTCAACAGTGATACTACAACAGCTCCAACTACAATTCCCCTAACTATAATTGATACAAGTACAGTGGGGGTGCATAACAAATAACATGGAAGTGTTGGTATGCAAAAAAGCCCTGCCGTATCTAGAACTGTTCTAAAAACATGCGTAAAAATATTCCACTTTCCTTGAGTTTACATATAAAATATATGTACCAAAGAATGAAAAAAAAGGAATAAAGTACATTACAGGGAAAATGCATAGTGACGCTACATGGCATCATATCTTAGTTGTGAGAGTACTCTAACAGCGGTTTGGTGCAGACACTTGGGTTCGTATCCCAGTGTCCGAGAAGGGGTCTGAAGAGAAGTTGGGCACTTCGAAACATGTCATCTCATACCATCGCTGTGCACATAGTTGTAATTTTTCCTCTAATATCAATAAACAAACAAAAATTCGAGCACGGCTCCAACGACAATTCACATTACTATTATTAATATAGCTACAGTGCGAGTGCATAACAACTAACACGGAAGTGTTGATATGCAAAGAAGCCCTTCTGTATCCGAAACTGTTCAATGGACCCGCCTAAATATATTCTACTTTCCTTGAGTTTACATATAAAATATAAGTACCAAAGAATGAAAAAAGAGGAATAAAGCACATTACAGGGAAAATGCATCGTGACGCTACATGGCATCATATCTTAGTTCTTTGAATACTCTAACAGCGGTTTGGTGCAGAAACTAACACGGAAGTGTTGATGAGCAAAGAAGCCCTTCTGTATCCGAAACTGTTCAATGGACCCGCCTAAAAATATTCTACTTTCCTTGAGTTTACATAAAGGGTGTTTTTTTTAGGGGTATAGAACTTCGAATTGAATTAAAACACAAGAAAATCGTTTTAAGGTCCATCAATTTGGCTTTATTGGAAGGATAATTTTATGCCATTAATGCTTAAATATAATTTCGGGCATGTGGCCGCCGCGGCTGGCTCGAAAAAAGCCAATTCTACAGGTCCAATTTTCAACCACTTTTTCGAGCATATGGGGCCGTATGTCGGCAATAATGCCACGAATGTTGGCTTCCAATTCCCCTAACGTTTCTGGTTTGTTGGTGTAGACGAGCGACTTCACATATCCCCAAAGAAAATAATCCAATGGTGTCAAATCACACGACCTTGGTGGCCAATTGACAGGTCCATTCCGCGAAATTATGCGCTCATCGAATGTTTCCTTCAATAAATCGATTGTGACGTGCGCTGTGTGGCATGTAGCGCCGTCTTGTTGGAACCACAACTCATCCACATTCATGCCATCCAATTCGGGAACAAAATAGTCGGTTATCATGGCTCTATACCGGTCTCCATTAACGGTAGCTGCCTCTCCAGCATTATTGCGGAAGAAGTATGGCCCAATGACTCCACCAGCCCATAGAGCACACCAAACAGTCAGTTTTTGTGGATATAATGGCGTTTCAAGGGTCTCATGTGGATTCTCTTCACTCCAAATGCGGCAATTTTGCTTGTTGACGTAGCCATTCAACCAAAAATGAGCCTCATCACTGAACAAAATTTTGCGATGAAAATCAGCATCGAAATCAATCTCATTTTCGGCCCATACACCAAAATCACGACGCATTGCATGGTCTCGCGGCTTTAATTCTTGCACAAGCTGGATCTTGTAAGGTCGCAAGCCAAGATCTTTGCGCAAAATCTTCCATAAAGTTGATGGACAAAGCTCCAATTGCTGTGCACGGTGGCGAATCGATTCATTCGGGTCCTCTTCAACACTTCGCTCCACAGCGGCAATTGTTTCTTCGGTGCGCACTGTTCGACGTCTCTGCGGATGCGTATTATCACATAGAGTAAACGTAGTGCGAAAACGATCCATGGTTAACCGAATTAATTGCTCTGATGGACGATTATGTCGACCATAAAATGGACGGAGCTCACGGTAAACTTCGCGAACTGAACCATTATTTTCGAAATAAATTTGCACGATTTGCAAGCGTTGTTCTTTTGTCAACCTGTTTATGATGAAATGGCAAACCAAACTGAACATAAATGACATTAGAGTTGCCAGATTTGACCACAAAATGCCAGTTTTATCTCTATTCGGAAAACAAACCTGTAAAAAAAACACCCTGTATAAAATATATGTACCAAAGAATGAAAAAAAAGGAATAAAGCACATTACAGAGAAAATGCATCGTGACGCTACATGGCATCATATCTTAGTTGCGAGAGTACTCTAACAGCGGTTTGGTGCAGACACTTGGGTTCGTATCCCAGTGTCGAGAAGGGGTCTGAAGAGAAGTTGGGCACTTCGAAACATGTCACCCCATACCATCCCTGTGCATATCGTTGTAATTTTTCCTCTAATATCAATGAACAAACAAACAAAAATTCGAGCACGGCTCCAACGACAATTCCCATAACTATTATTAATATAGCTACAGTGCGAGTGCATAACAACTAACACGGAAGTGTTGATATGCAAAGAAGCCCTTCTGTATCCGAAACTGTTCAATGGACCCGCCTAAATATATTCTACTTTCCTTGAGTTTACATATAAAATATATGTACCAAAGAATGAAAAAAAAGGAATAAAGCACATTACAGGGAAAATGCATCGTGACGCTACATGGCATCATATCTTAGTTGCGAGAGTACTCTAACAGCGGTTTGGTGCAGACACTTGAGTTCGTATCCCAGTGTCGACAAGGGGTCTGAAGAGAAGTTGGACACTTCGAAACATGTCACCCCATACCATCCCTGTGCATATCGTTGTAATTTTTCCTCTAATATCAATGAACAAACAAACAAAAATTCGAGCACGGCTCCAACGACAATTCCCATAACTATTATTAATATAGCTACAGTGCGAGTGCATAACAACTAACACGGAAGTGTTGATATGCAAAGAAGCCCTTCTGTATCCGAAACTGTTCAATGGACCCGCCTAAAAATATTCTACTTTCCTTGAGTTTACATATAAAATATATGTACCTCTCTCTCTCTCTATGGCGCGATATACAACAGGTATATCATCATAAACCTCCTAAGAGATTTTTGCGCCAAGCTTCTCTTCCAATTTGTGGTGTGCCGATTTGAATTTTCCCTACAAATTGGTGGGACCTACAGTTTTTTGCCGACTCCGAACGGCATCTACAAAGGAGACGAATTTTTTTGCTGAGAAGCCTGTCATGGCAGAAATACACTCGGAGAGTTTGCCAAACCACTGCCGAGGGGCGACCCCGTTTTGAAAAACTTTTTTCAAATCACTTTTGATGTTACCTGTACCAGGGCTCGAACCATGGACCTTCGGTGTGGTAGGCCGGCAACACTACCTTCACACCACGGCGGCCGCCAAAATATATGTACCAAAGAATGAAAAAAAAGGAATAAAGCACATTACAGGGAAAATGCATAGTGACGCTACATGGCATCATATCTTAGTTCTTTGAATACTCTAAAAGCGGCTTTGGTGCAGACACTAACACGGAAGTGTTGATGAGCAAAGAAGCCCTTCTGTATCCGAAACTGTTCAATGGACCCGCCTAAAAATATTCTACTTTCCTTGAGTTTACATATAAAATATATGTACCAAAGAATGAAAAAAAAGGAATAAAGCACATTACAGGGAAAATGCATAGTGACGCTACATGGCATCAAATCTTAGTTCTTTGAATACTCTAAAAGCGGCTTTGGTGCAGACACTAACACGGAAGTGTTGATGAGCAAAGAAGCCCTTCTGTATCCGAAACTGTTCAATGGACCCGCCTAAAAATATTCTACTTTCCTTGAGTTTACATATAAAATATATGTACCAAAGAATGAAAAAAAAGGAATAAAGCACATTACAGGAAAAATGCATAGTGACGCCACATGGCATCATATCTTAGTTCTTTGAATACTCTAAAAGCGGCTTTGGTGCAGACACTAACATGGAAGTGTTGATGAGCAAAGAAGCCCTTCTGTATCCGAAACTGTTCAATGGACCCGCCTAAAAATATTCTACTTTCCTTGAGTTTACATATAAAATATATGTACCAAAGAATGAAAAAAAAGGAATAAAGCACATTACAGGGAAAATGCATAGTGACGCTACATGGCATCATATCTTAGTTCTTTGAATACTCTAAAAGCGGCTTTGGTGCAGACACTAACACGGAAGTGTTGATGAGCAAAGAAGCCCTTCTGTATCCGAAACTGTTCAATGGACCCGCCTAAAAATATTCTACTTTCCTTGAGTTTACATATAAAATATATGTACCAAAGAATGAAAAAAAGGAATAAAGCACATTACAGGGAAAATGCATCGTGACGCTACATGGCATCATATCTTAGTTGCGAGAGTACTCTAACAGCGGTTTGGTGCAGACACTTGGGTTCGTATCCCAGTGTCCGAGAACGGGTCTGAAGAGAAGTTGGGCACTTCGAAACATGTCATCCCATACCATCCCTGTGCATATCGTTGTAATTTTTCCTCTAATATCAATGAACAAACAAACAAAAATTCGAGCACGGCTCCAACGACAATTCCCCTAACTATAATTAATATAGCTACAGTACGAGTGCAAAGAAGCCCTTCTGTATCCGAAACTGTTCAATGTACCCGCCTAAAAACAAATAACACGGAAGTGTTGGTATGCAAAAAAGCCCTTCCGTATCTAGAACTGTTCTAAAAACACGCGTAAAAATATTCCACTTTCCTTGAGTTGACAAATAAAATATATGTACCAAAGAATGTATAAAAGGAATAAAGCAAATGGCACATTACAGGAAAAGTTGTGCTCTTCGAAACATGTCATCCCATACCATCCCTGTTGTAATTTTTCCTCTAATATCAATGAACAAACAAACAAAAATTCGAGCACGGCTCCAACGACAATTCCCATAACTACAGGGTGGCTGATGAATTTTGCTACATTAAGAAACTCAAATAATTTTTTTTTCAGTGTATGGAATTAATTTTTCTTTTATTCATGTTAAAGCTCATTAAATTGTATTAAATATAGCTTAATTAGTTTTAAAAATAATGGAATTTAAATGTCCCCCCTGCTCGTCGATGCATGTGCGGCATCTTACCAAAAAGTTGTTCATTACTGCTTGGAGAGTTGAGACAGGAATAGCCGCAATTGTTTCTCGAATGGTTAGCCTTAGTTCATTCAAATTTGTTGGTTTTGCTTTGAAGACTTCCTGTTTGCAATAACCCCACAAGAAAAAGTCAGGTGCAGTAAGGTCAGGCGACCTGGGTGGCCAACGGAATGTGGAGTTTCTGGATATCAGCTTATTGGGAAATTTTCGTCGCAATTCTGTCATAACAGGTTGGGCTATATGAGGAGCTGCACCATCTTGCTGAAACCACACAGAGTTGAAAGAAATTCTCATTCGGCGTAATTCTGGATAGAAAAACTCTCTCAACATGCTCAAGTAACGGTCTCCAGTAACCGTAACGGTGTGACCGTTTTCTTCGAAGAAGTAGGGCCCGACAATGCAGCGTGATGAAACTGCACACCACACTGTGACACGAAGTGGATGCAATTCCGTCTCATGGAGTATCTGTGGGTTGGAAGCACTCCATATTCGACAATTTTGTTTGTTTATGTTGCCGTTTAAATCGAAATGGGCCTCGTCAGACATGAAAAGACAGTTCAACATGTTTCCATCCTCTTCCACCATTTGAAGCATCTTCTGGCAAAATTCCCAGCGAATCGGCAAGTCTGTAGCGTTCAGTTTGTTGGCCATTTGAATTTTATATCGGAATAAGTCCAAATCTTTGTGCATAATTGACTGTAATGACTGTCTGCTTACACCCATTTGAGCAGATAAGCTTCTTGTCGAAACACGTGGATTGTTTTGTATGGCAGCAGCTACAGCAGCGATTGTTTCCTCCGTTCGAACTGAAGGGTTTCGATGGTAAGGTCTTCTGTTGACTGTCCCATGCTCGGCAAAATTGTTTACATGTCTTATTATGGTCCATCTGCTCGGAGGATTGCCGCCAAACGTGCGCCTATACTCTCTTTGAACCGAAACTACGGACTCCAGTGCGTGATAGCGGCGGACAATCCAAATTCTTGTTTCAGTGTCCCAGTTATCCATTTTTGTTAAATGTAAAAGTCAATCTGCAAAATAAAAAAAAATTTACCAGATTCATTAAATAGAAAAAAAGTTATGTAATTTTTTTTTTGGTAGCGGCTTTCATTAGCCACCCTGTATAATTAATATAGGTACAGTGAGAGTGCATAACAACTAACATGGAAGTCTTGATATGCAAAGAAGCCCTTCTGTATCCGAAACTGTTCAATGGACCCGCCTAAAAATATTCTACTTTCCTTGAGTTTACATATAAAACATATGTACCAAAGAATGAAAAAAAAAGGAATAAAGTACATTACAGGGAAAATGCATCGTGACGCTACATGGCATCATATCTTAGTTGTGAGAGTACTCTAACAGCGGTTTGGTGCAGACACTTGGGTTCGTATCCCAGTGTCGGAGAAGCGGTCTGAAGAGCAGTTGTGCACTTCGAAACATGTCATCCCATACCATCCCTGTTGTAATTTTTCCTCTAATATCAATGAACAAACAAACAAAAATTCGAGCACGGCTCCAACGACAATTCCCATTACTATAATTGATACAGGTACAGTGGGGGTGCATAACAAATAACACGGAGGTGTTGGTATGCAAAAAAGCCCTTCTGTATCCGAAATTGTTCAATGGACCCGCCTAAAAATATTCTACTTTCCTTGAGTTTACATATAAAATATATGTACCAAAGAATGGAAAAAATAGGAATAAAGCACATTACAGGGAAAATGCATCGTGACGCTACATGGCATCATATCTTAGTTGCGAGAGTACTCTTACAGCGGTTTGGTGCAGACACTTGGGTTCGTATCCCAGTGTCGGAGAAGGGGTCTGAAGAGAAGTTGTGCTCTTCGAAACATGTCATCCCATACCATCCCTGTTGTAATTTTTCCACTAATATCAATGAACAAACAAACAAAAATTCGAGCACGGCTCCAACGACAATTCCCATAACTATAATTAATATAGGTACAGTGAGAGTGCATAACAACTAACATGGAAGTCTTGATATGCAAAGAAGCCCTTCTGTATCCGAAACTGTTCAATGGACCCGCCTAAAAATATTCTACTTTCCTTGAGTTTACATATAAAACATATGTACCAAAGAATGAAAAAAAAAGGAATAAAGTACATTACAGGGAAAATGCATCGTGACGCTACATGGCATCATATCTTAGTTGTGAGAGTACTCTAACAGCGGTTTGGTGCAGACACTTGGGTTCGTATCCCAGTGTCGGAGAAGCGGTCTGAAGAGCAGTTGTGCACTTCGAAACATGTCATCCCATACCATCCCTGTTGTAATTTTTCCTCTAATATCAATGAACAAACAAACAAAAATACGAGCACGGCTCCAACGACAATTCCCATTACTATAATTGATACACGTACAGTGGGGGTGCATAACAAATAACACGGAGGTGTTGGTATGCAAGAAAGCCCTTCTGTATCCGAAACTGTTCAATGGACCCGCCTAAAAATATTCTACTTTCCTTGAGTTTACATATAAAATATATGTACCAAAGAATGGAAAAAATAGGAATAAAGCACATTACAGGGAAAATGCATCGTGACGCTACATGGCATCATATCTTAGTTGCGAGAGTACTCTAAAAGCGGCTTTGGTGCAGACACTAACACGGAAGTGTTGATGAGCAAAGAAGCCCTTCTGTATCCGAAACTGTTCAATGGACCCGCCTAAAAATATTCTACTTTCCTTGAGTTTACATATGAAATATATGTACCAAAGAATGAAAAAAAAGGAATAAAGCACATTACAGGGAAAATGCATCGTGACGCTACATGGCATCATATCTTAGTTGCGAGAGTACTCTAACAGCGGTTTGGTGCAGACACTTGGGTTCGTATCCCAGTGTCGAGAAGGGGTCTGAAGAGAAGTTGGGCACTTCGAAACATGTCACCCCATACCATCCCTGTGCATATCGTTGTAATTTTTCCTGTAATATCAATGAACAAACAAGCAAAAATTCGAGCACGGCTCCAACGACAATTCCCATAACTATTATTAATATAGCTACAGTGCGAGTGCATAACAACTAACACGGAAGTGTTGATATGCAAAGAAGCCCTTCTGTATCCGAAACTGTTCAATGGACCCGCCTAAATATATTCTACTTTCCTTGAGTTTACATATAAAATATATGTACCAAAGAATGGAAAAAATAGGAATAAAGCACATTACAGGGAAAATGCATCGTGACGCTACATGGCATCATATCTTAGTTCTTTGAATACTCTAAAAGCGGCTTTGGTTCAGACACTAACACGGAAGTGTTGATGAGCAAAGAAGCCCTTCTGTATCCGAAACTGTTCAATGGACCCGCCTAAAAATATTCTACTTTCCTTGAGTTTACATGTAAAATATATGTACCAAAGAATGAAAAAAAGGAATAAAGCACATTACAGGGAAAATGCATCGTGACGGTACATGGCATCATATCTTAGTTGCGAGAGTACTCTAACAGCGGTTTGGTGCAGACACTTGGGTTCGTATCCCAGTGTCGAGAAGGGGTCTAAAGAGAAGTTGGGCACTTCGAAACATGTCACCCCATACCATCCCTGTGCATATCGTTGAAATTTTTCCTCTAATATCAATGAACAAACAAGCAAAAATTCGAGCACGGCTCCAACGACAATTCCCATAACTATTATTAATATAGCTACAGTGCGAGTGCAAAACAACTAACACGGAAGTGTTGATATGCAAAGAAGCCCTTCTGTATCCGAAACTGTTCAATGGACCCGCCTAAATATATTCTACTTTCCTTGAGTTTACATATAAAATATATGTACCAAAGAATGGAAAAAATAGGAATAAAGCACATTACAGGGAAAATGCATCGTGACGGTACATGGCATCATATCTTAGTTGCGAGAGTACTCTAACAGCGGTTTGGTGCAGACACTTGGGTTCGTATCCCAGTGTCGAGAAGGGGTCTGAAGAGAAGTTGGGCACTTCGAAACATGTCACCCCATACCATCCCTGTGCATATCGTTGTAATTTTTCCTCTAATATCAATGAACAAACAAACAAAAATTCGAGGACGGCTCCAACGACAATTCCCATAACTATTATTAATATAGCTACAGTGCGACTGCATAACAACTAATACGGAAGTGTTGATATGCAAAGAAGCCCTTCTGTATCCGAAACTGTTCAATGGACCCGCCTAAAAATATTCTACTTTCCTTGAGTTTACATATAAAATATATGTACCAAAGAATGAAAAAAAAGGAATAAAGCACATTACAGGGAAAATGCATCGTGACGCTACATGGCATCATATCTTAGTTGCGAGAGTACTCTAACAGCGGTTTGGTGCAGACACTTGGGTTCGTATCCCAGTGTCGACAAGGGGTCTGAAGAGAAGTTGGGCACTTCGAAACATGTCACCCCATACCATCCCTGTGCATATCGTTGTAATTTTTCCTCTAATATCAATGAACAAACAAACAAAAATTCGAGCACGGCTCCAACGACAATTCCCATAACTATTATTAATATAGCTACAGTGCGAGTGCATAACAACTAACACGGAAGTGTTGATATGCAAAGAAGCCCTTCTGTATCCGAAACTGTTTAATGGACCCGCCTAAAAATATTCTACTTTCCTTGAGTTTACATATAAAATATATGTACCAAAGAATGAAAAAAAAGGAATAAAGCACATTACAGAGAAAATGCATAGTGACGCTACATGGCATCATATCTTATTTCTTTGAATACTCTAAAAGCGGCTTTGGTGCAGACACTAACACGGAAGTGTTGATGAGCAAAGAAGCCCTTCTGTATCCGAAACTGTCCAATGGACCCGCCTAAAAATATTCTACTTTCCTTGAGTTTACATATAAAATATATGTACCAAAGAATGAAAAAAAAGGAATAAAGCACATTACAGGGAAAATGCATAGTGACGCTACATGGCATCATATCTTAGTTCTTTGAATACCCTTCTGTATCCGAAACTGTTCAATGGACCCGCCTAAAAATATTCTACTTTCCTTGAGTTTACATGTAAAATATATGTACCAAAGAATGAAAAAAAAGGAATAAAGCACATTACAGGGAAAATGCATCGTGACGCTACATGGCATCATATCTTAGTTGCGAGAGTACTCTAACAGCGGTTTGGTGCAGACACTTGGGTTCGTATCCCAGTGTCGACAAGGGGTCTGAAGAGAAGTTGGGCACTTCGAAACATGTCACCCCATACCATCCCTGTGCATATCGTTGTAATTTTTCCTCTAATATCAATGAACAAACAAACAAAAATTCGAGCACGGCTCCAACGACAATTCCCATAACTATTATTAATATAGCTACAGTGCGAGTGCATAACAACTAACACGGAAGTGTTGATATGCAAAGAAGCCCTTCTGTATCCGAAACTGTTTAATGGACCCGCCTAAAAATATTCTACTTTCCTTGAGTTTACATATAAAATATATGTACCAAAGAATGAAAAAAAAGGAATAAAGCACATTACAGAGAAAATGCATAGTGACGCTACATGGCATCATATCTTATTTCTTTGAATACTCTAAAAGCGGCTTTGGTGCAGACACTAACACGGAAGTGTTGATGAGCAAAGAAGCCCTTCTGTATCCGAAACTGTTCAATGGACCCGCCTAAAAATATTCTACTTTCCTTGAGTTTACATGTAAAATATATGTACCAAAGAATGAAAAAAAGGAATAAAGCACATTACAGGGAAAATGCATCGTGACGGTACATGGCATCATATCTTAGTTGCGAGAGTACTCTAACAGCGGTTTGGTGCAGACACTTGGGTTCGTATCCCAGTGTCGAGAAGGGGTCTGAAGAGAAGTTGGGCACTTCGAAACATGTCACCCCATACCATCCCTGTGCATATCGTTGTAATTTTTCCTCTAATATCAATGAACAAACAAACAAAAATTGGAGGACGGCTCCAACGACAATTCCCATAACTATTATTAATATAGCTACAGTGCGACTGCATAACAACTAATACGGAAGTGTTGATACGCAAAGAAGCCCTTCTGTATCCGAAACTGTTCAATGGACCCGCCTAAATATATTCTACTTTCCTTGAGTTTACATATAAAATATATGTACCAAAGAATGAAAAAAAGGAATAAAGCACATTACAGGGAAAATGCATCGTGACGCTACATGGCATCATATCTTAGTTGCGAGAGTACTCTAACAGCGGTTTGGTGCAGACACTTGGGTTCGTATCCCAGTGTCGACAAGGGGTCTGAAGAGAAGTTGGGCACTTCGAAACATGTCACCCCATACCATCCCTGTGCATATCGTTGTAATTTTTCCTCTAATATCAATGAACAAACAAACAAAAATTCGAGCACGGCTCCAACGACAATTCCCATAACTATTATTAATATAGCTACAGTGCGAGTGCATAACAACTAACACGGAAGTGTTGATATGCAAAGAAGCCCTTCTGTATCCGAAACTGTTTAATGGACCCGCCTAAAAATATTCTACTTTCCTTGAGTTTACATATAAAATATATGTACCAAAGAATGAAAAAAAAGGAATAAAGCACATTACAGAGAAAATGCATAGTGACGCTACATGGCATCATATCTTATTTCTTTGAATACTCTAAAAGCGGCTTTGGTGCAGACACTAACACGGAAGTGTTGATGAGCAAAGAAGCCCTTCTGTATCCGAAACTGTCCAATGGACCCGCCTAAAAATATTCTACTTTCCTTGAGTTTACATATAAAATATATGTACCAAAGAATGAAAAAAAAGGAATAAAGCACATTACAGGGAAAATGCATAGTGACGCTACATGGCATCATATCTTAGTTCTTTGAATACCCTTCTGTATCCGAAACTGTTCAATGGACCCGCCTAAAAATATTCTACTTTCCTTGAGTTTACATGTAAAATATATGTACCAAAGAATGAAAAAAAAGGAATAAAGCACATTACAGGGAAAATGCATCGTGACGCTACATGGCATCATATCTTAGTTGCGAGAGTACTCTAACAGCGGTTTGGTGCAGACACTTGGGTTCGTATCCCAGTGTCCGAGAACGGGTCTGAAGAGAAGTTGGGCACTTCGAAACATGTCATCCCATACCATCCCTGTGCATATCGTTGTAATTTTTCCTCTAATATCAATGAACAAACAAACAAAAATTCGAGCACGGCTCCAACGACAATTCCCATAACTATTATTAATATAGCTACAGTGCGAGTGCATAACAACTAACATGGAAGTCTTGATATGCAAAGAAGCCCTTCTGTATCCGAAACTGTTCAATGGACCCGCCTAAAAATATTCTACTTTCCTTGAGTTTACATATAAAACATATGTACCAAAGAATGAAAAAAAAAAGGAATAAAGTACATTACAGGGAAAATGCATCGTGACGCTACATGGCATCATATCTTAGTTGTGAGAGTACTCTAACAGCGGTTTGGTGCAGACACTTGGGTTCGTATCCCAGTGTCGGATAAGGGGTCTGAAGAGAAGTTGTGCACTTCGAAACATGTCATCCCATACCATCCCTGTTGTAATTTTTCCTCTAATATCAATGAACAAACAAACAAAAATTCGAGCACGGCTCCAACGACAATTCCCATAACTATAATTAATATAGGTACAGTGCGAGTGCATAACAACTAACATGGAAGTCTTGATATGCAAAGAAGCCCTTCTGTATCCGAAACTGTTCAATGGACCCGCCTAAAAATATTCTACTTTCCTTGAGTTTACATATATGTACCAAAGAATGAAAAAAAAAGGAATAAAGCACATTACAGGGAAAATGCATCGTGCATGCACATGGCATCATATCTTAGTTGTGAGAGTACTCTAACAGCGGTTTGGTGCAGACACTTGGGTTCGTATTCCAGTGTCGGAGAAGGGGTCTGAAGAGAAGTTGTGCACTTCGAAACATGTCATCCCATACCATCCCTGTTGTAATTTTTCCTCTAATATCAATGAACAAACAAACAAAAATTCGAGCACGGCTCCAACGACAATTCCCATAACTATAATTAATATAGGTACAGTGCGAGTGCATAACAACTAACATGGAAGTCTTGATATGCAAAGAAGCCCTTCTGTATCCGAAACTGTTCAATGGACCCGCCTAAAAATATTCTACTTTCCTTGAGTTTACATATAAAACATTTGTACCAAAGAATGAAAAAAAAACGAATAAAGTACATTACAGGGAAAATGCATCGTGACGCTACATGGCATCATATCTTAGTTGTGAGAGTACTCTAACAGCGGTTTGGTGCAGACACTTGGGTTCGTATCCCAGTGTCGGAGAAGCGGTCTGAAGAGCAGTTGTGCACTTCGAAACATGTCATCCCATACCATCCCTGTTGTAATTTTTCCTCTAATATCAATGAACAAACAAACAAAAATTCGAGCACGGCTCCAACGACAATTCCCATTACTATAATTGATACAGGTACAGTGGGGGTGCATAACAAATAACACGGAGGTGTTGGTATGCAAAAAAGCCCTTCCGTGTCTAGAACTGTTCTATGAACACGCGTAAAAATATTCCACTTTCCTTGAGTTTACATATAAAATATTGGTACCAAAGAACATATAAAAGGAATAAAGCAAATGGCACATTAGAGAAAAAATTCATCGTGACGCTACAGGGCATCATATCTTAGTTCTTTGAATACTCTAAAAGCGGCTTTGGTTCAGACACTAACACGGAAGTGTTGATGAGCAAAGAAGCCCTTCTGTATCCGAAACTGTTCAATGGACCCGCCTAAAAATATTCTACTTTCCTTGAGCTTACATGTAAAATATATGTACCAAAGAATGAAAAAAAAGGAATAAAGCACATTACAGGGAAAATGCATCGTGACGGTACATGGCATCATATCTTAGTTGCGAGAGTACTCTAAAAGCGGTTTGGTGCAGACACTTGGGTTCGTATCCCAGTGTCGAGAATGGGTCTGAAGAGAAGTTGGGCACTTCGAAACATGTCACCCCATACCATCCCTGTGCATATCGTTGTAATTTTTCCTCTAATATCAATGAACAAACAAACAAAAATTCGAGCACGGCTCCAACGACAATTCCCATAACTATTATTAATATAGCTACAGTGCGAGTGCATAACAACTAACACGGAAGTGTTGATATGCAAAGAAGCCCTTCTGTATCCGAAACTGTTCAATGGACCCGCCTAAAAATATTCTACTTTCCTTGAGTTTACATATAAAATATATGTACCAAAGAATGAAAAAAAGGAATAAATCACATTACAGGGAAAATGCATAGTGACGCTACATGGCATCATATCTTAGTTCTTTGAATACTCTAAAAGCGGCTTTGGTGCAGACACTAACACGGAAGTGTTGATGAGCAAAGAAGCCCTTCTGTATCCGAAACTGTTCAATGGACCCGCCTAAAAATATTCTACTTTCCTTGAGTTTACATATAAAATATATGTACCAAAGAATGAAAAAAAAGGAATAAAGCACATTACAGGGAAAATGCATAGTGACGCTACATGGCATCATATCTTAGTTCTTTGAATACTCTAAAAGCGGCTTTGGTGCAGACACTAACACGGAAGTGTTGATGAGCAAAGAAGCCCTTCTGTATCCGAAACTGTTCAATGGACCCGAATAGAAACAAATAACACGGAAGTGTTGGTATGCAAAAAAGCCCTTCCGTATCTAGAACTGTTCTAAAAACACGCGTAAAAATATTCCACTTTCCTTGAGTTGACAAATAAAATATATGTACCAAAGAATGTCTAAAAGGAATAAAGCAAATGGCACATTACAGGAAAAATGCATCGCGACGCTACAGGGCACCATAGTTTAGTTGTTAGAGTACTCTAACATCGGCTAACACTTGGGTTCGTATCCCAGTGTCCGAGAAGGGGTCTGGAGAGAAGTTGGGCACTTCGAAACATGTCACCCCATACCATCCCTGTGCATATCGTTGTAATTTTTCCTCTAATATCAATGAACAAACAAACAAAAATTCGAGCACGGCTCCAACGACAATTCCCATAACTATAATTAATATAGGTACAGTGCGAGTGCATAACAACTAACATGGAAGTCTTGATATGCAAAGAAGCCCTTCTGTATCCGAAACTGTTCAATGGACCCGCCTAAAAATATTGTACTTTCCTTGAGTTTACATATAAAACATATGTACCAAAGAATGAAAAAAAAAGGAATAAAGTACATTACAGGGAAAATGCTTCGTGACGCTACATGGCATCATATCTTAGTTGTGAGAGTACTCTAACAGCGGTTTGGTGCAGACACTTGGGTTCGTATCCCAGTGTCGGAGAAGGGGTCTGAAGAGAAGTTGTGCACTTCGAAACATGTCATCCCATACCATCCCTGTTGTAATTTTTCCTCTAATATCAATGAACAAACAAACAAAAATTCGAGCACGGCTCCAACGACAATTCCCATAACTATAATTAATATAGGTACAGTGCGAGTGCATAACAACTAACATGGAAGTCTTGATATGCAAAGAAGCCCTTCTGTATCCGAAACTGTTCAATGGACCCGCCTAAAAATATTCTACTTTCCTTGAGTTTACATATAAAACATTTGTACCAAAGAATGAAAAAAAAACGAATAAAGTACATTACAGGGAAAATGCATCGTGACGCTACATGGCATCATATCTTAGTTGTGAGAGTACTCTAACAGCGGTTTGGTGCAGACACTTGGGTTCGTATCCCAGTGTCGGAGAAGCGGTCTGAAGAGCAGTTGTGCACTTCGAAACATGTCATCCCATACCATCCCTGTTGTAATTTTTCCTCTAATATCAATGAACAAACAAACAAATATTCGAGCACGGCTCCAACGACAATTCCCATTACTATAATTGATACAGGTACAGTGGGGTGCATAACAAATAACACGGAGGTGTTGGTATGCAAAAAAGTCCTTCCGTGTCTAGAACTGTTCTATGAACACGCGTAAAAATATTCCACTTTCCTTGAGTTTACATATAAAATATTGGTACCAAAGAACATATAAAAGGAATAAAGCAAATGGCACATTAGAGAAAAAATTCATCGTGACGCTACAGGGCATCATATCTTAGTTTTTTGAATACTCTAAAAGCGGCTTTGGTTCAGACACTAACACGGAAGTGTTGATGAGCAAAGAAGCCCTTCTGTATCCGAAACTGTTCAATGGACCCGCCTAAAAATATTCTACTTTCCTTGAGCTTACATGTAAAATATATGTACCAATGAATGAAAAAAAAGGAATAAAGCACATTACAGGGAAAATGCATCGTGACGGTACATGGCATCATATCTTAGTTGCGAGAGTACTCTAAAAGCGGTTTGGTGCAGACACTTGGGTTCGTATCCCAGTGTCGAGAAGGGGTCTGAAGAGAAGTTGGGCACTTCGAAACATGTCACCCCATACCATCCCTGTGCATATCGTTGTAATTTTTCCTCTAATATCAATGAACAAACAAACAAAAATTCGAGCACGGCTCCAACGACAATTCCCATAACTATTATTAATATAGCTACAGTGCGAGTGCATAAGAACTAACACGGAAGTGTTGATATGCAAAGAAGCCCTTCTGTATCCGAAACTGTTCAATGGACCCGCCTAAATATATTCTACTTTCCTTGAGTTTACATATAAAATATATGTACCAAAGAATGGAAAAAATAGGAATAAAGCACATTACAGGGAAAATGCATCGTGACGCTACATGGCATCATATCTTAGTTGCGAGAGTACTCTAAAAGCGGTTTGGTGCAGACACTTGGGTTCGTATCCCAGTGTCGAGAAGGGGTCTGAAGAGAAGTTGGGCACTTCGAAACATGTCACCCCATACCATCCCTGTGCATATCGTTGTAATTTTTCCTCTAATATCAATGAACAAACAAACAAAAATTCGAGCACGGCTCCAACGACAATTCCCATAACTATTATTAATATAGCTACAGTGCGAGTGCATAACAACTAACACGGAAGTGTTGATATGCAAAGAAGCCCTTCTGTATCCGAAACTGTTCAATGGACCCGCCTAAAAATATTCTACTTTCCTTGAGTTTCCATATAAAATATATGTACCAAAGAATGAAAAAAAAGGAATAAAGCACATTACAGGGAAAATGCATAGTGACGCTACATGGCATCATATCTTAGTTCTTTGAATACTCTAAAAGCGGCTTTGGTGCAGACACTAACACGGAAGTGTTGATGAGCAAAGAAGCCCTTCTGTATCCGAACTGTTCAATGGACCCGCCTAAAAATATTCTACTTTCCTTGAGTTTACATATTAAATATATGTACCAAAGAATGAAAAAAAAGGAATAAAGCACATTACAGGGAAAATGCATAGTGACGCTACATGGCATCATATCTTAGTTGTGAGAGTACTCTAACAACGGTTTGGTGCAGACAATAACACGGAAGTGTTGATGAGCAAAGAAGCCCTTCTGTATCCGAGCTGTTCAATGGACCCGCCTAAAAATATTCTACTTTCCTTGAGTTTACATATAAAATATATGTACCAAAGAATGAAAAAAAAGGAATAAAGCACATTACAGGGAAAATGCATCGTGACGCTACATGGCATCATATCTTAGTTGCGAGAGTACTCTAAAAGCGGTTTGGTGCAGACACTTGGGTTCGTATCCCAGTGTCGAGAAGGGGTCTGAAGAGAAGTTGGGCACTTCGAAACATGTCACCCCATACCATCCCTGTGCATATCGTTGTAATTTTTCCTCTAATATCAATGAACAAACAAACAAAAATTCGAGCACGGCTCCAACGACAATTCCCATAACTATTATTAATATAGCTACAGTGCGAGTGCATAACAACTAACACGGAAGTGTTGATATGCAAAGAAGCCCTTCTGTATCCGAAACTGTTCAATGGACCCGCCTAAAAATATTCTACTTTCCTTGAGTTTACATATAAAATATATGTACCAAAGAATGAAAAAAAGGAATAAATCACATTACAGGGAAAATGCATAGTGACGCTACATGGCATCATATCTTAGTTCTTTGAATACTCTAAAAGCGGCTTTGGTGCAGACACTAACACGGAAGTGTTGATGAGCAAAGAAGCCCTTCTGTATCCGAAACTGTTCAATGGACCCGCCAAAAAATATTCTACTTTCCTTGAGTTTACATATAAAATATATGTACCAAAGAATGAAAAAAAAGGAATAAAGCACATTACAGGGAAAATTCATAGTGACGCTACATGGCATCATATCTTAGTTGTGAGAGTACTCTAACAGCGGTTTGGTGCAGACACTTGGGTTCGTATCCCAGTGTCGGAGAAGCGGTCTGAAGAGCAGTTGTGCACTTCGAAACATGTCATCCCATACCATCCCTGTTGTAATTTTTCCTCTAATATCAATGAACAAACAAACAAAAATTCGAGCACGGCTCCAACGACAATTCCCATTACTATAATTGATACAGGTACAGTGGGGGTGCATAACAAATAACACGGAGGTGTTGGTATGCAAAAAAGCCCTTCCGTGTCTAGAACTGTTCTATGAACACGCGTAAAAATATTCCACTTTCCTTGAGTTTACATATAAAATATTGGTACCAAAGAACATATAAAAGGAATAAAGCAAATGGCACATTAGAGAAAAAATTCATCGTGACGCTACAGGGCATCATATCTTAGTTCTTTGAATACTCTAAAAGCGGCTTTGGTTCAGACACTAACACGGAAGTGTTGATGAGCAAAGAAGCCCTTCTGTATCCGAAACTGTTCAATGGACCCGCCTAAAAATATTCTACTTTCCTTGAGCTTACATGTAAAATATATGTACCAAAGAATGAAAAAAAAGGAATAAAGCACATTACAGGGAAAATGCATCGTGACGGTACATGGCATCATATCTTAGTTGCGAGAGTACTCTAAAAGCGGTTTGGTGCAGACACTTGGGTTCGTATCCCAGTGTCGAGAAGGGGTCTGAAGAGAAGTTGGGCACTTCGAAACATGTCACCCCATACCATCCCTGTGCATATCGTTGTAATTTTTCCTCTAATATCAATGAACAAACAAACAAAAATTCGAGCGCGGCTCCAACGACAATTCCCATAACTATTATTAATATAGCTACAGTGCGAGTGCATAACAACTAACACGGAAGTGTTGATATGCAAAGAAGCCCTTCTGTATCCGAAACTGTTCAATGGACCCGCCTAAAAATATTCTACTTTCCTTGAGTTTACATATAAAATATATGTACCAAAGAATGAAAAAAAAGGAATAAAGCACATTACAGGGAAAATGCATAGTGACGCTACATGGCATCATATCTTAGTTCTTTGAATACTCTAAAAGCGGCTTTGGTGCAGACACTAACACGGAAGTGTTGATGAGCAAAGAAGCCCTTCTGTATCCGAACTGTTCAATGGACCCGCCTAAAAATATTCTACTTTCCTTGAGTTTACATATAAAATATATGTACCAAAGAATGAAAAAAAAGGAATAAAGCACATTACAGGGAAAATGCATAGTGACGCTACATGGCATCATATCTTAGTTGTGAGAGTACTCTAACAACGGTTTGGTGCAGACAATAACACGGAAGTGTTGATGAGCAAAGAAGCCCTTCTGTATCCGAACTGTTCAATGGACCCGCCTAAAAATATTCTACTTTCCTTGAGTTTACATATAAAATATATGTACCAAAGAATGAAAAAAAAGGAATAAAGCACATTACAGGGAAAATGCATCGTGACGCTACATGGCATCATATCTTAGTTGCGAGAGTACTCTAAAAGCGGTTTGGTGCAGACACTTGGGTTCGTATCCCAGTGTCGAGAAGGGGTCTGAAGAGAAGTTGGGCACTTCGAAACATGTCACCCCATACCATCCCTGTGCATATCGTTGTAATTTTTCCTCTAATATCAATGAACAAACAAACAAAAATTCGAGCACGGCTCCAACGACAATTCCCATAACTATTATTAATATAGCTACAGTGCGAGTGCATAACAACTAACACGGAAGTGTTGATATGCAAAGAAGCCCTTCTGTATCCGAAACTGTTCAATGGACCCGCCTAAAAATATTCTACTTTCCTTGAGTTTACATATAAAATATATGTACCAAAGAATGAAAAAAAGGAATAAATCACATTACAGGGAAAATGCATAGTGACGCTACATGGCATCATATCTTAGTTCTTTGAATACTCTAAAAGCGGCTTTGGTGCAGACACTAACACGGAAGTGTTGATGAGCAAAGAGGCCCTTCTGTATCCGAAACTGTTCAATGGACCCGCCTAGAAACAAATAACACGGAAGTGTTGGTATGCAAAAAAGCCCTTCCGTATCTAGAACTGTTCTAAAAACACGCGTAAAAATATTCCACTTTCCTTGAGTTGACAAATAAAATATATGTACCAAAGAATGTCTAAAAGGAATAAAGCAAATGGCACATTACAGGAAAAATGCATCGCGACGCTACAGGGCACCATAGTTTAGTTGTTAGAGTACTCTAACATCGGCTAACACTTGGGTTCGTATCCCAGTGTCCGAGAAGGGGTCTGGAGAGAAGTTGGGCACTTCGAAACATGTCACCCCATGCCATCCCTGTGCATATCGTTGTAATTTTTCCTCTAATATCAATGAACAAACAAACAAAAATTCGAGCACGGCTCCAACGACAATTCCCATAACTATTATTAATATACGTACAGTGCGAGTGCATAACAACTAACATGGAAGTCTTGATATGCAAAGAAGCCCTTCTGTATCCGAAACTGTTCAATGGACCCGCCTAAAAATATTCTACTTTCCTTGAGTTTACATATAAAACATATGTACCAAAGAATGAAAAAAAAAAGGAATAAAGTACATTACAGGGAAAATGCATCGTGACGCTACATGGCATCATATCTTAGTTGTGAGAGTACTCTAACAGCGGTTTGGTGCAGACACTTGGGTTCGTATCCCAGTGTCGGAGAAGGGGTCTGAAGAGAAGTTGTGCACTTCGAAACATGTCATCCCATACCATCCCTGTTGTAATTTTTCCTCTAATATCAATGAACAAACAAACAAAAATTCGAGCACGGCTCCAACGACAATTCCCATAACTATAATTAATATAGGTACAGTGCGAGTGCATAACAACTAACATGGAAGTCTTGATATGCAAAGAAGCCCTTCTGTATCCGAAACTGTTCAATGGACCCGCCTAAAAATATTCTACTTTCCTTGAGTTTACATATATGTACCAAAGAATGAAAAAAAAAGGAATAAAGCACATTACAGGGAAAATGCATCGTGCATGCACATGGCATCATATCTTAGTTGTGAGAGTACTCTAACAGCGGTTTGGTGCAGACACTTGGGTTCGTATTCCAGTGTCGGAGAAGGGGTCTGAAGAGAAGTTGTGCACTTCGAACCATGTCATCCCATACCATCCCTGTTGAAATTTTTCCTCTAATATCAATGAACAAACAAACAAAAATTCGAGCACGGCTCCAACGACAATTCCCATAACTATAATTAATATAGGTACAGTGCGAGTGCATAACAACTAACATGGAAGTCTTGATATGCAAAGAAGCCCTTCTGTATCCGAAACTGTTCAATGGACCCGCCTAAAAATATTCTACTTTCCTTGAGTTTACATATAAAACATTTGTACCAAAGAATGAAAAAAAAACGAATAAAGTACATTACAGGGAAAATGCATCGTGACGCTACATGGCATCATATCTTAGTTGTGAGAGTACTCTAACAGCGGTTTGGTGCAGACACTTGGGTTCGTATCCCAGTGTCGGAGAAGCGGTCTGAAGAGCAGTTGTGCACTTCGAAACATGTCATCCCATACCATCCCTGTTGTAATTTTTCCTCTAATATCAATGAACAAACAAACAAAAATTCGAGCACGGCTCCAACGACAATTCCCATTACTATAATTGATACAGGTACAGTGGGGGTGCATAACAAATAACACGGAGGTGTTGGTATGCAAAAAAGCCCTTCCGTGTCTAGAACTGTTCTATGAACACGCGTAAAAATATTCCACTTTCCTTGAGTTTACATATAAAATATTGGTACCAAAGAACATATAAAAGGAATAAAGCAAATGGCACATTAGAGAAAAAATTCATCGTGACGCTACAGGGCATCATATCTTAGTTCTTTGAATACTCTAAAAGCGGCTTTGGTTCAGACACTAACACGGAAGTGTTGATGAGCAAAGAAGCCCTTCTGTATCCGAAACTGTTCAATGGACCCGCCTAAAAATATTCTACTTTCCTTGAGCTTACATGTAAAATATATGTACCAAAGAATGAAAAAAAAGGAATAAAGCACATTACAGGGAAAATGCATCGTGACGGTACATGGCATCATATCTTAGTTGCGAGAGTACTCTAAAAGCGGTTTGGTGCAGACACTTGGGTTCGTATCCCAGTGTCGAGAAGGGGTCTGAAGAGAAGTTGGGCACTTCGAAACATGTCACCCCATACCATCCCTGTGCATATCGTTGTAATTTTTCCTCTAATATCAATGAACAAACAAACAAAAATTCGAGCACGGCTCCAACGACAATTCCCATAACTATTATTAATATAGCTACAGTGCGAGTGCATAACAACTAACACGGAAGTGTTGATATGCAAAGAAGCCCTTCTGTATCCGAAACTGTTCAATGGACCCGCCTAAATATATTCTACTTTCCTTGAGTTCACATATAAAATATATGTACCAAAGAATGGAAAAAATAGGAATAAAGCACATTACAGGGAAAATGCATAGTGACGCTACATGGCATCATATCTTAGTTCTTTGAATACTCTAAAAGCGGCTTTGGTGCAGACACTAACACGGAAGTGTTGATGAGCAAAGAAGCCCTTCTGTATCCGAACTGTTCAATGGACCCGCCTAAAAATATTCTACTTTCCTTGAGTTTACATATAAAATATATGTACCAAAGAATGAAAAAAAAGGAATAAAGCACATTACAGGGAAAATGCATAGTGACGCTACATGGCATCATATCTTAGTTGTGAGAGTACTCTAACAACGGTTTGGTGCAGACACTTGGGTTCGTATCCCAGTGTCCGAGAACGGGTCTGAAGAGAAGTTGGGCACTTCGAAACATGTCATCCCATACCATCCCTGTGCATATCGTTGTAATTTTTCCTCTAATATCAATGAACAAACAAACAAAAATTCGAGCACGGCTCCAACGACAATTCCCCTAACTATAATTAATATAGGTACAGTACGAGTGCAAAGAAGCCCTTCTGTATCCGAAACTGTTCAATGGACCCGCCTAAAAATATTCTACTTTCCTTGAGTTTACATATAAAACATATGTACCAAAGAATGAAAAAAAAGGAATAAAGTACATTACAGGGAAAATGCATCGTGACGCTACATGGCATCATATCTTAGTTGCGAGAGTGCTCTAACAGCGGTTTGGTGCAGACACTTGGGTTCGTATCCCAGTGTCGAGAAGGGGTCTGAAGAGAAGTTGGGCACTTCGAAACATGTCACCCCATACCATCCCTGTGCATATCGTTGTAATTTTTCCTCTAATATCAATGAACAAACAAACAAAAATTCGAGCACGGCTCCAACGACAATTCCCATAACTATTATTAATATAGCTACAGTGCGAGTGCATAACAACTAACACGGAAGTGTTGATATGCAATGAAGCCCTTCTGTATCCGAAACTGTTCAATGGACCCGCCTAAAAATATTCTACTTTCCTTGAGTTTACATATAAAACATATGTACCAAAGAATGAAAAAAAAACGAATAAAGTACATTACAGGGAAAATGCATCGTGACGCTACATGGCATCATATCTTAGTTGCGAGAGTACTCTAAAAGCGGTTTGGTGCAGACACTTGGGTTCGTATCCCAGTGTCGAGAACGGGTCTGAAGAGAAGTTGGGCACTTCGAAACATGTCATCCCATACCATCCCTATGCATATCGTTGTAATTTTTCCTCTAATATCAATGAACAAACAAACAAAAATTCGAGCACGGTTCCAACGACAATTCCCCTAACTATAATTAATATAGGTACAGTACGAGTGCAAAGAAGCCCTTCTGTATCCGAAACTGTTCAATGGACCCGCCTAAAAATATTCTACTTTCCTTGAGTTTACATATAAAACATATGTACCAAAGAATGAAAAAAAAGGAATAAAGTACATTACAGGGAAAATGCATCGTGACGCTACATGGCATCATATCTTAGTTGCGAGAGTGCTCTAACAGCGGTTTGGTGCAGACACTTGGGTTCGTATCCCAGTGTCGAGAAGGGGTCTGAAGAGAAGTTGGGCACTTCGAAACATGTCACCCCATACCATCCCTGTGCATATCGTTGTAATTTTTCCTCTAATATCAATGGACAAACAAACAAAAATTGGAGCACGGCTCCAACGACAATTCCCTGTACTATAATTAATATAGGTACAGTACGAGTGCAAAGAAGCCCTTCTGTATCCGAAACTGTTCAATGGACCCGCCTAAAAACAAATAACACGGAAGTGTTGGTATGCAAAAAAGCCCTTCCGTATCTAGAACTGTTCTAAAAACACGCCTAAAAATATTCCACTTTCCTTGAGTTGACAAATAAAATATATGTACCAAAGAATGTATAAAAGGAATAAAGCAAATGGCACATTACAGGAAAAATGCATCGCGACGCTACAGGGCACCATAGCTTAGTTGTTAGAGTACTCTAACACCGGCTAACACTTGGGTTCGTATCCCAGTGTCCGAGAAGGGGTCTGGAGAGAAGTTGGGCACTTCGAAACATGTCATCCCATACCATCCCTGTGCATATCGTTGTAATTTTTCCTCTAATATCAATGGACAAACAAACAAAAATTGGAGCACGGCTCCAACGACAATTCCCTGTACTATAATTAATATAGGTACAGTACGAGTGCAAAGAAGCCCTTCTGTATCCGAAACTGTTCAATGGACCCGCCTAAAAATATTCTACTTTCCTTGAGTTTACATATAAAACATATGTACCAAAGAATGAAAAAAAAGGAATAAAGTACATTACAGGGAAAATGCATCGTGACGCTACATGGCATCATATCTTAGTTGCGAGAGTACTCTAACAGCGGTTTGGTGCAGACACTTGGGTTCGTATCCCAGTGTCGAGAAGGGGTCTGAAGAGAAGTTGGGCACTTCGAAACATGTCACCCCATACCATCCCTGTGCATATCGTTGTAATTTTTCCTCTAATATCAATGAACAAACAAACAAAAATTCGAGCACGGCTCCAACGACAATTCCCCTAACTATAATTAATATAGCTGCAGTACGAGTGCAAAGAAGCCCTTCTGTATCCGAAACTGTTCAATGGACCCGCCTAAAAACAAATAACACGGAAGTGTTGGTATGCAAAAAAGCCCTTCCGTATCTAGAACTGTTCTAAAAACACGCGTAAAAATATTCCACTTTCCTTGAGTTGACAAATAAAATATATGTACCAAAGAATGTATAAAAGGAATAAAGCAAATGGCACATTACAGGAAAAATGCATCGCGACGCTACAGGGCACCATAGCTTAGTTGTTAGAGTACTCTAACATCGGCTAACACTTGGGTTCGTATCCCATACCATCCCTGTGCATATCGTTGTAATTTTTCCTCTAATATCAATGAACAAACAAACAAAAATTCGAGCACGGCTCCAACGACAATTTCCCTAACTATAATTAATATAGGTACAGTACGAGTGCAAAGAAGCCCTTCTGTATCCGAAACTGTTCAATGGACCCGCCTAAAAATATTCTACTTTCCTTGAGTTTACATATATGTACCAAAGAATGAAAAAAAGGAATAAAGCACATTACAGGGAAAATGCATCGTGACGCTACGTGGCATCATATCTTAGTTGTGAGAGTACTCTAACAGCGGTTTGGTGCAGACACTTGGGTTCGTATCCCAGTGTCGGAGAAGGGGTCTGAAGAGAAGTTGTGCACTTCGAAACATGTCATCCCATACCATCCCTGTTGTAATTTTTCCTCTAATATCAATGAACAAACAAGCAAAAATTCGAGCACGGCTCCAACGACAATTCCCATAACTATAATTAATATAGGTACAGTGCGAGTGCATAACAACTAACATGGAAGTCTTGATATGCAAAGAAGCCCTTCTGTATCCGAAACTGTTCAACGGACCCGCCTAAAAATATTCTACTTTCCTTGAGTTTACATATGAAACATATGTACCAAAGAATGAAAAAAAAAGGAATAAAGTACATTACAGGGAAAATGCATCGTGACGCTACATGGCATCATATCTTAGTTGTGAGAGTACACTTGGGTTCGTATCCCAGTGTCGGAGAAGCGGTCTGAAGAGCAGTTGTGCACTTCGAAACATGTCATCCCATACCATCCCTGTCGTAATTTTTGCTCTAATATCAATGAACAAACAAAGAAAAATTCGAGCACGGCTCCAACGACAATTCCCATTACTATAATTGATACAGGTACAGTGGGGGTGTATAACGAATAACACGGAGGTGTTGGTATGCAAAAAGTCCTTCCGTATCTAGAACTGTTCTATGAACACGCGTAAAAATATTGTACTTTCCTTGAGTTGACTAATAAATTATATGTACCAAAGAACATATAAAAGGAATTTAGCAAATGGCACATTAGAGAAAAAATTCATCGTATTCCAGTGTCCGAGAAGGGGTCTGAAGAGAAGTTGGGCACTTCGAAACATGTCATCTCATACCATCGCTGTGCACATAGTTGTAATTTTTCCTCTAATATCAATGAACAAACAAACAACAATTCGAGCACGGCTCCAACGACAATTCCCCTAACTATAATTAATATAGGTACAGTACGGGTGCAAAGAAGCCCTTCTGTATCCGAAACTGTTCAATGGACCAGCCTAAAAACAAATAACACGGAAGTGTTGGTAAGCAAAAAAAGCCCTTCCGTATCTAGAACTGTTCTAAAAACACGCGTAAAAATATTCCACTTGCCTTGAGTTGACAAATAAAATATATGTACCAAAGAATGTATAAAAGGAATAAAGCAAATGGCACATTACAGGAAAAATGCATCATGACGCTACAGGGCATCATAGCTTAGTTGTTAGAGTACTCTAACATCGGCTAACAAATGGGTTCGTATCCCAGTGCCCGAGAAGGGGTCTGGAGAGAAGTTGGGCACTTCGAAACATGTCATCCCATACCATCCCTGTGCATATCGTTGTAATTTTTCCTCTAATATCAATGGACAAACAAACAAAAATTCGAGCACGGCTCCAACGACAATTCCCATAACTATAATTAATATAGGTACAGTGCGAGTGCATAACAACTAACATGGAAGTCTTGATATGCAAAGAAGCCCTTCTGTATCCGAAACTGTTCAATGGACCCGCCTAAAAATATTCTACTTTCCTTGAGTTTACATATAAAATATATGTACCAAAGAATGAAAAAAAAAGGAATAAAGTGCATTACAGGGAAAATGCATCGTGACGCTACATGGCATCATATCTTAGTTGTGAGAGTACTCTAACAGCGGTTTGGTGCAGACACTTGGGTTCGTATCCCAGTGTCGGAGAAGCGGTCTGAAGAGCAGTTGTGCACTTCGAAACATGTCATCCCATACCATCCCTGTTGTAATTTTTCCTCTAATATCAATGAACAAACAAACAAAAATTCGAGCACGGCTCCAACGACAATTCCCATAACTATAATTAATATAGGTACAGTGCGAGTGCATAACAACTAACATGGAAGTCTTGATATGCAAAGAAGCCCTTCTGTATCCGAAACTGTTCAATGAACCCGCCTAAAAATATTCTGCTTTCCTTGAGTTTACATATACAATATATGTAACAAAGAATGAAAAAAGGAATAAAGCAAATGACACATTAAGGGAAAATGCATCGTGACGCTACATGGCATCATAGCTTAGTTGTTAGAGTACTCTAACAGCGGCTTTGGTGCAGACACTTGGGTTCGTATCCCAGTGTCCGAGAAGGGGTCTGATGAGCAGTTGGGCACTTCGAAACATGTCATCCCATACCACCCCTGGCAATATCGTTGTAATTTTTCCTCTAATATCAATGAACAAACAAACAAAAATTCGAGCACGGCTCCAACGACAATTCCCATAACTATAATTAACAACCAAACATAAAAATTCGAACACTGCTCCAACAACTACCATTACCATAACTATAATTTATATAGGTACCACACGGAAGTGTTGCTATGCAAAAATCCCTTCTGTATCTAAAACTGTACTATAATCACGGCTAAAAATATTCTACTTTCCTTGGGTTAACATATAAATTATATGTACCAAAGAATGTATAAAAGGAATAAAGCAAATGGCGATTAGAGGAAAATTGCATCGTGACGGTACAGGGCATCATAGCTTAGTTGTTAGAGTACTCTAACAGCGGCTTTGGTGCAGACACTTGGGTTCGTATCCCAGTGTCCGAGAACGGGTCTGATGAGAAGTTGGGTACTGCGAAACATGTCATCCCAACCATCCCTGTGCATATCGTTGCCATTTTTCCTGTAATATCAATTAACAAACAAACATAAAAATTAGAACACTACTCCAACAACCTTTACCATAACTATAATTGATAAAGGTATAGTGCGGGTACATAACAAATAACACTGAAGTGTTGATATGCAAAAAGCCCTTCCGAATCTAGAACTGTTCTATGAACACGCCTAAAAATATTCCACTTTCCTTGAGTTGACTAATAAATTATATGTACCAAAGAACATATAAAAGGAATAAAGCAAATGACACATTAGAGAAAAAATTCATCGTGACGCTACAGGGCATCGTATCTTAGTTGTTAGAATACTCTAACAGTGGCTTTGGTACAGACACTTGGGTTCGTATCCCAGTGTCCGAGAAGGGGTCTGAAGATAAGTTGGGCACTTCGAAACATGTCATCCCATACCATCCCTGTGCACATTGTTGTAATTTTTCCTCTAATATCAATGAACAAACAAACAAAAATTCGAGCACGGCTCCAACGAGTGCATAACAATTATCGCGGGAGTGTTGATATGCAAAGTAGTTCTGTATCCGAAACGACAATTCCCATAACTATAATTAATATAGGTACAGTGCGAGTGCATAACAACTAACATGGAAGTCTTGATATGCAAAGAAGCCCTTCTGTATCCGAAACTGGTAAACGGACCCGCCTAAAAATATTCTACTTTCCTTGAGTTGATATGCAAAAAGCCCTTCCGAATCTAGAACTGTTCTATGAACACGCCTAAAAATATTCCACTTTCCTTGAGTTGACTAATAAATTATATGTACCAAAGAACATATACAAGGAATAAAGCAAATGGCACATTAGAGAAAAAATTCATCGTGACGCTACAGGGCATCGTATCTTAGTTGTTAGAATACTCTAATAGTGGCTTTGGTACAGACACTTGGGTTCGTATCCCAGTGTCCGAGAAGGGGTCTGAAGAGAAGTTGGGCACTTCGAAACATGTCATCCCATACCATCCCTGTGCACATCGTTGTAATTTTTCCTCTAATATCAATGAACAAACAAACAAAAATTCGAGCACGGCTCCAACGACAATTCCCATAACTATAATTAATATAGGTACAGTGCGAGTGCATAACAATTATCACGGAAGTGTTGATATGCAAAGTACTTCTGTATCCGAAACTGTTCAATGGACCCGCCTAAAAATATTCTACTTTCCTTGAGTTTACATATAAAATATATGTACCAAAGAATGGAAAAAAAGGAATAAAGCACATTACAGGGAAATGCATCGTGACGCTACAGGGCATCATATCTTAGTTGTGAGAGTACTCTAACAGCGGTTTGGTGCAGACACTTGGGTTCGTATCCCAGTGTCCGAGAAGGGGTCTGAAGAGAAGTTGGACACTTCGAAACATGTCATCTCATACCATCGCTGTGCAAATAGTTGTAATTTTTCCTCTAATATCAATGAACAAACAAACAAAAATTCGAGCACGGCTCCAACGACTATTCCCCTAACTATAATTAATATAGGTACAGTACGAGTGCAAAGAAGCCCTTCTGTATCCGAAACTGTTCAATGGACCAGCCTAAAAATATTCTACTTTCCTTGAGTTTACATATAAAATATATGTACCAAAGAACGAAAAAAAAGGAATAAAGCACAATACAGGGAAAATGCATCGTGACGCTACATGGCATCATATCTTAGTTGTGAGAGTACTCTAACAGCGGTTTGGTGCAGATACTTGGGTTCGTATCCCAGTGTCGGAGAAAGGGTCTGAAGAGAAGTTGTGCACTTCGAAACATGTCATCCCATACCATCCCTGTTGTAATTTTTCCTCTAATATCAATGAACAAGCAAACAAAAATTCGAGCACGGCTCCAACGACAATTCCCATAACTATAATTAATATAGGTACAGTGCGAGTACATAACAACTAACATGGAAGTCTTGATATGCAAAGAAGCCCTTCTTTATCCGAAACTGTTAAATGAACCCGCCTAAAAATATTCTGCTTTCCTTGAGTTGACATATAAAATATATGTACCAAAGAATGAAAAAAAAGGAATAAAGCAAATGACACATTACAGGGAAAATGCATCGTGACGGTACAGGGCATCATAGCTTAGTTGTTAGAGTACTCTAACAGCGGCTTTGGTGCAGACACTTGGGTTCGTATACCAGTGTCCGAGAACGGGTCTGATGAGAAGTTGGGCACTGCGAAACATGTCATCCCAACCATCCCTGTGCATATCGTTGTCATTTTTCCTGTAATATCAATTAACAAATAAACATAAAAATTAGAACACTGCGCCAACAACCATTACCATAACTATAATTGATAAAGGTACAGTGCGGGTACGTAACAAATAACACGGAAGTGTTGATATGCAAAAAGCCCTTCCGAATCTAGAACTGTTCTAGGAACACGCCTAAAAATATTCCACTTTCCTTGAGTTGACAAATAAATTATATGTACCAAAGAACATATAAAAGGAATAAAGCCAATGGCACATTAGAGGAAAAATTCATCGTGACGCTACAGGCCATTTCCTTCATTCCAATTACTCGGAGTACCTTCATCCACTACCTTCCACTCCGATTCGCAAACTAGTAGGGGTAAACAATGTCTGGAAGTAGTGAGATCATTTTAGTTCGGAACGATTAGTGAGGCCCAAATTTGAAGATCAAGATGCGTGTTTGATTTGTGTAAGCCCCTTGGTAAGTACATCCGCTGGAATTGTTTCGGTCGGCATGTACTCTCATGCAATCTCGGATAAAATGGTGGCGAGCATCAATATTCCCAGTTCGCGGTCGAAAAATGGGAGATGTGGCCAGCTTATGCGAACTCTGATTATCGTTGTATAATTTAATATTTGCACTTTCAAGTATAGAGCTTATTTCGCTTCCTCAGTTATTGGTACAGTACGTTGGTTACGCTTACCAGCTTATTGAGGAGTTAGCAAAAATGAAGGCGGAACCCGAATTTGAACGTATACCTGTTGTGTTTGCCTCCCAATCTGCGTCAGCTACACCTTACAAGGCTTGCAATCTGACATATCAAAGCGCTCCACAACCATCTCAGCATACGTGGTGACATAAATATCTCATATTCACTCCCACTTTTTTCAGGCCATAAAGTGCCCTTATTAAGTTTCAGGACTCGGTGTGGAAATTCTTCACTAACGAAAACGTCCGGTTGCTTCATATATACTACCTCTTGTAAATTACTATTAAGGTTGGCGCTCACACGCCAATACCAACAAGGGTCGAGCTGTAGCATACCTTAACACCGGTGAAAATATTTCAGTGAAGTCCACTCTAAAACGCTGACTACATCCCTTTGCCACCAAACGGCTTTTAAAGCGGTTTAGACTACCGTTTGAGTTTCTCTTAATGGCTACTTATAGCCTTCTCGCCAGGAGGAAGGTCTACCAATGACCACGTTTACTTTTAACCAAAGCATCATACTCCTTCTTCAGGGAGGCCCTCCACTCCGCTGCATACTTATTGCTAAACGCTACGCTTGCGAAATTTGGTATTGGTATTTCGTAGCTATATATCATGTTTAATAAATGCCGTTCTCTTCGCGGACGTCCACGACTACCAGTGCGTACTAATTTTGGTCTGGTGCAATTAATCTGCACATTCTTTATCTTAATTTTTATAATTTTCGCTGACTTTACCTATCGGTTCTTTTTCCAAATCGGCCACTGATTTACTTTGATTATTGTTATCACTTACAATTTCATGACCAAAGAACGTGATATCGACGTGCTTATTTTCGCGGCCAGTGTACATGTTTTCCATGAAGATTACATCTCTGCTTGTGATCACCTTACGCGTATTTGGGTCCTTTAGGCGATAAACTTTGGCGGTATCTGAATAGCGAACCATTATAAGCTCGTTTCCTTTGGGTAATAATTTCTTTGAATGCGTTTTGTCAAATGCAATAGCTAAGCAGACGAATACTTTGAAGATCCCTACTTTTGCTTGTATATTTTTCTAACGGTGTTTTGTTAATCAACGACTTTGTTGCTGCTCTATTTCGAATGTGCGCTGCAGTGGACACTGACTCTGCCCAAAAATGTTCACCCAACTTGCTATGCACTAACATGCTGCGCGCCATCTCAACTAGGGTTCGATTGGCCCGTTCGGCTACGCCAATCTGCTGGGGTGTGTATGTAGGGAAATTAACTTTATTAATTTCAATATGCGTCCGCACGACGCAATAGTCAAAATCAACTGACCTTGCAGTTTGCAGGTGGTGTCTTGGTATTGTCAAGTATAATAATAATGGTTATAATAGCGTAATTTATATGAGTGAAAGAGATAGCGTTAGTATGCTATAGCGAAATATGTAACTAGAATAATAATGTAAAGTAGAATGTAGGATAACTTAACCCTATTATAATATATTAACCTAGAAGTGAACGTTTAGAATAAATTGTAATGATTTATATTAAGATTAATATGTGGTTGCCGCCACATATCGCCCCTGCGGGAAAAAAAATTTTTATTAAATATGAAAACTTTATTTTGATGAAATCTGGAAATGGACTCTTTTCTGACTTCTTTGCTCGGTGTTGTTGCTATGAAGTTGCTTGTTCCCTGGTAGGCTGCTATTTGTATGTTCGTCATCACCATTACAAAGGAACGCTGGTTTGAGTCGATCTATAGATATTGTTGTAGGTTTTCCATGAAGTAGCCCTTTGTAGAATTTGTCAAATCGCTCCAAGAAAAGGAATGGTCCATCATATGGTGATGAAACGGATTGTTTAGCTCTGTCGTTGCGAATGAATACGTGTGAAGAGTTTGCAAGTTCGTTTGAAATGAATATTGAAAACATGGGAGAGAAGAGATGCTTTAAATTGTTGATTAAAACGTTCGATAAGTCCATTTGAATGTGGATGGTAACTGCTTGTACGTTGGTGTCTGAAACCGAGGAGGTCAAATTGCCTTCAAAGGTCGGTGGTTATGCGGAGTGGAACACCGAAATATGAAATCCACATTAGCATAAGTGCGTGTGCTACCCGATCGGCTGTGCCATCGATGAGCGGTGCGCCAGCTGGATAACGAGTGAAGCGATCAATTATCGTGAGGCACTTGGTGTGCCCTTTTGACAGCGGAAGCGCCACCAAGTCTATGTGGATATGCTCAAAGCGGCTTGAAGGTGGTTGAAAGGTTGCGATCGGTGAGACTGTATGGCGTGCAATTTTGTTGCGCTGGCATTGAACACATGCTTTTGCCCATCTGATGCAATCCTTGTTTATTGATGGCCAAACGAATTTACTTGTTATGAGGTGTTTCGATGCTCGACGACCTGGGTGTGAAACTGAGTGGAGTGTGTCAAATATTCGTGCCCTCAATGGTTGTGGAACTAAAGGACGAGCTGTGCCTGTCGATATGTCACAGTAGAGCGTGACGTCCGTGGGATTGCTTCTTATTTTACGTAGTACTAGTGCAGTTTCGGAGTTGCTGAGTAGCTGTTGAAGCTCTGTGTCATTGGTCTGAGCCTGCGCCAGCTCTTCGGAGGTAGCCGCTGTATGGATTGCGTCCACCCGGGAGAGCGCATCAGCAACTATGTTATTAGCGCCGGGAATGTGCCTGATGTCAGTCGAGAACTGACTTATAAAGTCTACACTTCGGAATTGCTATGGCGACGCACGTTCGGGCTTTTGTTTAAACGCACGCATCAGCGGTTTGTGGTCGGTATAAATGACGATGTGTCGCCCTTCGAAATGTGGCGGAAGTGTTGAACTGCTTCGTAAATGGAATTGAGCTCGCGATCGTATGTTGAACGTTTTCCCACAGATTCTGAAAGTTTGCGACTAAAGAAAACAAGTGGTTGCTAGTGGTCACCATTGCGTTGTTGGAGAGCAGCACCAACTCCACACTCGGATGTGTCTGCGAAAATTGCCCACTCCGTGTTGTCGTTGGGGTGGGCCAATAGTGTTGCTCTGCAAGAGCCTTCTTGCATTCTGAAAATGAGTTTTCGAGTGGGAGTCTTACCAGAAATTTTTGGACCTTTGAGTGGAGGTAGTAGAGATGCTGCACGCTGAATAAATTTGCGGTAGAAATTGATTGTTCCTAAGAAGTTACGAAGCTTAGTAATGGTTGATGGTCGAGGGTAGTCGATAATTGGTTGAACTCTAGCTGTGAGTGGTTTTGTGCCGTGAGCAGAAATAGTATGGCCAAGGAATTCGACCGCTTTTAAACCCAAATTAGTTTTTGGTGCATTTATTACCAAGCCATACTGTTGAAGGCGTTCAAACACAATACGCAGGTGTTGTTGGTGTTCGGTTTCGTTTGCGGATGCCACCAACAAATCGTCGATGTATGCAAAAACGAACGGCAAGTCCCGAGTCACGTCATCTATAAAACGCTGGAACGTTTGGGCATCGTTTCGAAGACCGAAGGTCATGAATGGAAATTCACAGAGGCCAAACGGTGTGACGATTGCCGTTTTCTGTACGTCTTCCTCGGCTACAGGAAATGGTTGAAAGCTCGTATTAAATCTATGGTTGAGTAGCATGACGTACCGTATAAATTGGCGGTGAAATCTTCGAGGCATCGAACTGGATACCGGTCTGGTATAGTACGCTCATTAAGCGTACCACATGGACGCCATTTGCCAGACTTTTTGGGTGCGAGGTGCACTGGAGATGACCATGGACTGTCTGACGGTCTTGCAATGCACAACTTGATAATTTTTTCGAATTCAGACTTCGCAATTCTTAGACGGTCGGGAGCTAGGCGACGAGCGCGGCTACTGACTGGAACACCGGGTGTTGTTTTTATGTGGTGCCTCGTTGCATGTGAAATTTGACCAGGAATTCTCTCAGGACGTGTAACCCTAGGGAACTCGTTAAGGAGATTCCAAAATACTGATGGTTGCTTTGGTTGCTGCAGTTTTATTGACTGCACATCTACGCTCCTGGTTTTGCCCGCGGTTAGTAGCCACGTGGTTCCGTCGATAAGGCGTTGCTTTTTGACATCAACGAGGAGGCCGTAGTGAGATAATAGATCAGCGCCCATAATCGGACGGGAGACGTCTGCCACAATGAAACGCCAAGTTAATGCTCTTCGAAGGCCGATGCTTAAATTGATTGTTATGACGCCAAATGTATTAATGGACGTACCGTTTCCTGCGATGAGTTGAGTCCCGGTCGCCATCTTTGTAGTACAAATGCCTTTGTGAGGATAAACTGATACTTCGGAGCCCGTGTCCAATAGAAACTGGGTGCAAGCGGCTCGGTCAGTTATGAAGAGGAGGTATGATGGTGGGAGAGAGGCGCTTTCCGCCGCTAACGTCTCCCTGACTCGTTTCCCACATGTTTGCAGCCAGGTGTACATTTTTGAGCGAGGTTGTCGAATTTTTTATGGATGCCAGCAGTCGCTTGTTGATTGTCTTACAACTTCTGCAAACATTTTGTAATTTTAGTTAGTTGTTGCTCTACGTCTGAGTGTAAGACGCTTTGAGTGTTTGAAATCGATGTTGCAGAAACCTGTTTGCCAGGACTACATCATGAAGGCGGTCCGCTGCTTCGGACAATTCTCGGCTGTGCGTTGTGCAACCAAACATGCACGCATTTGGTCTGGCAGGTGTGAGAGCCACCTGGATTTCAAAACCTCCTCCTTTATGTCAGGAACTAAACCACGTAGTTGTCGAAGATGTTGAGAGGGAGTTATGTCGCCACGACGCTCCCCGTCCAAGAGTTGAAGGAGTTTTGCTTCTCTGGATTTCGAATAGCATGCGATTAACGATGCCTTTAACTTTTGATAGGGCTTGTCGACCGCTGATTTTAATATGATGTCTTCAGCATCTGCTGCAATGCGCGTTTCTATTAGTGGGATCGTATGGTGGAATTTATCAACCTCCTCTGAAACATTATGATTCCGAAACTGCGATTCCAGCTGTGCAAACCAAAGTGCCGGCTTATCTTGGTTGAAACTTGGCACACGAATTGTTGCATGGCTTGTGTTGTTGCCCAAAAACATTGTCGGTTTCGACACACGCGGTGTCTCACACTCGGTTGGCATATCGTATCAATAAAATTTGGAAAAATTAATATTCAATGCTGGCTAAGAATATCATCCGACCACTGTTTTTGCGGCTAATGATTGTGGTGTGACTTTTTGTAGGGGTAACCTTCGATTGTGTGATCTGCTGTTGTTAGCTGAAGAGTACTTCTTCTTTAATAAAGAAAAGGTTGCGTCAAGGTGACCGCAGTGTCTTGCTGTTGTCTAACCTTCGTCGGGGTCACCAATGTAGGGAAATTAACTTTATTAATTTCAATATGCGTCCGCACGACTGACCTTGCAGTTTGCCGAAATTCTTCTTATATGTAAACAGGAACATAAGGTTATGTCTTGGTATTGTCAAGTATATTAATAATGGTTATAATAGCTTAATTTATATGAGTGAAAGAGATAGAGTTAGTATGCTATAGCGAAATATGTAACTCGAATAATAATGTAAAGTAGAATGTAGGATAACTTAACCCTTCGTTGTACGTATTAAATATTAACCTGGAAGTGAACGTTTAGAATAAATTGTAATGATTTATATAAGGATTAATATGTGGTTGCCGCCACATGTATGCGTTGTCAGCTGACGTTGTTTACCATTTTCGGCCAAAAACTTTTCAAAAGTATCGATGAAGGTGAGAAAATATTTGGAACCGCCAATCGAGCTTGTGCTCATTTGGCCACATAAATCGGAAGGAAAAAAATCTAATAATTCCTTCCTTGAAAATCAAGTTACGTAATCAATGAAAAAAAAAGGAAATTTTATTTGGGAGTACGGAAATTTTATTGTCAAAAGTCATATTTAGTTACAATTATTTATCAAATCAACTCTTCGAGGTACTGAAAAAAACTCTTTCAAAACTATTTGCGGATCGATTTTGACATCCCGATGTACATTTAATGCGGCTAAGCCTTTCAGACGATCTTCAGACATTTTTGATCTCAAACACGTTTTCGGTCGTCGCAAAGTTGAGAAGGAGCGTTCATAAGTCGCTGTTGTCACAGGCAAAACTGCCATAACGTGAATCATTTGGTTAACATTTGGAAACGTATCTTCGTTACAAATATCGAGTCCTTCAAGTGAGTTTTTTCTTTCCTTTCCGGCAATGAGCTTCCGCTGAAGCTGTACTTCGTTCACCCAGATGTCACGGGAATCGTCGTGCAAAAATGAGCCATATGATTGGAATAGTTGAGCGCAGAACTCTTCTTCGAAAACTTTAATTTAGTTGGGAAAAAGGCAAGCGAAATTTGATAAAATATTGCGGTGATTCAAGATCGATCTTGCAATTGTGTCAGAAACGAATCAATGTACGGTATGTAGATTGTTAAACGGCAGTGACCTTCAACTGAATCAGCGTTGGAACGTTGGGTCTTGTTCGACGCAATCCTTGGCTTTCGCAATTCAATTTCGTATTGCTCGCTAATTTCGCTCACGGTTTTGAAAATTTGTCTCAACTCCCCCTTAGCGTTTCCTCTTTTTTCCATCAAAATTTGTTTCGCGGCATCAGCCAATTTGATAGCCCCTCCCAGATCTTGATTTTCTCCTTGAAGTACTCGACTCAGAGACAATGTGAGAGAATGCACCGAGCTCAAAATATGCATGGATAACTGGAAATTTGCGGTTTTTTAGCTGAAAGCAGTTGGAAAGCTCCAGACGAAGTCGTTGGGTTGGTAGAAATCACTTCAAGAGCGCGAAGTACTGCTGGTTGCAAATGGAGATATGTTGCGACGGACTCATGCTGTTCTACCCATCTGGTTTTACAAAATTTTTCCAATTTCTTCACTCGAGTTTCCGATAGATGTTTATTTTCATTTATCGCATCGTGAAGGGCGTTTTGCCGTTTCGGATAGATTTTAGGAAATCAAGGTAATCAGTCCCTATTCCCTTTCCAGTAAAATCGGTGACAGGAATAAAACACAAAAAATCTTCCTGAATGCTGAACTTTTCACCGCATTTATCCAAGTAGCGAATGCAAATTGAACTTTGTTCTACTCCTGCAATGTCTGGCGTGTTATCTCCGAGAAAAGAAAATCCCTTCGGTTTGTTCACTCGATCGATGTTGTAACTCATGATGAGGTGGTGACAAATGTTGATTATTTCATTCTGGACACGGTTGCTTATGTACATAGCATTCTTTGGCGAATCACTCAGGTGTTTTTTCAACTGCTTATCAGTTCTGGCTGGATATCTTAAAAGAGCTCTAAAGTTTCCATCAATCGTCCACAGTTTGTCTTCAGAAATTCTTCCCGTATCATTGGAACCTCTGAGAGCGAGTCCTTGTCGGCCACACAGGATAACTGTTGCAATAAGTGGAATCATTCGTAATTTGCTTTCATTCAGAAAGTCAAATTTTTGTTTCGACAGTTGCAAATCTTCGATTCCCATTCTCAAAGACAGACATTTTTTGTGGTATTCCAATGAACTGTGCTTTTCGAAAGTTTCCAGTCCTTTTTTCCAGTTTTTTAATGGGGTGGTAACTAACTGGCCCAGAATTTGATTACCGTCTCCTCTCAATGTAGCACAAGGTAAGACACAGTATTTGCAATATGCACCGTCTTCTATTGCTGAATACGCTAGCAATTGATGTTTTTGGGGCCAAGAGCGTTGAAACTTCAAATTTCCAGGGCCCGATGCAGGAAAACTGTAGCCGTCAGGGGGACTCCAAATCTTCTTTTGCAATCCAGGAATTGAGTTTGTTCCATCAGCTGCTGATTTTTGAACAAAAAATCGAATATCATTTTTTAAAGAGAAAACTGGCAAAGACGAGTAAGTCAGTGCTAATCCCGTTTGTGGCTTACATGCGAAATTTTCAGCAATATTTGTCTGAGTTTGAAGCTCAGTACGACGACATTCGCCAACGCCCTAGCATGAACCAAATAATACTATGCACTTAGTGCAAATCTGCATTTATGCTGTATTTAATACTATGTTAAACTCACATTTTCGTTCTCGATTATCCTTGTTTTACACAGAAAACGACGAATATCTATGGTAAAAAATATTAGGATAGGACTTATACAAACATAATAATGCAAATTATTTTATAATAATATAAATAATTTAATTATATTCAGCTTACCGTAGTTTGTGCCTCACCAGTTTTCTCTGGTTAACGAATGATACTGAAGTGTGCGACAAAGAATTGTCAAACATTCTAATAACATGATAGAATACGCGCAACAACGATTGAATACGCATTGCGGGAACAATAACAAACAGAAGGGAGTATTTACATACGAGTATGCGCACAGGCCTGCCGGCACATATAAAGTATTCTTCAATTTAATGCGACAGTCATTATTTGGTACACTCACATCGCCATATCCGTTTGATTCTATGTACAAGGTGGCGCAAAAGTAAGCTTCCGATGTTCAGCATATCGGTTGTGGCACGTGCCGTGTGTGCTGTTGCACCGTCTTGTTGGAACCACATGTTTTCCAATCCCAATTCATCAAGTTGCGGCAAAAAGAACTCGTTGATCATTGCTCTGTAGCGCTCAGCATTCACAGTAACCGTTTTTCACCGACCGATTATTGGTCAAATAAATACTCAGCAATATTCCGCGTTCTGGAGCAGTGTAGCGTAACATTGTTTATTAACGTGTATTTGCATGTGTTTACTACACAAATGTCAAAACAGAACTGACTTTAGGGGCCAATCGCAAAATTTATAGCATTTTCTGATAGGAGGATTACTTTTGTGCCACCTTGTACTTATTCCCCGCTAATTCTATTCTCTCGTTGCGCTCACTGCATGTTATACAAAATGAGCGGTCACAGCATAGATTTGAGGTTGCACAACTATCAATGCACCACTCGTCACTCTTTTCCCCTCATGGAAATAGCAGCAAGAATAGCAAAAGATTTATCATCTCGACCCGTTTGATGATGCTCTTTACATTTCCCGCAATTGAAACATTTACCGATGCGCCTTCTGTCATTGTTGCAGGCTTTTTTATGTTCTCCATGACTACTGTTGTGTCTAGCATTGTTGTTAATATTAGAAACCTTCTGCAAATTTGCTTGCGCCACCAGCGCGTGTTACGAATTAAGTACATCGGCTTTGTCTCCTTCTCGCCTCGCCCCTTCTTCAAGCACTTGACTTTTAGTGCAGTAAGTGTAGGCAAGGTATCTCGTGACTCGAGCGCAACAACAAAATTCCCATATGATTTTGGCTTGCTAATAATACAAAGTACCATTATCTCAGACAACCTTTCATGTATATCCGAAAACTCATTTAAATTGTCTTGAATTTTGTTACCTTCACTTAACCTCAGTGACAATAATTGCCGAAATAATGAAACTTTCCGGACCAGCTGGCTGATGTACTTGCCTTAGTTTACTCCAAGCCATTGAAGCTGTTTTGCAATGCTTTACATGATTTACCTGTGATGGTTTTATGGATAACATAAGGCTAGCTATAATGCCTTTTCATCTTTGCAGTCAAACGCAGCTGCTACTTCGGCTTTTGCTCCTTCATCTTTCACGAGTTTTTCACAGGTGATTGCTCATAAATCAGTGTGCACCAAAACGCTCCGCATTTGTGAGGACCATGATACATAATTGCCGTCGCCCAACTTCTCGATCGAGTATAAGCCAGGTGTACTCATTTTGATGGTGGTAGAAGCTTTACGTGTACTTAATTTTTTAGCTTCATTACCTGGCCTGGGCCCATAACCTATTAGAGGTATATGAGACTTACGTTCACAGCTCACCCGAAAAATAAGCAAAACACAGGACTCACAGCTTAAGTCTACGAGAGTTTAGCTGACACTGAATAAAATATAGGAATTACCTATATGATGATGTGTTATTTGCATATCTCTTGTAAGTATACATAAGAATGACCAACAAAACTTTTATTAAATTTATCTCCCCCAATGAAATGCCAACATGCGCTCTCTCCCTGCAAATCTTTTTTGTCGCACGATGACTAAAAAAACTGAGAATAGGTCGGTCCCTGGTCCACTTCCCGAAAAAAAAAGAATTTCAAATATCAACAAAATCAAAGGGTTACCAATATATCAAATTTCAAGCAAATCGCAACATAAATAAAAAGTTTTGGAATAGGTCGGTCCCTGATCCACTCCCCGGAGAAAACCAATCGTAAATTTTAGTAAAATTAAAAGGCTACCAATGTACCAAATTTCAAAATAAATAAAAAAATGTTGGAATAGGTCGGTCCGCGGTCCACTTCCTGAAAAAAAAAAATCCTATGTCCGTTTTCTTATTGGAAGCTACCTCCCCACCAATGTTCCGAAAAATTGGTTTAACCGTTCTTGAGTTATAAATAGTGCCACTAACACAACTTTCTTTTATCTATATAGACAGTAAAATCTGCCCACTTCGCTGCATCTCAGATCTAAAAATAAGCAGAATCCGATTTTCATCATTATTACCCTTACCAGGTAGGATATGGAACTTAATTACGTCGCTTATTGCAGCACCCACTATCTTCTTTCGTTTGATACCTATATTGGGTCACCTTGGTCATCATATCGGTCGATATCTCCGAAACTCGGTCGAACAAATGGTATCTTAAATTTTAAGTTAAACGTCATGTAATGCATTCAATTCCATTGAGCAGTTTTTGAGTGATGCGCGCCGAACCGATTTGGTTTGTGTTTGGAACATGCGTCAGCGCTTTGAAGGAAAACGCTCCTACCATAAATTGACTCCGGGGGTGGCGCTGGAGTCCCGACCCCGGCTTTTGGAGATATGGAATATCTTTGTACGATATAGGTATTGATGAGAGTTTTAACAAGGAGGTGGTACCGGGTTCATATGAGAACCCATTCCCGAAATATCGACAAAAATGTGGACTAAGGGTGACCCTAGGAAGATTTTATACGATATGGGTATTAAATTAAAGGTATTAATAAGTGTTTTAACAATAAGTGGTTTTCACGATCATATGTGAACCTTTTAAAGAGATATCGACAAAAATGTGGACCAGGCCTGACCTAATGATTTCGCAATTTTATTGCATTTTCAGTACTTTGTATGCCACCAAACTACTAAATCGTTGGTCCGATTTGGTTTGCGTTTGGAACATCCGTCAGCGCTTTGAAAGGAAACGTCCCTACTGATAGATACCTCATCTCACCTCACCACAAGGCACCTCAACACACCTAACCGTAGCTCACCTCACCTCATCACAATTCACCCCACCACAAGTAACGCTAATTGTCATGCATAATTCGTCGGGTTTGCGTTTTTTATTCTTTCATTGCAATTAGTTCGCGTATTAATTAAAAAATAAATACGTATGTACTTATGAACCCGCTGAAACTTAAAAAGACAATGCAATGATGGAGATATGTTAAAAACATCAGAAAGTTTAGCGATTGAAAAATATTAAAAAAACTAAACATTGGATTCAGTGATTGACAGCTATAAAAAATTTTTATAAAAAAAAAGTGAATTGTGTTTTTGTGCTGATAATAATACATAATGATAGGAGTGAACGTTACAATTTGAATGTTCGTGTTCGTAACAATTTAGAAAGTGTCGCGTTCGAATACGATCCCGCAGTTGATTACGGTTCACACACATCCATTGTCATTGGCACAATGAACAAAATCTGTCACTATTGTGGTGCGAAAAAATTCAAAAATGAAGCAGTGGGGTTTTGCTGTGCAAACGGAAAAGTTAAAGTTCCGGTATTGAAAGCTCCACCTGAGCCTTTGATTGCATTGATGTCCGGAGCAACAGCACAATCGAAGCATTTTTTAGCAAATATACAAGCATATAATTCGTGCTTCCAAATGACGTCGTTTGGCGCAACTAATATAATACATAATGACTTTATGCCGACTTTAAAGGTAATTTAGTCGCCTGATGTCAATATATGAATATAAATTTTTGTTCAGCAAGTCGGCCTTAGGAACCTATGTAATATGATATCAAAAATTTTTTCTAAAATTGACACCACCCACCTAACCAAAAGTGGGAAAAAACTCCATTCGGAGCTATAAAACGCTCTTTTTTCGGAGCCTTACCCTCAGAAATAAGATCTTTTCCAAGCCCTAAATGAGCAAAAAATTGTTCTACGTGGGCACACTAAAAGAAGTCCGAAAAAAGAGTCCAAAAAGACATCGATTCCGATGAATTTGGAGCGTTTTATGACTCATTTTAAATGAAGTTTGGAGGGTTTTTGGAATCATTTCGGAGTCATTTCGGATCCTTTTTTTAATCATTTTCTTTTCAGACTCATATTCCAGCACTTTTTTCCTATATTTTGATTGCTCTTAGTGCCTATATTTTTTACATTTTTATCTCCCAAGTGATTCCTTATTTTAAATGACTTTTTCCTCCATCAACTTTCGTGCTACACACTTTCCAGGACTTACTTTCTGTTAGAACAATTCAACTTTCAATTGCCCGACGCACAACTTAAGACTATTGATAAACGCTCAGAACACGGAGTCTATACGTCCCGTTCGGCACAGCAAAAAAGCATCAGAAAATGCTCCAAATTGTTCCCTTAACTGAGCATTGGCGTTTATCCGCTTTGAAATGTTCATTTTTTCTGCCAAGCCTCCGTAACTTACTTACTTTAAATGGTCATCTAACCGCCTGGGCGATTTTGACCGTCCAACATAGCTCGCCAGTCGTTTCTTTGTTGCGCCAACTGGCGCCAATTGGAAACACCGCGGGATCGCAAATCGGTCTCCACTTGGTCCTTCCATCGGAGTGGTGGTCTCCCTCTTCCTCTGCTTCCACCGGCGGGTGCCGATAAGAATACCTTCTGGGCTGGAGCATCTTCGCTCATTCGCACTACGTGGCCTAGCCAGCGAAGCCGCTGTGTTTTAATTCGCTGAACTATGTCGGCGTCTGCGTAAAGTTCATACAGCTCATCATTAAATCTTCTTCGGTACTCGCCGTCGCCAACGCGTAGAGGTCCACAAATCTTTCGAAGAACCTTTCTCTCGAATACTCCCAGAGCCGCCTCATCAGATGTTGTTAGTGTCCACGCTTCTGCACCATATAGCAGGACGGGTGCGATGAGTGACTTGTAGAGTGTTATTTTCGTTCGTCGAGAGAGGACTTTACTTTTCAATTGCCTATTCAGTCCGAAGTAGCATTTGTTTGCAAGAGTAATTCTTCGTCGGACTTCTAGGCTAACATTATTGTTGGTGTTAATGCTGGTTCCCAGGTAAACGAAGTCCTTTACTATTTCAAAATTATTGCTGCCAACAGTGGCTTGGTTGCCAAGGCGCGAATGCGCTGACTCTTTGCATGATGACAGAAGGTACTTCGTTTTACCCTCGTTCACCACCAATCCCATTTTCTCCGCTTCTTTTTCTAATTTGGAGTAAGCAGAAGTTACGGCGCGGTTGGTAAGGCCAATGATATCAATATCGTCAGCATATGCCAACAGTTGGACGCTTTTATAAAATATTGTTCCAGCGCGGTTAAGTTCTGCAGCTTGTATTATTTTCTCCAGCATTAAGTTAAAGAAATCGCACGATAGGGGGTCACCCTGTCTGAAACCTCGTTTAGTTTCGAACGGCTCGGAGAGGTACTTCCCAATTCTGACCGAGCTGGCGGTGTTGCTCAAGGTCATTTTGCATAGCCGTATAAGTTTTGCGGGGATACCAAAATCAGACATAGCGGCATATAGGCAGCTCCTTTTCGTGCTATCGAAAGCGGCTTTAAAATCAACAAAGAGATGATGTGTGTCGATTCTCTTTTCACGGGTTTTTTCCAAGATTTGGCGTATTGTAAAAATTTGGTCGATGGTAGATTTACCAGGTCTGAAGCCACACTGATAAGGGCCAATCAGTCTGTTCACATCAGGCTTCAGTCTTTCGCACAATACGCTTGATAGGACCTTATATGCGATATTCAAAAGGCTGATTCCGCGATAGTTGGCGCAGTTTGCAGGATCGCCCTTCTTGTGGATTGGGCAGAGAACACTTAGATTCCAATCTTCAGGTATGCATTCATCCGACCATATTCTGCATAGAAGCTGATGCATGCACCTTACCAGCTCCTCGCCTCCGTGTTTGAATAGCTCAGCAGGCAAACCATCAGCGCCAGCTGCTTTATTGTTTTTCAATCGGGATATTGCTATTCGCACCTCATTATAGTCGGGTTGTGGAACGTCAATTCCATCATCTTCGATTGTGGGCTCGGGTTCGGCATCTTCTCTGGTTTCTTGCTCAGTTTCTCCATTTAAAAGGGCAGAGAAGTGATCCCTCCATATTCTGAGTGCTCTCTGAACATCGGCCACCAGGTCGCCGTTCTCATTCTTACAGGAGTTTGCCCCGGGTTTAAAACCTTCTGTCATTCGCCGAATTTTTTGATAGAATTTTCGGGCATTATGCCCTTTGGCCAGCATCTCAAGCTCCTTTATTTCACGCTTTTCTGCCTCTCTTTTTTTCGCCCGGAAAAGCTGCCTCGCTTCCCTCTTCAACTCGCGGTAGTGTTCACACACACTCCTCGTTGCATTCGATCTCAGCGTTGCCTTGTAGGCTTCGTCCTTTCTTTTCGTTGCAGCGCGGCACTCTTCATCATCATACCAGTTGTTTCTTCGCGTTCGCCGGAATCCAATTACTTCTTCGGCTGCGGTACGGAGTGCTCCTGAGATATGATCCCACTGCTCATGCATTCCACTAGGTTGAATTGTGCTCTCGGAGAGCAGGTGTGAGAGGCGATCTGCGAAATAATTGGCGGTCTGTTGCGATTGCAGCTTTTCGACGTCCAGCTTTCCCTGCGTTTTTTGTTGCACCTGTTTTGTCGTTTTGGCGGCTACGAATCTTGGCTGCTACTAGGAAGTGATCAGAGTCGATGTTAGGTCTTCGTATTGTGCGAACATCTAAAACGCTGGAGGCATGCCGTCCGTCTATCACAACGTGGTCGATCTGGTTGCGTGTTTTTCGATCGGAAGACAGCCATGTAGCTTGATGGATCTTCTTGTGTATAAACCTAGTGCTGGATATGACCATGTTTCGGGCACCGGCGAAGTCGATCAGCCTGAATACATTTGGCGAGGTCTGATCGTGGAGACTGAACTTGGCCGAATACACCTTCCTTACCCACCCTGGCGTTAAAGTCGCCAAGCACGACTTTGATATCATGACGGGGGCAGCGCTCGTATGCTTCTTCCAGGCGCTCGTAGAATGCATCCTTTTCCACGTCGTCCTTCTCTTCCGTCGGTGCATGAGCGCAGATAAACGATATGGTGAAAAATCGTACTTTTATGCGGATTGCAGCGAGACGCTCGTTCACGGGTGTGAACGACAGTACTCGATGACGGAGTCTCTCTCCCACCACAAATCCCACGCCGAATCTGCGCTTGTCTTCATGCCCACTCCAGTAGATGTTACAAGGTGTTCTGATCGTATTTCCTCGCCCCGTCCATCGCATCTCTTGTATGGCCGTGATGTCAGCTTTTGCTTTCCTCAGGACCTCAACCAGCCGGGCAGCGGCACCTTCCCCTTTAAGGGACCGGACATTCCAGGTACATTCCCTTATCTCATAATCCTTATTTCGTTTGCGGGTGTTGTCATCTAAAAAAGGGGTTCTCATATCCGAGGCTTTGTTGTTGAATTTCATTGGAACGTTGTTTTATGTGGTGGGTCCCAAACCCAACGCACAACCCGTTTCAAGCCTCCGTAAACCTTCATAAAAAAGTACGTTTTTGGATTATTACGAAATAACACTCCAAAAAAGCTCAAATATGGTGCTCTTAGATCTTTATTTCGGAGCGCTCCGGCATTGGTTAGCCGGGAACTATGAATATTTAATGACAAAAATACTTGTTGTCCACACAGGTGTGTACAGATATGTACGCACTTTTATTCATAGTTTAATTCAATAAATGGTTATAAACTGCAACTTTCTTTCAAATAGATTCAAGGGTAAATTTATCATCGAATAAGATCATTGTTACCATTGCCCAATATTAACCAACAAATTTTGCAAATTTATTTTATCGGCAATTCGAATGTCGAGTTGGATCGTCGATGTGCAATTCAATCGAACGTCAGGCGAGAAATTGTGGAACAGCTGCAGATATTGTTGCATCAAGAAAATGAATTGGTTCGAGTATTTGAAACAGCACTTGATCGAATGCCATCGGATAACCATAAAGTTGTCATTCATGCAGATAAAGTACCACATGGATAACATCCAGGTAGATTTAATGCGCCCACGATTGATGATGTTTCTATCGTAATGGTTGGAGAGGAATTTCCATCACGCGACATTGTTTTGCATTGCCGAAACAATCAGCTGCAACGTGTTTGTGAAACACACCGTTCTTATGATGCGTTGCAATATCCAATATTGTTTTGTCGTGGAGAAGATGGATATGAATTTAGTCTTCGATTGATAAATCCCCAAACCGGTACGAAAAGTTGACATTTAAATAAGCATTTCTGTGGCTGACTTCGATAACATCAGTTGCAAAGAAAATTTGCAAAATATTATGCATTAACGCATCAACAAAATTAATAAAATAGCCATGTGTAATATTGATGTACATAGCTCTAAACAAGAGGGCACTGTTGTCAAATAGCATAAAATTTTGCAATAGTACATTTAAGAAGGCAGCCCGATATATTTTTTGTATTTTAAGTAAATATAAACATTTCAAATTATCTTCTTAACAGGTGAAAGTATTCCAAATAAGAAAGTGAGCGCAATGAACTACTATTCTTACCGATTAATGCTACGTGAAAATGAATATAACCATATTGTTAATTGTCGAAGGCTATTTCACCAATTTGCTGTTGATATGTATGCGAAGATTGCGACAGAACGTCTAAGTTTTATAAGATTCAATCAGCAAAAGTTAAGATCGGAAGAATACATTCATTTGCGTGATGCAATAAATAATGATGTTAATATGAATGATATTGGCCGTTTGATAATTTTACCGTCAACCTACACAGGTAGTCCGCGTCATATGCATGAGTATGCACAGGATGCGATGACTTATGTTCGCCATTACAGGCGTCCAGATATAGTTTTGACCTTCACATGTAATCCAAAATGGGATGAGATCAAAGAACATTTGTTTAATGGTCAAATACCTTCCGAGCGTAATGATATAACGGCACGTGTTTTTAAACAAAAACTAAAAGCTTTTTTGGACTTCATTGTAAAATTAAAAGTCTTTGGTGAGTCCAGCAACGATAATTTCCGTTGAATGGCAGAAAAGAGGTTTGCCACACGCGCATATGTTAGTTTGGTTGGTGAACAAAATAACACCAAATGAAATTGACAGCGTAATATCTGCTGAGATGCCTGACCAAGCCATAGATCCTGAGCTATATGAAGTGGTCATAAAAAACATGATACACGGTCCATGCGGTGACATAAATAGAAATTCATCATGTATGGTTGATGGAAAGTGCTCGAAACGTTATCCTATGTCATTGGTTACAGAAACAGTAAGCGGCAATGATGGATACCCTTTGTACCGTCGTCGATCAACTGATGATAACGGAGAATCAACAGTGATTAAATTTCAAAACCATGACTTAGAAGTTGATAATCGCTGGATCGTTCCTTATTCACCACTGTTGCTTAAAACGTTCAAGGCCCACATAAACGTTGAATATTGCAATTCGGTGAAATCTATTAAATATATTTGCAAGTATGTGAATAAAGGCAATGATATGGCCGTCTTTGGTGTTGTGAATGAAAATCGAAATGACGAAATTCTTCAATATCAAATGGGTCGATACATCAGTAGCAATGAAGCAATATGGCGCATTTTTTCTTTTCCGATACATGAAAGGTATCAAACCGTTATGCACTTAGCTATTCATTTAGAAAATGGACAACGTGTGTACTTCACGGACCAAAACGCTGCCCAAAGAGCCGCAAATCCACCGTCGAAAACCCTCACTGCATTCTTCAAATTGTGCCAAAATGACGTATTTGCAAAAACGTTGTTATATGCAGAAGTACCATCATACTTTACATGGAATGCATCGAATAAAGAATTTCAAAGACGTAAACAAGGAACACCAGTTCATGGCTTCGCAAATGTGTTTTTTACAAGTGCTTTAGGACGAATTTATACCGTGCATCCTAACAATGCTGAGTGTTTCTATTTACGTATGCTGTTAATTAATATTCGCGGTCCAACCTCATTTCAAGATTTGAGGATGGTCAATGGAAATTTGTGCGTGACGTATCGTGAGGCCTGTCAAAGATTGCACTTACTTGAGTGTGATGCACATTGGGATAACGCGCTTAGTGATGCGTCTCTTAAGTCTTCTCCACATCAAATAAGAACATTGTTTTCAATTTTGATATCAACATGTAACCCATCAAACCCAATTGAGTTATGGAGAAAATATCGCGATTGCATGAACGAAGATATTTTGCGCCGCATGCGTCTTATGACTTTAAACCAAGATTTGCAGTTCACTGACGAAATATATAATGAAGTATTGGTTTTAATTGAAGATATGTGTTTTTCGATGGCTAATAAAACATTGGAACAACTTGGTATGGCCTCGCCCAATCGACCAATGCATGGTTTATTAAATGAAGAAGTGGAACGCGAACGAAATTTCGATACCAATGAATTGGCAACATTTCTTCATGCAAACATTCAAAAGCTAAATGCAGAGCAAAAACGAGCTTATGATACAATTATGCATGCTGTGGACAATGCGCTTGGTGGATTTTATTTTTTGGATGCTCCTGGAGGAACTGGAAAAACATTTTTAATTTCATTGGTTTTGGCTGCATTACGATCACAAAATAAAATTGTATTAGCACTAGCGTCCTCTGGAATCGCAGCTACTTTGTTGGATGGTGGTCGAACGGCGCATTCTGCACTTAAGTTGCCTTTGAATGTTCAACTTATTGATCATCCGACATGTAACATTTCAAAGACATCCGGAATGGCAAAGGTGTTGCAACAATGTGCCTTAATTGTATGGGACGAATGTACCATGGCTCATAAGAAGTCATTGGAAGCGTTGCAAAGAACATTACAAGATTTACGACAAAATCAAAATTTGTTTGGTGGAGTTTTGGTATTGTTAGCCGGTGATTTTCGGCAGACATTGCCAGTTATCGCAAAATCTACTGCTGCTGATCAACTAAATGCATCTTTAAAATTTTCCAATTTGTGGAGGTTTGTGAAAACACTTAAACTTGAAACGAATATTCGTGTTCAACTGCAAAGGGAACCAACTGCTGCCTTATTTTCCAAACAATTGCTAGCAATTGGAGATGGTAAAATTCCTGCTGACAATATGGGATTGATAACATTACCCCAAAGCTTTTGCCAATTTGCTGAAACCAAAGAACAATTGGTTGCGAATTTCTTTCCCAATTTTAGAGAGCAGTACAAAAATCATGCTGGGTTAAGTGAAAGAGCTATTTTGGCAGGAAAAAATAAAGATGTCAACGAAATGAATGCGAATATTCAGTCGCAAATAATTGGACACTTGGTTTCACACAAGTCAGTAGATACTGTCATCCATCAAGAAGATGTTGTGAACTATCCAAAGGAATTTCTAAATTCACTCGATGTGCCGGGACTGCCCGTACATAATTTAGAGCTAAAAATTTGGGTACCTGTGATAATGCTTCGTAACATTAATCAACCAAAATTGTGTAATGGCACGAGACTTGCAGTGAAAAGGCTTATGAATAACATCATTGAAGCCACAGTTTTAACTGGAAAGTACAAAGGTGAAGATGTATTGGTTCCACGAATTCCCATGATACCCACTGATATGCCATTTGAATTTAAACGCCTTCAATTTCCCGTGCGACTTGCTTTTGCCATAACGATTAATAAAGCGCAAGGCCAATCTTTCCAAGTCTGTGGATTAGACTTGGGATATCCAGTTTTTTCCCACGGACAGCTTTACGTTGGATGTTCAAGAGTTGGTAAACCTTCAGCGTTATTCATTTTCAGTCGTTTATTTGTTAAAAATGCTTTTTAACAAATATACTACTAATTAAATATTTTAAGTCCGAACAATGTTAAATAAAGAAAATTAATTTTTAAGAAGTCAATGAGCTGACCAACCCCCTGAGAAAACACATTTTTGGTAGTTTTGCGGGGAGAGTGGTGTTAGTGGAGAAGTCTTTAGTACGTAGGGGCAACTGTGGGTTGCAGTCGTGCATGCAGTTAAGCCGGTGTAGTAGTACTCATGAGAGCTTCCTCTTCGAGGGCGTCATCCCAAACCAAAAAAAAAAAAATATGATCACCAAAGCTGACAATATATCGGAAAGTATACACGAAAAGGTTTAATTCACCAACAATTGCCGGAATGGTTTCTGTTATTGTTATGCAACATATGCATTTTTTGGTTATTATGTTATTTTATTAGAACTACGAACTTAAACCACAGATTTTAGGACACTATGCAATATTCATTAAGACTTATTTATCAAAAATTAAAATGCCATTTTAAAAAGTTTTATACAGCTTTTCTTATTTTAATGAACTTTTGAGTGAAAATCTTTGTTATGAATAAAATATGAAAAAAAAAACAAAATTATTAAATTAAAGAAGTTTAATTCTAAGTCAAATCTGCTAACAAACATGTACATTTGACTGTTTGACAATTTATTAATATTGAGGGCTGTTGTTTATGACTAAAGCGTTAGTTATTTTCAAGAGGTTTCAAAAGGAATTTAACAAGTCTTCTATCTACAATGCAAAATTGTTTATTCACATGACAGTTGGTTTAACTTAACACCTCTAATATTAAATTTACACTGCACCAAATCGTCCTTTTGGGCGAAAAAATCCAAATCCGGCCCATTTCCCCATACAAATCGCATTTCCCAAATGACTGATTTCATCGCATTCGCTCGCATTTGGGCCGTTACAATATGACATTTTTGTGGAACGCATTGCGTTTGAAGTTTCGCCTAAAGGAAAATGTCAAACAAAATGCAAATGAGCTAATGTAAATGGGTTTGAAAAGCCTCATTTGAATTTTCCAAATGCGGTGCAGTGTAAATGTAGTGTAAAACAACAATTTTCTTCATCAACAGGAGAGCAAGGTACTGGAAAGTACAACTTATTAGTTCCATGCTAGATAAGCAAGAGCAATATTTAAATAACTACGAACACGAAAGTAGATTGGCAGGACAACATCTGTCGGGTTAGCTAGTCTATATACACAGTGTCCAAAAAGTTCGAATACAAAACTAAAGTCCTTTTAAAACAAAAGGTAAGGTAAACCTTTATCAATTTTTACTGAAAAGAATTTATGTAGCATCAATAAATATTTATAGGTTTTTATTGATAACTTCTCCTTTGGATAACTGAACCAAGCGTAATCGCTTTTCTAAAGAGCAACAAGCAAGAAAAAAATCGAATGGATTGAGATCAGGACTCTAGGTGGCCTTTCGTCCTTATGTAAAAAGTCGGCCAAGTTCTCCTGACACCATTTTTGCACGATGTTTGCGGTATGCGCAGGCGCTCCATCCTGTTGAAAGCAATAATAATCATCACCGAATAAACTGCGACAGGTGGGTAGTACAACCCTACCGTGTTGTTTGTAGTACCCGGAGTTAACTTTAACCCCCCTTTTCGATGAAAACTAGGGGAAGCTTTCCTTTTTCACAGAATCCGGCCCACATCATGACAGAAGAAGCGCTTTTAAATCTGGTCACATATATTTCCTTTTCAGGAACATTTTCTAGAGACACTGACCATACTCTATCATTTTGCTAGTTGAAATATCGCTATAGAACGAACCACTTTTCATCAGAAAATACGAATTCGTCACCGCCGTGCCATCCAAAAATATAATGTAAAAACGCCGTGAAGTTTTCCTTTGTTATAAGCTTTTAACCAAAATCTTTATTCAAACTAAATAAAAATTTGCTAATATTCAATTTCGCAGCCATTTTTCTAACCGAACGGCAATGGTTTCACCGAATTTATTCCCTCACAACTTTTATGTTACGACTATTGCGAACCGTTTGCGGCCTTCCGCTTCTTGGTCTATTTTTAACAGACGAAGTCTCATCGTGCCGCTTCATAGTTTTATAAACAAAATCGCCCTAAAAACCACACTTTTAAAGTCTTTAAATATTGCGCATGGTCGTCTGCGTCGTAAAAACGCGTTGACAATTAGCTGGCGCTTGGACTCCATCGTAGAAAATAGCTATAACACGACTATTACAGATTTGAGTCTGTCGTGGTTTGAGAGTCAGAGGAAGGATACTCGATTAAGAACAAAAAATAAAATCAAAGCTCACTTGATTGGTATTTTAAATAAGTTACAAAGTTTGTATTCGAACCTTTTGGACACCGTGCATATAAAAATTAATTTTTGTGCGTGAATACGTTCAAAACTTAAAAACGGCTTAACCGCTTTTAATAATTTTTTCTTTAATATATGTTGGGTCACCGATTGAGAACCACTGCATTGCCAGTTAGCTCACCTAATTAAAGTTCTCTATTTGCTTATGTGTCTATGCATTTATTATTCAAGGCCATGACCACCGCGGTCATTCGCCTTAACTACCGATATGCATTGGCAAATATGCTAGTAAATATTATTTCTGTCTAACGTTACTCACTCAACCATTGTTTGATCTCTTTACATCTCTTTTTTCATTACATGAATTCATATGAACATACACACTTACTTGTATGCTGGAAAGTGTAGTTATGTCTACAGCAACTAACTTATTGCCTTTTGTATAAGAGAATTTTTGTATGTTTCCGCTACTCATTAAATATGTATTTAAGAAAGTAAACTTGTAAAATAAAGTTAGTCTAACAGCTGACCACCGATGTCATCACTTCGCCCCATAATCGTACTCGCAATATAGGTAGTCCTCATTTTGATCGCGGGTACAAAAACGCTTGTAATCCTACATTTTTTGGCGCCCAACGTGGGGCACGATATTCGTAAGGAAGTGAAACACTTATTTTGGCATCTGGTGGTCCGGTTTAGACCCCTCATCGCCATCGTTGGACGTGCTGCAAACCATCGTCATCACTGTCTTCAAGCAACGTAGCCATCACCGTTCTTGGACAAAATCACCATCACTACAAACTCGCTATTTCGCACATTTATTACTGCTGTCGCTTCAACTCAGTTCACGCATTTGGGACATTGCTGTTTTCCAGTCTACGGTCACCATCGGTACCATTAGATTGAAACGCCGCTGCCGTTGCTTGCACTGCAGTAAAACCCACTTATCATCACGAACGTATGTATGTATGTATGCACATTGATTTGATCACCCATTTTATATAGCTTGCCATTGCCACGGTCGCAACCTTTTCTTTTTCGCTACCAGCCTACTTTGATTTTTGTAAATTTTTTGTCAAATTTAATTGCCTTTGAAAATGTCTTTAGATGGATTAAAGCAACAGCGCGCAAATACTAAGAAAAGTATTACGCGCATTAAAAACATTGTGGAGGCTAGTTTGCGGCCCGGAGGTAAAATTCTTTCAGCTGCCGAATACAAATGTCGCTCGGGCATTCTCGAATCATATTTTAAGCAGGTACTGTCTATTCAAACGGATATTGAAAAATTGGATATCGACGAAGGAGGACGCGCCGACCTTGAAGATTTATATGTCACCACGAAACTAGTGATACAAGCACACCTGGTAGACGATCATAACATTTCTCTTTCGGAAACTAGTTGCGTTGTGCAGCAAAACACAAAATTGCCGAAACTCAAACTCCCAACGTTTAGTGGCAAGTATTCTGAGTACCAGAATTTTATTGTATCCTTCAAGCAGGTAATTGACAAAGAATATAGCCTTTCAAATATTGAAAAATATAACCATTTGCGGAACTCACTTCAAGGTCACGCTTTAGAAACAGTCGATGCTTTTCAGGTAACTAACGAAAATTACCCTAAAGCATTGGAACGGATAAAGGAAAGGTACGATAACAAAACTTAAATTTTTTTGGAAAACATCTCTTCTTTATTTGAATTATCATCTCTTTCGAACCCAAGTCCTTTGCAGTTGAGAAGCCTTATCGATAAGGCTTCTGCCATTTATGGGTCACTTCTTTCTTTGGGTAGCGATAAACAAATCTCTCAAGCTATGCTTATTTATTTGGTATTGTAGAAGTCGGACGAGCGAACGAATAAAAAGTGGAAAGAATCCTTGGATTTTAAGACATTTCCGACATGGGACGATTGTTTAAAGGTGTTGGAAAGGCATTGCCAATATTTGGAATAGATGCAAACTGCATTTGCCGGATCATCAGTTTTTTCAGGTAGTAGTAAACTTACCACAAATAAGGGAAAGAGCCAGATCAAAGGATTTTCATTCACTTGCTCAAACACACCGTGCTTCGTTTGCTCAAATACGCATCACAAAATTCACAATTGCGATCGCTTTAAAGCATTCAACCCCACTCAGCGTTTTGACCAAGTGAAGAAAATTGGACTCTGCATCAACTGTTTATCGAAAGGACATCAACTATCACAATTCCCTTCATCTCACAGATGCAAGGTTTGTTCAAAACAGCACCACAGCTTACTCCATCGAGGGTCCACTGAAACCCAAATAACTTCATCATCATCAAACGGAGCAGCAGTGCACACACACACACACAACTCGTCATCTGACCAAGTCATCTTAGCAACTGCCAAGGTTTTGGTTCGCGATTCGTCAGGTGCTTATAGACTGGGCAAAGCCTTGCTGGATTCGTGCTCCCAGTTGAATTTTATCACCGAGGAATTTGCGCAAAGATTGTCGTTATCAAAATTTAAGCAAAACATTGAAATCCAAGGTATCGGTAAGTCGTCAACAACTATTAAATACAAAACCTCCACTAATATAAAATCGCAGCAAAGTGAATTTGAGCTTCCTCTAACGCTTTGCATATCAGCCAGATCCCCAAATCGATACTTCTTCTTGGAATATTCTAAATAATATTGCGCTCGCAGACGACTTTCACTTACCAAAAAAAATTGATATGTTGTTAGGTACGGATACCTTCTTTAGTCTCTTGGCAGTTGGGCAAATCAAACTTGGAACGAACTTACCAATTTTGCAAAAAACTTTATTAGGATGGGTTTTATCGGGCCGTTACCGATCAAGCAATACTTCGTCTCAATGTTTATGTTTATTTTCAGCCAACGACTTTGTGGAAACCAATATGGAAAAATTATGGAAAATTGAGGAAATTGCAGCTAATGCCGAGCCCTGGACTCGAGAACAAACCGCTTGCGAGCAATTATATAAGACTACGGTTTCAAGGAACCAAACTGGAAGAATCGTAGTAAAACTGCCCTTCAAGGATAATCCCTCCTGCTTAGGCGACTCGTACACCACAGCACTAAGACGCTTTCACGCACAAGAACGTCGCTTATCAAAATCATCTCATTTGAAGGAGCAATACCAGGATTTCATGGACGAATACGAGAGACTGGGGCATATGAGCATCGTGGAGTTTCCGAATTTGAAAGAACCCCATTATTTCATTCCACACCACTATTTGTTGAAGCCCACCAGCACGACAACAAAACTTCGTGTCGTTTTTGATGCTTCCTGTCGGACCACATCACAGAAATTTCTAAACGACATTCAAATGGTTGGTCCTACCATTCAAAGTGAGCTAATTCTTCTCCTTCTACGTTTTCGTTTATACAGATTTGCTCTAACCGCTGACATAGTTAAGATGTACAGGCAAGTACTGGTGGATGAAAATGACAGACGTTTTCAGTATATTTTGTGGAGGAGATCTCTGGCGGAAGAAATTCGCATCTATCAATTAAATACCGTAACTTATGGAATGGCTTCTTCACCGTATCTGGCTATACAAAGTTTAATATATTTGGCTGAGCTACATCAAGATCAGTTCCCACTTGCCTCTAACATCGTTAAATCTTCATTTTACGTCGACGATTTGTTGTGTGGCTCAGATAATTTGACTGAACTCTTACAAATAAAGGAAGATCTCCTACAATTGTTAGCTTTGGGTGGATTCGAATTGCCAAGGTGGCATACAAACCATCACCGATTTAGACAGGATAACATCGCGAAAAATCTCAACTTGGATTAAACTGTCACCAGCGCCCTAGGTCTTCGATGGGATCAAGGACGCGATATTTTGTTGTTTTCGTTTGAACTAAGCAAATATCAAACAAGTCGTATAACGAAGCGTTCCATACTTTCAATTGCATCATCTTTGTTCGACCCTCTTGGTTTGTTGGCTCCCATTGTTATTAAATGTAAAATTTTATTGCAGGAGATATGGCTGCTTAAGTTGGATTTAGATGAATCCGTGCCTCAACACATTCATTCCGCTTGGACAAGTTTTCTTACAAATATATCTAATTTATCAACACTCACAGTGCAAAGGTATTGTCTATCACCAAACACTGATTCTCTTCAATTGCATGGTTTCTGTGACGCTTCCATTCGAGCATATGGATGTGCAATATACACACGCACAGTCACCAAGTCCGGTGGCATTAACGTTCATTTACTCACCGCAAAATCCAGAGTCGCCCCCATCAAGAAGCAGTCGTTGCCATAGCTCGAACTTTGCGGCGCACTCCTGTTAGCTCGTCTTTTATCAAAAAACCAATCTATTTTTTCTAATAAATCTTTTAACGTTTTTTTATGGACAGATTCACAAATAGTCTTGCACTGGCTAAAGATGCATTCAATAACGCTTTCGACATTCGTTGGAAATCGGGTTTCGGAAATACAAGAACTAACTGCGGGAGCCCAGTGGAGGCATGTTCCATCACATAGCAACCCTGCAGACATAGTGTCCAGAGGATGTACAGTGGAAGAACTCAGTAGCTCAATTTGGTACACTGGGCCTGACTTTATATACAAAACCATGGAGGCCTGGCCTAGAAACGAAAACAAATGCGTTGATATGGAAATTGTAGAAACGAAAGGCAAAATTCGGCATTCAGTACAACTATAAACAAAAACTATATTCTTGAAGTCATCAATCAAAGGAGCTTCTATACTGGCAGTATTCGATTAATCGGCTGGATGTTTCGATTCATTAATAACCTACGACCCGATGTTGAGCATACGAACTCAGTATCTCTCTCTCCGCAGGAATTGCATCATGCCCTTCGCTGCATAGTTTGCAATCTCCAACAAAAACATTTCGCTAACGATATTAATCTTTTACAGAAAAATTTACATACAAATGGACAATTACGCTACTTGAACCCGTTTCTTGAGACGGTCGAAGGATTTCAATTACTGAGAGTTGGTGGGCGGTTGGATCTTGCGGACATTCCAACAGAGAGAAAACACCCATTACTATTGCCGAGCAAATGCGAATTCACCATCAACTATGTGCGACATCTGCACCAAAGGCATTACCATGCAGGACCAAAGGCGCTCGTGGCGCTGACAAGGCTTAAATTTTGGATTATAAATGCGCGACGTGGCAAGGCGGGTGGTCCGATCATGCATACATTGTGTACGCTACAAGCCGAAATTGATGCAGCAAGTTATGGGACATCTTCCAGTTGAACGATTGACTCCATCACGCCCTTTCGCCCGATGTGGCGTTGATTTTTGCGGACCAGTTGATGTGTATCTGCGAATCAGAGGCAAGCCACCCTACAAAGCCTACATCGCGATTTTTGTTTGCCTTGCTACTAAGGCAGTACATATAGAAGTCGTTTCCAATCTTTCCACTGACGCATTTCTTGCATCCTTGAAACGAATGATAGGAAGAAGAGGCTTGCCATCTGATATATTTTGTGACAATGCTACAAATTTTATCGGTGCTTGTAATAAACTGGCGGAATTGAAATCATTTTTATTTAAAAAACAAAATCAGGAATTAATTATAATGATTTTTGTTGGAACGATTTTCCGTCATCCCTTGTCAAGTTTGGTTTTGTGACAAGCCGGTTTCGGCGTTCTGCCATTTTCAATGCCTAGTTTCGTTCTGGTCTGTGTCTATCCGCTGCGTTGTTTTTATAGTCCGTGGGTGCTGTGGCAGGTAATGTCAATCTATGTGGTCGTAGTAGGTAACGTTAATATGCGTGTGTGTGTGCGCGGTATTGATACGTCCGAATTGTTATCTGTCCCAAGGGTTGTTTTTGTAGGTATGTAGACATACCGCTTGTGAGCTAAGCGGTAGGTTGATGTAGGTAGAAATCGGTGATTTTTGCAGTTTGGTTCATATTTCGTTTTTGCTTGTTCATTGTTACGTGTTTGGTTGCTGTACCTGCTGGCTTGTGCTGTTTTTTGTAAACTAGTTTTAAGGGTTCAAACATTTCGTCAGAGATAGTGTTGGTTTGTTCGTTTATGATCCTGCCGTCAAATGTTTTTAACTTGTATATCTCCATGTTCTCAAGTACATTAAGCCGCCGGCCTTTTCCTTTTACGTGAAGTATTCGACCCGTTGTTTTTATGTTAGTTGGGGTGCAGTTGTTCTCAAACATGTGGTTCGCGAAATTAGATTCTGGTGTTATGGTGGGTTTTCGTGTTTTTTTTGTTGTAGTCCCTGATATGCTCTCGGAATCTTGTGCTTATTTTTCTTCCTGTTTGTCCTATGTAGCTGTATTGACATTCACAAGTAAGCCTATACACTCCGTGTCTGTTGAATGGGTCATCAGAATTAGTGTCGGTTCTTAGTTTTTGTCCGACGTTGTTAGATGTTCTGAATGCTGTGTTGATGTTATATCTTTTAAAGAACTTTGCTAATTTGTACGTCGCTTTTCCAGTGTATGTCATTGCCGTCCAAACCATTGGATTTTCCTCTACGTTTACTCTTTTTTGTGTTCCATTTTCATTTATCCACAAGTGCTTTCTTGTATCCATTATTTGCCGCTATGTTATATATTGTATTAAGCTCTCTCCAGTATGCTTCCTGTGTGAGCGGCGTTCTCTGAAGCCTATCCACTAAGTGCCTCAATGCTGAATTTTTGTGCTGCTGCGGATGGTTTGATGTAGAGTGTATAATGGTGTCCGTGGCAGTCGGTTTTCTATAAATGCCGTAGTTGAACCTATTTGTTATTTTGTCAATCCCTATAGTTAGGTCCAGGTAGTTCATTATTCCATCTTTTTCTACTTCCATTGTGAACTCTATGTTGCTATGTTGCCTGTTGAGGAACTCTAGTATTTGCTCTTCGTTATCGTCATTTAGGATGCAGATGATGTCATCCACGTATCTAGCGTAGAATGCCACGCCTAACTTGGTTTTTAACTCCTGTATACATTTTCCTTCCAAGTTTTGCATGAATGTTTCCATGAGAATGGCCGATGTTGGGTTACCCATTCCTAGTCCGTTTGTCTGTCTATATATTTTGTTGTTGAACCGGAAATAGTTTTGCCGCAGCGTTGTTCAGAACGCCGAAACCGGTTTGTCACAAAACCAAACTTGACAAGGGATGACGGAAAATCGTTCCAACAAAAATCAACAAAGGTTGTGTTACGTGTTTACGGGTTGAGTCGCAAAGGAGGATGCGACTTATGCCAGTTCTTATCACTTTGTATCGGTTGAACTGTTCACATTTCTTTGAGCGTGTCCTATGGAAAACCAATTGTACCCATTTATACCCGAACGGGTAGAAAGAACTAATCCACTTCTTATCCAAACGGCTACTTTTAACTCATATAAGTATGGTACAAAAACTAAAACTGACTTTCACGCCTGTGAGTATGCTACACAAATAAAAATGTACTTATGTATTTTCCATTATAGCCAACTGCAGACTAAAGAGATTAATGGCAGACCGCTCTCTTTCGAGATTAGTCACACGATTTTCTGCAGGGCTGCCAACCATGGCTAAACGTGGTGAAACTCTGATTCCACAAATTCACAAATTTTTATATTTTTGGAATTTGTATGGAAAACAACAAGTGCCTAAAAGTATGCACTCACACCTACACGGAAAAACATTTTCAACATGGTTAAAAAGTGAACCTCACTGAACAAAATTACGCACTTTTTTATACAGTTGTTTGGTACCCACGACTCACTGTTTATCCAGATTTATATCCATTATTTGTTGGCAGGGTATATATAAAAATGAATTTGTGTGCGCAAATACCTTCAAAACTCAAAAACGGCTTGACCCATATTAATATTTTTTCGTTAGTATATTCGATTTGACAGGACTCATTTATGACAAAACCTTGTTTTTTTTTAACTCTCAATTAAATAATATTTTAGCTAATACTCAATAACCGCTTGGCCGATTTTAATAATTTTTTCTTTAGTATATTCGATCTGATTCAGGGCTCATTTATGACAATTTTTTTCAATTGAATAATATTTTAGCTATTACTCAAAAATCGCCTGACCGATTTCAGTAATTTTCTCTTTTCTTCGTTCGACCGGACTTGGTGTTCATATATAACTAAACAAAATTTTAAAAACCCCAATTGAATCATATTTTAGCTAACGCAAGTTTACCTGGCATACAAACTGTAGTTGGTTTAACAATCAAAGTTGAGTTGAATGTTTAACTAAATTTAATTTAACAATGAAAGTTGAGTTCAATGTTTAACCTTACCAACCACTCTGATTCCAACCCAATCACAAATTTTTTCCAACACCGTAAGTGCCTAAAAGTATATAGGCACGGAGAAGCAATTTACATATATAATATTATGTGTTGTATGTATGTATTTATAGACCGACTTGTGTCCTAAACGTATAAACCGATCGTAACCAAATTTGAAACACGCAGTGGATATCTTCCAGGGATGAGATTAATCCTTACCACCTCCATAAAACTGGGGATAACAAAAAAGGGGCGTTGCACCTCCCATACAAATGGAATTTTTCATAGTCCATTGCATGTTTTTTATAAAAATGTGGGCTGAGACCCACGGGTATTAGCTATTATATATATAAAAATGAATTGCTCTTCGTTAGTCTCGTTAAAACTGGAGAACGGCTGCACCGATTTGGCTAATTTTGGTCTTGAATAATTTGTGGAAGTCTAGAGAAGGTTTAAAAGGGGGAGACGGTTTACTAGGTATAGAAATATGGATAGGTATTGGGATAGGATAGGAATAGGGATAGGCAATATTTGTAGATCCATGCAGGTAAATCTGCTAATAAACGTGTGCCTTTAACTCTTTGACAATTAATAATATTGCGGACTGTTGTTTATGACAAAAATATTTGTTATTTTCAACAGGTTTAAAACAGAATTTAATAAGTCTTAAATCTACAATGCAAAAATAGTTCATTCACATGACAGTTGGTTTAACTTAACAGCTCTAAACCAACAATTATATTCAGTTCCATGCTAGAAAGGTGAGAACAATCTTTAAATAAATACAAATATGGCACTAGATTGGCAGGACAACGTCTGTATATACACCTATTTATAATATACGCCTCCGAAACAAATTTTTTGAAAGAAGAGATATGGACCCAGTTGTGCAGCACAAATACAGCTAAATCAGCATCTATATATTAATAGGCTAACATTTTTTCCATACAATCAATTGCCAGAGTGTATCTCATTTAAACATGCATATTTCCAATTAACATGCATTTTGATGTCTTCGTATGGCTCAGGAGCGGTGCATATTAATATTATATTTAATAAATAATGTATCATTTATTTGTAATAATTCATTAAAGTTTTCTGCAAAAAGCCAAAGCTGTTTACTACAGTATCTGACTGTGCCATTGCACATGCAACAGTGGCGCAGGTGGTAAGCGTCTGGGTTAGGACGCGCACGTTCTAAGGTTCGAGGGCAGGTTCCCGGCACGTGTTTTTTTTCGATTTAATTTGTCTTTAAATATATATGAACTTCTTCTGTTTATTTTTTTTTTTAATTTTTTATATTCTTAGCCCAATATTTTTCTGTTCATGACCTGTATCTTTCAGTGAAAAACAACTAATTTTTCAAAAGACCTCCAGAAAATGATTATATGCAGTTCACATGTACATATACGAGGTGTGTTCAAAAAGTGTCGCGAATTTTGAATTTTCGCTGGTTACGTATATTCGAATTTCGAATTTGTTGTGGCGTTATGTTGGTACTCATGTCTCTCACTTATGCCGACAAGCTCGGCCATTTTGAATGTTCAGTTAATTGTTGACAGCTGCTTTGCTTGCACGTGTTTTGTATCGTCTTCGATTTTTACGCGAAATTCGTACCAAAATTGCTCAATTGTGACCAAAAACAGCATCGCATGAACATTGCAAATGAGATGTTAAACTCTGTCCGCGACGACCCAAATTTGCTCCAGACGGTCATATCTGGTGACGAATCGTGGGTTTATGGTTATGACGTGGAAACCAAAGCTCAATCATCTCAATGGAAGCTGCCGCACGAACCAAGACCGAAAAAAGCGCGCCAAGTTCGGTCGAATGTGAAAGTTTTGCTGACAGTTTTCTTCGATTGCAGAGTCGTGGTGCATCATGAGTTCTTGCCACAGGGAAGAACGGTCAGTAAGGAATATTACCTGCAAGTTATGCGCAATTTGCGCGAAGCAATCCGCCAGAAACGCCCGGATTTGTGGAAGAACAAAAATTGGCTTTTGCACCACGATAACGCCCCTGCTCACGCATCGTTGCTTGTGCGCGACTTTTTGGCCAAAAACAACACACTAATGATGCCGCAGCCACCGTATTCCCCAGATCTGGCCCCCTGTGACTTTTTCTTGTTCCCTAAACTGAAGAGGCCCATGAAAGGACGACGTTACGCTTCTCTTGACGAGAGAAAGAGGGAATCGAAAGAGGAGCTGAGCAAGATACAAAAAAAAGATTTTTTGAAGTGCTTCGAAGATTGGAAAAACCGTTGGCACAAGTGTACACCAATACCTCGCTTTGCGTCGTAGTTACGTTCCAGAAAAACACGACGCAAACTGACTGTTGTTGTAAGTCGGCTTTCCACAGTTGTCTGAACAGCTTTTTTTGAAGTTAAGATACATTTCTTTGTAGCAATTGATATTTGTAGCTACCGCCTGGGACACTTTTAAACTCCTTACGAACCCAAAACAACGCAACTTCGAAAATCTAGCGACGCACACTGAGAATTGGTACTAATTCATCAGCGACGCAACTTCGAAACGACGCAAAACGAAACGACGCAAAGCGAGGTATTGGTGTATAATATCTCATGGGGATTACTTTGAAGGGGACAAAATAGATATTCATGAATAAATAAATAATTTTTGAAAAAACACAAAATTCGCGATACTTTTTGAACACACCTCGTATACATCAAAGCAAAAAAGCCAATTCCGTCGGACCGACAAACTTTATGATAATCGAGGTTTTCCGATGAGATATACCCTATATATAAAATACAAAAAGAGAAAACACAGTGTTGGAATGCACCCCTGCGATCCTCCAGCCCGTAATGCATCCCTGCATATCATTTCAGCGAACACAACACTGTGTTCGCAAATCCCATCATGCATCCCTGCATGACTCTGTCAAAGAAAGCATCCCTGCTTTCCTTCGAACTTCCAGTGTTGGAAACACTATAAAAGCGCTGTGCAGAAAGCGCCTGTCGCATCTCCAATGAACCAATGTAACTATCATCAACGCGGGACCTTCAACCTCCGCAATCAACCATCCAGGCAGTGCACGTTCATCAATTTCTACTTTCAATTTTTCTATTAATTTGTTTAATTAATGTAAACTTAAATATCTTGAATTTCCAAAATATCAATGTGGGTTTAACTATTAGTGTGTTAATTCACAAACACGTTCATTTAAAGAAAGTATATGAATTTTTCCATTTCATTAACTTAATTCTTAATCTCATAAGAACATCCTATTGTACACCAACGCGAACGGCAGCAGATCGGCAAGCAATGCAAGTGTGCAAAAAGAAAAGTTGAAAAGTGGGCGCAAAACTAAAATTCTATTTTAAATCGGTGTGTAAAAGTGAAAAAACGTTTAAAACAGTTAATAAAACGAAAAGGCGTAGCAAATAAAAAACAAGTTAAACATAAAATTTTCAGAAAGCTGCTGGGATTTTATAAAGCTCAAAGACCTTGTAGAGGAATCTTTAGCTGGAAATCAGTAAAGTTTCCAGCATCAACACCCCGGTGGAGTCACCTTTAGCCGGTATCACATCCTGTCAAGGGATTTGGGCCAACGTGGGACTGTACCCCAACCCCAAAAAAGATGAGTACCCCAAAAAGTTCCACGTAAGTGCCGTTATATTTTCATATACCATTTTATACCGTTCCTCTAACGGGACTCATATATATACATATATGTGTAAATATATGCACACAAGAAGCTATTTGCGCCAAGAAATTCCGTTTTGGTTAAGTTACCAGTCCGTTGTTACCAACCCACAGTGTATGCATAAATTAATACACAACCCTTTGTATATCCATTTCTCGTGATTTTTCAAATGAAACGAACGGTAAGCATTTACTTTGTTTCTTTCTTTACTTGGCCAGGTGTGCTAAAATTTTAGTTCGTTGCTATCCCCACCTGCCCATGGTTAAGTGTACCCATCCCCTTTCTGCACTCATCCAAAAGTGAAACTAGTGAAAAAACAAAAGCAAATAAACAAAGTAAAAACAAACAGTTTGTGGGTTTCCTCATTTATTACACTGTACTTATTCTAAAAATTGCAAAAGTGTTCTCATCTCGCTTAAACGCTTTAAATATTTCCTTTAAAACCTCTTGTGATTTTATTCGTACATACGCGCATAAGTACATTTTGTAATAACCACAATATCGCTGTGCTGTTTTAAATTCGATGCGCAACCTGCTGTTGGCGCAGACATAGAGTTTTGCCTCTCTATCTCCCCTATATACGTTTGTCTGAAAATTTCGTACATATCGACATATGTATATATAAAACAGGAATTCTGCCTGCTCTTTTCGCTTCGCTGCTGCGTCAGCGTAGATTTTGTATTTTTTTTGGTTCTGTCGACGACAAACATAGCAAAAATCCCAATAAGGATTGGCAATTGAAAACCCATTCCCAGTGGTGAACAAACATAAATATTAAAGGAAAAAAAGTCTTTACATTTGAGTGCATATATCGGTACTTGTATATATGTATGTACATACGTTAAGTAGCTTGTCGTTTGTGCCTCCCGCTACTATCCCCAGTAGCGTAAGCCAGTAGCAAAATAAAAACCAGTCAAAATCATTTGATGAATCATTTAATATATACGGTGATTTTTTCTCGTTTGCATTTAATGCTATTATCCCCTAATACTAAAACATAAAGTGCAAGCTACTTACGCGATTTATTTAATAAGTTTGTATCCAAAATTCATCCGAGTGCATCTATACAGGGTGCCTAAATAATTCGACCTATTAGCACAGTCACTAATTTCTAGTGTGTGTTTTACTGCTCTATACCCAGTAGCATAATTAAGTCGCTTAACCAAGTCCGTTTAAAGAGCAAGTTTGAGTCTTCCCAACCCCAACAAAACCCAGTGGTAATTGAAATTACTGAAATTAATCCCCAAAACACATTTGAGCGAAAAATTATTTATTTATATTATTCTTCAGTCTATGAACAGCCAGTTCTTACAGACTGCATCAAAATGGGTCACATAAAATGACTTATTACTAAAAAATCAACATATCATACAAACTAACAACAACATTGACATTGCTCGATAAAAGAGGAGTTCTGGTTGAATTCAATTAGAGCACGCGTAATTAGTGCATTTCTTGCATAATTTGTCCTCGTATTAATTCCATAAAAAGGGCAAAAGTTACAAAGTTCTCTTCTAGGAACGTTAATGTTTATTTTCTCGAGTAGGGCAGCGCAGTCTACTTCCCCCGGGATAATGCCATATATAAAAGTCAATGAAAGAACCGATCTTCTGGCGTCAAGAGGTAAAGGGTGTTTTTTTTAGGGGTATAGAACTGCGAATTGAAACAAAACACAAGAAAATCGTTTTAAGGTCCATCAATTTGGCTTTATTGGAAGGATAATTTTATGCCATTAATGTTTAAATATGATTTCGGGCATGTGGCCGCCGCGGCTGGCTCAAATAAAGCCAATTCTACAGGTCCAATTTTCAACCACTTTTTCGAGCATATGGGGCCGTATGTCGGCAATAACGCCACGAATGTTGGCTTCCCATTCCCCTAACGTTTCTGGTTTGTTGGTGTAGATGAGCGACTTCACATATCCCCAAAGAAATAATCCAATGGTGTCAAATCACACGACCTTGGTGGCCAATTGACAGGTCCATTCCGCGAAATTATGCGCTCATCGAATGTTTCCTTCAATAAATCGATTGTGACGTGCGCTGTGTGGCATGTAGCGCCGTCTTGTTGGAACCACAACTCATCCACATTCATGCCATCCAATTCGGGAACAAAATAGTCGGTTATCATGGCTCTATACCGGTCTCCATTAACGGTAGCTGCCTCTCCAGCATTATTGCGGAAGAAGTATGGCCCAATGACTCCACCAGCCCATAGAGCACACCAAACAGTCAGTTTTTGTGGATGTAATGGCGTTTCAAGGGTCTCATGTGGATTCTCTTCACTCCAAATGCGGCAATTTTGCTTGTTGACGTAGCCATTCAACCAAAAATGAGCCTCATCACTGAACAAAATTTTGCGATGAAAATCAGCATCGAAATCAATCTCATTTTCGGCCCATACACCAAAATCACGACGCATTGCATGGTCTCGCGGCTTTAATTCTTGCACAAGCTGGATCTTGTAAGGTCGCAAGCCAAGATCTTTGCGCAAAATCTTCCATAAAGTTGATGGACAAAGCTCCAATTGCTGTGCACGGTGGCGAATCGATTCATTCGGGTCCTCTTCAACACTTTGCTCTACAGCGGCAATTGTTTCTTCGGTGCGCACTGTTCGACGTCTCTGCGGATGCGTATTATCACATAGAGTAAACGTAGTGCGAAAACGATCCATGGTTAACCGAATTAATTGCTCTGATGGACGATTATGTCGACCATAAAATGGACGGAGCTCACGGTAAACTTCGCGAACTGAACCATTGTTTTCGAAATAAATTTGCACGATTTCCAAGCGTTGTTCTTTTGTCAACCTGTTCATGATGAAATGGCAAACCAAACTGAACATAAATAACATTAGAGTTGCCAGATTTGACCACAAAATGCCAGTTTTATCTCTATTCGAAAAACAAACCTGTAAAAAAAACACCCGTTATAAGATGTAGAAGAAGTAAACGAGCATTATAAGAAGGGATTGGTTCAGTGAATCTTAAAGAGCATAAGGGTTACTTGAGAAAAACTTTCTGTATTCGCTCTAACCTATAAACTGAAAATTGGTGCGAGGGTCGCCAGATAATAGCGGCATATTCGAGTTGAGACCGCACAAAAGAAGTGAAAAGCAACTTTAATGTAAATGGATCTGAGAACTCTGAACTGTTGCGCCGTATGAAGCCAAACATTGCGTACGATTTAGAGATAATTAAGTCGATGTGGTTATTGAAAGTGAACTTTTTATCAAAAACGACACCAAGGTCCTTGATTTGATAAACAGTCTGCAGTGTACTGTTAGCTATGCTATAGGAACTACTGAAAATGTGTCGTGCTTTTGAGTAGGTGACGTGGAAGCATTTTTTTAAATTTAAGCAAAGATTGGATCTAACGCACCAGGAATAGAGGATATTAATTTCATTTTGGAGGTTAATCACATCACCAGCAGACCTTACTACAGTGTATACTTTTTGGTCATCGGCATACAAAAGAAACCTGGTGATTGAAAAACAAGAACTAATGTCATTGATAAACAAGACAAAAAGTAGTGGACCTAGAATACTGCCTTGCCGGACGCCGGATGTCACCGGAAACGGTTCAGATGAAGCACCATCAACAGAGACAATACACCATCTGTTAGATAAGTACGACCTCAGCCATTGTAGGAAGATTGAGTGAAAGCCAAGACAGGCTAATTTATGAAGTAGAATTTCGTGCGAGACCCTATCGAAGGCTTTGGAAAAGTCAGTGTATATGCAGTCAACCTGGAAACCGCAGGAAAAAGCTGAGATACAATATTCACTGAACTCCATCAGATCTGATACCGTAGATCGTCCTGTAACAAATCCATGCTGTTTGGGACATAATAAGCTCTTCACGGAAAAATAAACCTTGTCCTTCACTATACATTCAAATAGCTTAGAGACCGAGATGAGTTTTGATATAGGCCTGTAATTGCATACATCGCTCTTGTTTCCAGCTTTGAAAATAGGAGTTATCGTGGCAACCTTCCAGGCACCAATAAATTCACCAGTTCAAATGACAAGTTGAAAATTATCTGTAAGGGTACAGCTTAAGCCGGACACTTTTTAGCAAAGCAATCGAAAGACCATCGGTGTCTGTCTTAGTAGATAATTTTAATTTTGAAATGCCAGCGATGATATCATCAATGGAGATTGACATCGAACCAAAGTCTAAAGAGGAATTGATATCAGATGAAAAGTCAGGACAAGGGGTATTATTGTCGTGAGCAAAATTGGAACCAAAAAAGTCCGCGAACAGGTTAGCTACAGCGTCACTCGACGAAGGGAGTGTTAGCAATTTGTCACCGTAAAAAATAGTAGCGGGAATCGTAGAATAAGACTTCTTTGACTTTATGAAATTCCAAAATGCTTTGGGATTATATTTAATGTTTGTCTCAAAGTTTACTATGTAGTTTTTGTAAAGAAACTTATCCAGACAATTGATTTCCTTCATATAATGCTTGTACTTCTCATAAAAAAACGCTTTCTTAGTGCGGCAGAACTTCTTAAAGAACTTGTTCCTTAAATTCTTTAGCTTTTTTAAACCCTTGGTGTACCATGGTAGTTTATAATAAAACTGGTACGCATTTAAGACATAAATAAAACAAAGTCGATCTAAGTATTTACATCGTAGCAGGTATCAAGGTCTGAGTAGGAAAGCAAGTTAGTCCAGTCAATTTCAGCGAAAACGTGATTCAGACTAGAATGGTCAAAACGCGCAAAGTTAAAATCAATTGCATCATTAAAATTTTGAGCTCCGTACTCATAAAATTCGAGTTTAAAAACCAGAGTGTCATGATGCATATCCGATGGAGCGAAAGGCTCGTGGCACTTGGAAATATTAAAATTAATATCATCACTAAGAAAAATTAGATCTAATATTCTATCGAGCTCGTTTTTGAAGCTATTCATTTGAATGAGATTTAAACTTAGAATGTTGTCTATGAAATAAGATTCAAATGATTTAGAAATATTACTAGGCACCAGACTCGAAGTACAGTAAGCAGGAGACCAGGATATATCACAGAGATTGAAATCACCCAGTACACAATAATTATCATTGCTCGATTTATTTACTACCAGTGATGAAATATTATCAACGTGAGCTGTATAAATATCATCCGAACTTCCAGGTGGAATATACGAAACAATCACGAAAAGAGAACCGGAAAAAGTAGCACCACGAATATTGACACAGATCTGCTCTAGCAGGGTGTCACCATTAGCCAAAATAGTAAGAGATGCATTAAACTTGCGTTGCACAGCAATCAGTACACCACCATCGCTCGAACGGCCAGTTTTAACTGCATCCCTATCTTTACGAAAAACGACGAATTGTTTGGGATCGAAGAGTTCAGCATCATAAAAATTAGAAGTCAGCCAAGTTTCGACAATTACGAAGATATCATACTCCAACTGAGAACTCAATGCCCTTACAGCATGCGTTTTTGTTCTGATACCAGAAGCATTTCGAAAATATACTTTAAGTGGCTTTTTAGCTATATTCCCACTGCAACTAGTAGCTAAGGGCAAGGCAGTTTATTTCCCGTTAGATGAAAAAAACGAAAGGGACGGATGTTCACGCCCGTGGGCCACAAATCCGATGAAATAATCTTTTCATATAGAGCATTGGTAACCCCAAGCTTAAAGTTCACTTTTGTTATTGACTCAACTGGCGTAGCGTTCTTTATTAGGCTTTTGCATGAAAAGTTAGACTTATCAGCCTTCACATGTTTTACCAAATAGCGTATGATATCATCTGAGGTAACGTGGGGCTGAAATGATGATAGATGAAGCCAACCCATAGTAAAAACACCAAGCTCATCGTTATTTTGACCAGCACCAACAACGTTCGAGCTACGACGCAAATTTCTTTGTAACGAACTCGATGCAGACCTAGGTGCAGATACTTGACCGGATGCAGATAGACAGAGTTATTCTCCGTAATCTGACAATCATTAGCTTCCCTCGTATAGACATAATTGTATTCAATATTATTGTCGGCAGCAGTGGAGTTACCCAAGCAAAAAGGAAGGCTGTTGGCAGAGGCATCATTGGCAACAATATCAGCATACGAATCGGTGATAAAACGAACATTGTCAGCTAACAAACACTGAGAAGCAGCTGCGGAAGCAGACTTTGTGAAATCACCAGCGACGTCGACATCAACAGCAGCATTGCAAGCAGAAGAGGTGCGAGAGCGATGAGTATCCAACGGCAGTTCGACAATGTGTTTGTTGTTATTAAGTTCTGCCCTCAACTGTCTGAGCTCACTAGCAATAGCAGAGACTTCAGCGCGCAAGCGACTACCTTCGTCGAGTGACGATTTAAGCAAACGTATTAACTCTTTATTAACAGTCTTTACTGCTGTAATTTCACTTACTAATGTTTTAAGAGTTATTTCACTATTGTTAGAACTATGATCTTCGGTTTTTTTATTAAGAGTATCATTAGGAGAAGCACTCAGCATGTCTTTTTCAATACGCGGAGAACGTTCAGTTATAGGTGTTGTTTTTGGTGTTGTTTTTTCAGCTACAGATAATTTAAGTGACGGGGCGGTGAGCGGACAGAAATGCGACACTCACGCGCACAAACCTTACAATAAAAAGCACGATTGGATTCACTCAAGTATTCAAGATCAGCCGGCAAAACACCAACACAGGATAAATGAAAAAAGTCACCGCATTTGGTGCATTGAACCTTCGGTAGAAGGCGATCAACCCTAGCACCACAACTGCACGGCATTTATTATGTGTATTGGCCGAAAAGCACAGCAGCAAAACAATAACAAAAGAACAATTGACGTGTAGACAAAATAAAGAAAATAATAAAATAACAACCGAGCGCTTGAAAATCACGTCCGAGCAGCGTAATGGCCAATTTCAATTATATTACGGTTATATAAAAGTGAAGCTAATTTCCAATTATATCGACTTGGTTCACGCTGCTATACCCAGCAGCATAGTCAGTACAGAACTCTCTCAATCGTTTTCCAATCTCAATCCTAATTACACCCGGATAATACTGTCAAAACATTAAATCATGGCTACTGGTTCAGCCGCAATGGCCGAATTCATATTCTGTTCAAATGATTTAATGAATTTTTGTTCACGTTTTGGAAAAGAAGATCCTGAAGAAAATACTGACACCTTATTGGATGTGAAACTTCAAGATCTCAACAACCGTTGGGAGAATTTACAAATCTCTTATAAGATCCTCTGCCTCGAAGGCGAAAAACAAGTTTCCGACGATTTTAAAGACGAAGCAACAAACACGTTCCAAGTGTGTACTGACAGCTTCTATATATGTAAATCCCAAATTATCGATCAGCTTAAGTCTTTCCATGGCATCATTCCCTATGAAAATGTAACTGCTAGACCTTCCTTGTCTTTTGTCGATCACTCGATTCCATGCATCAAAGTGCCCCCATACGATACACAGTTTTTTAGGGTAGTTACGAGGAGTGGCCGAGCTTCCGTGACATGTTCACGGCGGTGTATCTAAATCACCCAAAACTAACCCCGGCTCAAAAATTGTTTCATCTGCGCAATAAAACTCGGGGAAAGGCAGGCCTTATAGTGAAATATTACAAACTCTGTGATGAAAACTTTTCACTGGCCTGGGAAGCACTTAGAGCCCGTTTTGAAAATAAGCGGATTTCGATCGATAACCAATTGAAGACCCTCTTCCAATTGCCCTGTTGCACACCCACTCTAACGAACTGCCGAATACCCCAAAGCATCCAATATTCAACATAACCCAAGGCAATTGCGATGAATCTCCATCCACCTCTGCTGACGGTGCGTCCAGAATCCAAGCTAACTTCTCAGCGAACCACGAGAATACTCTGCTTCCCTCCGCCCGAGTGCACATTGAGCACGTGGGCACACTTTTCACCCTAAGAGCCTTAATCGACCAAGGCTCGCAAAAAACCTTCATTTCCGAAAAGGTACAGAAACGCTTAAATCTTCCTACTTACCGGGAAGATTATGCAGTAACTGGGATAGGCGGGATCGTTGTAGAAAACGCTAACAAAGTCTGCCAACTAACTCTAAGCTCCCAACGTTATGACACAAAAGTCGTTACCCAAGCGATTGTGCTTCAAAAGCTCACAAGCTTTTTACCAACATTCTCTAACCCTAAACCAAATCCCACAGACATTAAGGATCTAGATCTCGATGATCCTTATTTCTTCACTCCTGGTCCAATAGATATGGTGATCGGAAGCGATCTCATACCGAAGATCCTTCTTCAAGGAATTCATCACCACATCCTAGGCAGTCTCCTCGCTCAAAACACAATTTTCGGGTGGTATTTGAGCGGACCCACGCAACCCACCTCTTGTTCTACCTTTCATACGTACGCTGTAGAAGAGACTAATGAAAATTGAAGAAGTTCTGGGAACTCGAGGAACTGCCTGAATCGCGCCTATCTTCTACTTTTCAAATCGAAGTTTTCATCCAACCTGGCCCTGGGACCATCTCGTTCCCAAACTATGCGACAAGCTATTCGAATGGAGAATGTGCTCAATAAAAACCCCACCCTCAAAGAAGAATACAACCGCGTTCTAGAAGAGTACCTCACCCTCAATAATATGAGACAAATCGCTCCCGATGAGGTGCATGAAAATGGACATCGTCGTTCATACTATCTTTCACATCATTCAGTTGTTAAACCAGACAGTAGTCTACGAAAGTCCGTGCGGTATTCAATGCCTCCAAACCCACGGCATCTGGTATTTCACTAAACGATATACTTCATATCGGTCCAACCTAGAAAACAGATCTTCTATTTGTATAAGTATTTCTCTAACGGTGACATACAAAAAATGTACCGACAAATTCTTCTCCACGAAGATGATCAACCGTAACCCTTAAGACAGTGACATTCGGAGTCAACTGCGCGCCTTATCTTGCAATTCGCACTTCGCATCAACTAGCAACTGATACAAAAGATTTCCATCCACTAGCTAAACAAATTTTAACCAAAGAAACCTATGTTGATGATGTCTTATCTGGAGGTCACGATATTCCATAGTGTTTAAAAGCTCAAACTGAACTTATCCAATGTTTGCTTTCAGCTGAGTTTCCTCTCCGGAAAATGACAGCAAACTATCCCCAACTTTTAAATCAAATTCCTGCAGATCACCTTCTCGACTCTGACTTCCTGAAATTTGATTATTCCAGTTCTACCAAAACGCTTGGTATACGATGGAACGCGTTAAACGATTCTTTTTCATATTCAGTTGAATACTTGACACCACCCTCCAGTGCCACAAAACGCCAAATTTTATCCTCACTCTCGAAACTTTTTGACCACGTAGGATGGCTATCGCCCATTCTTATTCAAGCGAAAATACTCTTACAACAAATTTGGTTAGAAGGTACGGAATAGGACGAGTGTGTCAAACCCCTTTCACTTCAAAAGTGGCACCAATCCATAACCGATTTGCCAACAATCGAACAAATCCAATTTCCTAGATGGACAGAATCCTCGCTTAATAGATCAATTCAAATCCATGGATTCTGTGATGCTCCAGAGAAAGCATACTGTGCATCTGTTTACATTCGATCTCGGACAGCCAATACGGTATCCTCTCACCTTCTGTTCTCAAAAACTAAGGTAGCACCACTACAGACAGTGAGTCTCCCACGCCTAGAATTGTGTGGAGCAGTCTTGTTATCTAAATGCATAAAAAGGGTTATTACTCAATTATCTCTTGATTGTGCAAACGTCTTTCTTTGGTCCGATTCGTCTATTGTACTGACATGGCTCGAAGACCGCCGTGTACGTGGAAGGTGTACGTAGCTAATCGTATGTCAGATATCATCAAAAATGTCGGAAATGTAAAGTGGCGGCATGTTATCACTAATCACAACCCGGCCGACCTTGGAACAAGAGGTTGTAGACCACAGGACCTAGTACTTAGATTGCTCTGGTGGAACGGACCAGATTGGTTACTTAAACCCCCCAACCATTGGCCAATATCATTTCGACAAAACGTCGTACCTCAAGAAAAACGTAAAGTAGAAGCTCTTTACGTTTTGGACGACGACCCCGAAATATTAGACCGTAACAGCGTACATGTTTCGATTTATTCACCAATTCAAACCTATACAGTCCACTTTTCCCACTTGCTATAACTCTGTGGTTATTACGCAAAAGGAAATTCACTGGGTCCAAACTCGTCTTATGAAACTTTCGCAAGAAAGACCCAAAGGAATATTATCAATTGTCCAATCGAGAATCAATTTCCAAAAAGAGCTCGCTTTTAACGTTAAACCCCTTTCTGGACCAACATGGACTTCTCCGTGTGAATGGTCGCTTGCCCAACGCTGGCCTCACGTACAATGAAAGACATCCAACCATTATTTCAGAATCTTCGAGATTATGTTATCTTTTTCTAACCTTTCTGCATGATGTTCTAATGCATGCTGAACAGCAACTCATGGTTCGAATGGCAAGGCAGGAATACTACATTCCCAGGCTAAAATCTAAAGTAAAAAGCTATATAGGCAATTGCAAAATCTGTACAATTTTCAAACAAAACAGTCGTTCGCAAAGTATGGCAGCTCTACCCCCATTGCCATTCACCTACACCGGTTTAGACTTTGCCGGTCCTTTCGACATAAAGTCATCAACCCTCCGGAGATCCCCCGAATGGATACTTTTGCGTCTTCATTTGCTTTTCCACAAAGGCAAAATTTGTCAACCAAAGCATTTCAGGCAGCATTTGCCCGCTTTGTAGGTAAACGCGGACTCCCGCAACGAGTCTTTTCGGACAACGGCAAGAACTTTGTTGGTGCTAATCGCGCCTTCCAACAGGATTTCAAAAAATTCCTCAAAGAAACTTCTGACGACCTACGCTCAAAGTATACCGTACATGGATTTGAATGGCATTTCCTGCCACCGAATGCGGCCTTTGGGAAGCAGCTGTAAAGAGTTTCAAGCATCACTTCAAACGCACTGTTGGAAGCCACATCTTCACTTTTGAAGAAATCACAACTTTCCCCGATGTCTGATAATGCCAATGACTTGCTTGCATTAACTCCAGGACATTTTCTCCGAGGCGGGCCACTACTGGGCTTTCCAGAACCTCAAATTGACAATCTCTCCCTACAAAATCGATGGGAAAAGCTCAAGTTTTGTATTAACAGTTCAGCCAACGCTGAAAGGATGAGTATCTCAAAGAACTTCATCATAGATATAAATGGAAGCTCCCAGAAAAAAACCTCTACATTGGTGATTTCGTGGTCATCAAAAATGACCAAACGCCCCCAACGAATGGAGACTAGGACGCATCGAAAAAGTGTATCATGGTTCAGCGAATTGTGTGCGAGTGGCGGTTGTCAAGACTCAGACTGGAACTTTTACTCGACCAATTGTCAAGCTCTGTCCGCTTCTCAACCTGAGGTTCCGAATCTAAACGGTACACTTGACACTTAAGCATCAACTTGTTTGCCATAGTTTTAAGATTTCCACGACCTTCTCATACCGTTAATATTTAACAGATCAAAACCATCCAACAACACCAACCTGGACCCACGGATCTATCAATGTAAGGTCTGCCTGAAGTATCATCCACTCCGGTTTTGTAAGGAATTCACGGCAATGAACATCAAAGAACGCAGCGAAGGAGATAATGCCCGACACGTGCAAACTATGTCAAGAATTACACCATACCCTGCTGCACACTACGGAAGCAGGTGATCTCGTGGAAGACCGTCGCAGCGTTCGTAGCCACGCATCCAACAGCCGAAACGTTCGTAGGCCGGCGAAACGACCTCAGGTACCCAAACGCCAATAATCACGTCAACCAAGAAGCCAAATCTGCATTCAAAGGGAGCACATAGACGTAGCTATGCGTGCAATGGCTCAATTGAAGGCATCCCTTGCACCAGTACAACTAGGGCACCATTTTTAAGTGCTCTCGGTTTTTGTTATTGCTTTTTTATACCAACAATTTTTGTTGATTCACGGCCTGTACGTTTTCAAGTATTCATGAAACGAGCTCAAGGCCAAGAATAATAAGTTTTAATTTCTTTGAATTCTTATAAAAAATTATTATTGTTTTTTATTTTTTAATAATCATTTAATTAATTAAAAGTTTTTAATTGAATCATCAGAGAAATTTTGGCACGTATTGATAACCATTATGCTAACAATACGCTGGTTTTGATGTCATCTAAAATTGAATCAGTATGACAAGTTTAGCGCATGTAGGTGGTACCGATTTTTGGCCACATTAACTTTTTCAACTTTTTTATATTCAAAGGTTTTCAAATGTTTAAATGTTTTTGGTAAAAATTGTGGGCTTCGTTAGTTTTCATCATTTGTCACGCTCCTGAAGATGCCAAGGAAAATTGGCGAAACGTCGAGCTGTAAGGTGGAATAAATTTTGTTTTATTTGCACCCAACACAATAGATCTGCGTAGCTTAAAATACACAGAAATAAAATTGATGTATTCAAAAAAAGTTAAAAATTATTATTCTTGGCCTTGAGCTCGTTTCATAAGTATTTTTCATTTAATTTTATTCATATTTATTTTCCGTTTAATTTTGTATTTATTTTATTTTTATTTTTCATATTATTTATTTATTTTATCTTAATTTTCCATTTAATTTTGTATTTTTTAGGTTTTTTTGTTTGTGTTTTTTTTTTTAATTTGTTTTAAATTTAGTTTTTCTGGGGATTTTTCTTTGCGTTATTTAATTTTATTCTTAATTTTTTTTTTTATTTACATATTAAGTTAATTTCATTTAAATTTTTTTTAATGGCATCCATAACAAAGTTTTTATTTTAACATAATTTTTTCTATTCCTTATATTTTTATTATTTTTTTTCTATTTCTTATTTTTTAATTTTTCTATTTTTTATTTTTTTATTTTTTTTACTATTTTGTTCGTTTTTTATTATTTTAGTTTTATGTTTCATTTTATTTAATTTTTGTTTGTTTATTTTTAGTAATTTGTTTTTTTTGATTGCTTTTTCTTATTCTATTTTTCATTTTTATTTTTATGTATTTGTTTTTATTTTTAATTTTATTTTTAATATATTTTATAGCAACGTCTAAAGGCAGCCATAGAAGACGAGGGTGGACTCTCCCACCGGCACCATGGCTTTCGGAGAGGGCACTCCACAACAGACGCCATAGCAGAAGTCGTAGAGGCAGTCCGGAAGGCCGAGACGGCAAGCCATCAAGCAAGGCCGGTGGTACTATTGGTGACGTTAGATGTTAAAAACGCTTTTAACTCTGCCAGGTTGGAAGACATGCTTGATGCACTAGAACGCTCCTTTAAGGTCCCGATATACTTGTTAGATATATTGAGGGACTACTTAAGAGACCGCTGGCTAATCTATGAAACAACGCAAGGCCAAAGAAAGGTGAAGCTAACAGGCGGGGCAGCACAAGGGTCGGTGCTCGGTCCTGATCTTTGGAATGCTACCTATGACAGTCTCCTTCGAATGCAGATGCCAGAAAGCACTTTTCTAGTTGCTTTTGCAGACGACGTGGCTGCGGTGATAACAGCACGAAACTGCGACCTGGCACAGCTTAAACTGAACCAAGTGATGCGCAGTGTAGACGAGTGGATGAATAATAACGGCCTCCAACTGGCTACAGCCAAGACAGAGATCGTGATACTAACGAAAAGAAGGATTCCCACAATCACCAGCATGAATGTTGGGGATCAACAAATAGAGACGCGCCGCTCTACGAAATATCTAGGGGTGAAATTGGACAACAAGCTGACCTTCTCGGAGCATCTAGGAAGCTCCTGCGAGAAGGCTGTGAAGACCATCGCAAGTCTGAGTCGGCTAATGGCAAATACAGGTGGACCAAAGCCATGCATAAGAAAGCTGCTACCGCCTCAGATTCTATACTGTTGTACGGTGCAAAAGTCTGGGCGGACGCAATGAAATTGGGGAAGTATCGAGCCGCTATTACCGCAGTCCAACGTAGAGGGGCCCTGAGAATCGCCTCAGCATACCGCATGGTCTCCGCAGATGCTGTTCTGGTCATCGCGGGGACTATACCGATATATCTCCTCGCTGAGGAAAGAAAAATGATTTACGACACTCGTGCAGAGGTATGTAGAGACGTTGCTGCAACGCAGGCGCGGGGTGATTCGATCCGGCGGTGGCAACTACAATGGAGCAGCAGTGCTGCTGGAAGGTGGACCAGGGTATTTATCCCCGAACTAGAACCATGGCTGAACCGACCTCATGGAGAAGTCGACTTCTACCTGTTCTTAACCGGACACGGTTATTTCCGTGAATATCTCCATAGAATGGGCGAAGTTCAAACCCCGAACTGCACCTACTGCGGAGCCATAGACAACGTCCGCCACACCTTCTTCGAATGCGAGCAATTCGCAGAAGAAAGAAGGCGGGTGGAAGAGACAATTGGCGAACTTTCCCCGGGCAGTGTTATTCGCAAGATGACCTGCGAAAACGTTAGATGGGATATAGTCAGACGATACGCGAGGAATGTCCTCCTTGCGAAACGGGAAAACGGTTGTCTAGCCAGTTAGCGTGAGAGTAGCCATAGAGCTCACGTAACGCGCTTCCTTACCTGAAGTAATGCTAAGCGCGGTCCCAGGTAAGCAAGAATGCGCGGGCCGTGGGAGGTTAGGTTTTAGTGCGGTATACTTCAAGATAAGAAGGAGTCCCACACTCGGAGAGTTCCGCTGCTAGAGCATCTAGTAACGAGGGCTCAAACCCGGTTAGTGCATAAAGCATTTCCTCCTCCCACGAACACAAAAAAAAAAAAAAAAAATATATATATATTTTATAACTTACTTATTCTAAGTTTTTTTTTTAATTTTTATTCTTTAATTTTATTTTTATTTTTATTTTGAACTATATTTTTTATTTTTCATACTATTTTTTATTTATTTTTTTGATTTATTTTTATTTTTTATTTCATTCGTAGTTTCCAATTAGTTGTGTATTTATCTTTTTATGTAATTTTTTTATTTGGTTTTTTTTACTTTTACTTTTTTACTTTTTTATTTATTTTTGTATTTATGGTGATTGTTGTTGGAGCAAAGCTCGAATTTTTTAGTTTTGTTTGTTAATTGATATTAGAGGAAAAATTACAACGATATGCACAGCGATGGTATGGGATGACATGTTTCGAAGTGCCCAACTTCCCAGTGTCCGAGAAGGGGTCTGATGAGAAGTTGGGCACATGTCATCCCATACCATCCCTGTGCATATCGTTGTAATTTTTCCTCTAATATCGTATTTATTTTTCTGTTTTTTTAATTTTTTATTTAAATTTGGTTTTATTCTATTTTTTAAAGTTTAGTTTTACTGTCTGTATTATAATTCATTTGTTTTTGTTATTATTTATGTTTATGATTTTGACGTTATTTACTTTTACTAAATTTCACTTATAATTTCATATTATTTGTTTCTACAATAACAATATATTATTTGCTTCTACAATAACAATATACACGACATAAAATATAAAATATAGTATGATAAAATGAAAGAAGAGTCTCCAATCGGAACAAAAACTCGCACTGATATCTTTGACTGTTAAACATGCATTTTAATATTTACTATAATCATCTCCCATAGTGCTCTCCCATAGTGACCTATGATATGTTTACATTATATTTCTTAAAATGTAGTCAAAGTTAAATATATTAAAAAAATTAAAATTTTTTTATAATTTTATGTTCCTTTGGCGGCCACGGTGGTGTAGCGGTAGTGTTTCCGCCCTACCACACCGAAGGTCTCGAGCTCTGAGTCAGGTAACATCAGAAAAAGTTTGTTCAAAACGGGGTCCCCCCTCGGCAGTGGTTTGGCAAACTCTCCGAGTGCAATTCAGCCCCCTGCGGGTTAGGGGTTTAGAATAGGCCCGCGGTAGGCATACCGGTCGTAAGAGTCGACTAATATGCACAAAGGTAATGACGTGCGACTCGATGGTAGATCTACGGATATGATGCCTTTCACCTCAAATTACCCATCTTCTCTTTCCTTTCGGAAGGAGGGATGACATGACCTAGAAGGTTACACTGGTCATAGCAAATCGCTACCAAGACAGTCGGGCAGTACCGAAAGGGAGTGCCGGAGCGTAACGTAATTAAGTTTAACTTTCGTAAGAAGATTCTTAAATCATCCGATAGGGCCAACAATAGCCGAGTTTTCACTTAAGATTATTTTTGTAGTTGGCACTGTTTTCGTAGTTAATTCTCCACCATTCCAACAGTATCTCTGGACTGGTTCGAGATATATTTATAATCTCGGAATCATTTAATATTTAAGTTGAACCAAAAATTTGACATCTATGGTTGGAATGACCTCCGCTGTAGCCTTTATCTCCTACTTTGATACATAGATGAGATCGTAGCCTAATATCCTCTGCTGCCGGTCATTAACATAGCAGATGCTTAGCGCATTCCTTTTCAATAAATCTCAAACATTTCTGAACGATTTTTAATTGAATTTAAAAGTTCAATAATCTTGATTTTAGCCATATCAAATGCCACGACTTACAAGAAGAAGGGAAAGGGGTATAGATAGGGAGAGACGTCATAATGTTTTTAACACTTCTGTTGCATTAGTTGACACTTTCAAGGGTGCTTTAAATAATGTATCCTTTAGTTTTCTTACCTCAGATTGTGGTCCTATGGATTTACGTTGTATGCATTGTAGCGCCATGCATTTTAAGAGTGAAATTACTGCAAGAAGCAGAAACTCTTTTTCGATGTGTTGCCAAAAGGGAAAAGTAACACTACCACCATTAACACAAAATAAATTTTTCAATAACCTTTATGAAGGTTTATGCTCCAACAACCCGTCTTTGAAACGAAAGTCGGCAAACTATTTTGAAAATATACGAAGTTTCAATTCATGTTTTGCTATGGTCGGTTCTGAAGCGATATTTTAAAGAATGTAACGCAAGACATTTATAGTTTAAAATTCACAATATCTTTTATCATAGAGCTGGTCCTTTGACGCATTGGCAAAATATTCGGACGAATCCATGCTATGCTCAGTTATATTTTTATGATGTCTATACCGCAAATACTTCTAAATCGAGGGAACCATCAAACGTATCATGCGATAGAGGCTTAATTGAGGAAATATCTTCCGAACTAAATCAGGCTAATCCTTTTGTACGGTCTTTTTTTTATATAAAAGGACACTGAAGTAGACCGGAAAATGTATGCAAAGAAATGTGTTTACTCATTACTGTAAACCATAACATGGCGAATACGGGTAATGGGTAGATACAATGACGCTCTTGCAACTGATGTTGCCGTGATATTCAGTTCGGTAGATTGCGAACCTCCATTCGACAGAAGAATGGTATCGTTTACAAATGCAATAGTACGGTGAAAAACATTTCAGTTTTAGATTCATCTTTGGACCCATTGGCATATCCACTACTGTTTCCCAACGGAGGCACTGGATGGCATACCGAAATAATGCAAGGCATACAAAATACATCTACTTCGAATCGTCCCAGAAATAAAACTACCATGCTTGAATATGCATCATTTCGACTTGCAATCAGAGACGAATTTAGCCTTTTACACCACTCTAAAAAGCTTTATCTGCAGTGGATTGCAGATATGTATGTCCGTATTAAGGGCACAAGTCTTCACTTTTTAAGAACAAATCAAGATAAACTAAGATGCGATGTTTTAAACAACATAACTGATTATTTGAACACTAATCCTAAGGCAATGGCTCTGAAAATATTGGGAGACAAGTGATTTTGCCATCGTCATTTACTGGTTCGCCTAGAAACATGTACCAAAATTATTTGGACGCTATGACCATCGTTCGACATTTTGGCAAACCTTCTTTGTTCATTACAATGACATGCAATCCCAGTTGGCCAGAGATTACTAGAAATATAGATTTCCATGAAGCGCCAAATTATAGACCTGAAATTATAGTTCGAGGGTTTCAGGCGAAACTGAAGGATTTAATAAGCACGATATGTACCGAAAAAGTTTTTCGTTCTGTTGCCGCTCACATTTACACAATTGAATTTCAAAAGAAGGGGTTGGCTCATGCACACCGCACATGAGAAATAGTCAATGCTCCAAATATTTTCCCAAAAATTTTTGCGAATCTACACGCGAAGAGGGGGGCAAATGTGACGAAATTCAAAACTTTTTGGATGGGCGTTACTTTTCCTCCACTGAAGGAGCTTGGCAAAATTTTCCAATTCCCCATGCATTCTCAGTCCTATTCTGTAAAGCGACTTGACATTCATCTAATGCAAAATGTTGTGCTTGCAGATCGCCAGGCTCAACAAGCCGTTCAGAATTTGAAAAAAAAAAAAACTTTTGGAATTTTTTCAGTTGAGTATTGATGACCCTTCGGCACATATTTGGGAAGATAGCGGAAAAAAGTGGAAAAAAAACAGCGCGGCGATGATAAAATTAACAATCGCATGTATGTAGTGTCGCCGAAGGACTCTCCCATTTACGACTGCTTCTTTTACATGTGACTGGTCCAAAATCGTTTATGGACTTTCAAACATATAATATGGTTTTATATAATACTTTTGTGGAAGCGTGTCATGCTCGGGGAATCGCCTCAAATGATAACGAATGGCGAGAGTGTCTAGAAGAAGCGCGACAATTTCTTTCGCCCAAACAAATGCCTCACTTTTTTGCTGTGGTATGTGCACTGAATACTCCTGCAAATGCTTTAACTTTGTGGAATGAGTTTAAATATTCACTCTCTGAAGATTTTCTGAGAGAAAGCGATGAACCGCAGGCCGCCTACTCAGAAAGGTGTTCTGCAAATAAATACCGAAGTCAAAACGCGTTGTTTGATACCTCTGCCGATATTTTTGGACGTGCTTTAGCACGGGACTCGGATGAGGGTTAAGGGCCTCCACAACAATACCAATGATTGCGAGGTTTTAACCGGATATTCTTAAAGCAAACGAATTGTTATTCCCCGAATCAAGTTAACGTACTCTAGAACTATACTACCGTTTAATTTCCAACGGACTCAGTTCCCAATAATGCCATCGTTTGCAATGACCATCAACAACTCGCAAGGCCAACAAACGTTTTAAAAGGTCGGAATTTTGTTGAGGCGGCCTGTATTCACACATGGGCAGTTGTACGTGGCTGGAAGTAGAGTCAGGTCGTTTAATGCTTAAAGTTTTATGTTAACGAACATAATAATCAAGGCCTCTTAGCCTTGGATGAAAGAGTTTTCCCAAAAAATATAATTCCCTGAAGTTATAAATGTAAGCAACGTTAATCCATGAATAAAAACCCACGAAAGTAACTTTTGTACATTGTGTAAATATTTTTTAACAAAAAAGTTTATTCTTGACGTTTCTCCCTATTCTTCATCCCTTGTTGTTCTTGCAAAGAGGAAAGCTCTCAAGGTTAGTGGAAATGAATTTAATCCTTATTAACTTTGTGTATATACCTCTTCTAAGTACATATAGTATCTATGACGCGCCATATGTTCAAATATGTCTTTCATATTTTTCTCCATATTCATAAATAAAATAGGTTTATAGGCTTTTATAACTGAACATTTTTCTGCAACTCATTTAAAATAGCTTTATAAACCTTTTTTAATTTTTATGAATATTGACGTTTGTATATCGTTACGTTAATTCACAAAAGCCCCAATCAACATTTTTTAAACTGTATTTTTCAAAGTAAATTGCAATGTCAAAGTAAACAGTCTCGAAAAAGACACGCGTCTAAACCTAAATGCTTTCAATGTAAACTTAAAACGTTTTTTTTGGTTTCTCCTGAAAAACTTTAAATTTGTTGGTTTGGACCATTGTGAAGTAAGGTGTAGATATATTTTAATTTTATATATATTTTTTTCATTCTTTTGAAATTGTTTATATGCTTTATAAGAAAAGTTTATTTACTTATTTCAATGCATTTATTTTATTTATCACTATTTGGTATGTATAACATATCGAGCCCTAATAGCATAAATAAAATAGGTTTATGATTTAAAATATTTTTTTTGTTTTTTTTTATGAATATTGGGGTTTGAATATATTTATTATCACTTTTGATTTCTATATTTATTTATTTTTCATATTTTTGAAACTGTGAATTGTCTTTTACGTTTTAGTATACTTTGTAAAAAAAGTTTTAAAGCTTATTTATTTTATTCTACTTATCACTTTAACCTGAGAATGTCTAATATATCGAGCCAAATTTAATTCTAAGCCACAAAAATTGAACATTTTCGAGATTTACAAAGTTTAACACAAAATGTCACACTTTCTCTGATACTTAATGAGATGGTTTAAAACAAACAGAATTAATGATATCTATAAAAACGGAATTTCATAATTTTATTGGTTACACCGAAATTGCGGTTGCATAATATTGCGGTTGCAATAAAGAGGCCTACTGGGGAACCGAGCACCCAAAACTAACTTCGGTACCGCCCAATTGCATACCTAGCGGGTGGTGTGGAAAAGGCAAATTTTTGAAAGTTTACAAGCTTTTAAATAAATTTAAGTTGGTCGAATTTCGACCACGGGAGTTGCTAGTTATTATTAATGCAGCTAACATGCAGTGTTTTGTTTGCTCCAGACCCTGCTTTGCAGGTTGCTTGCTTACAATAGCGTGAGCAACTGGGAAACGCTAGCAGCAGCCTCTGCGTATGACTGCGCCGGCAGCGCACAGAGCGGAGGAATTGGTATTGTTAGTTATATTTTTATTGGAATCATTCGTCGAGAGCACAGCAGCATTCGAAATTGCCGATTGTTTATTTGCGAATGGTGTAGATGTATTTGATGCTCTTCTGACTTACGGAATTATTTCGGATGATGGTTGAAGAATAGAAAAACAAGTTAAATGCCTTCTTCTATATGTTTTGACAGGGCATCAAACTTACTATTGAAAGAGGTTAGGAACAAATCAAACCCGAATTTTTGATTGGTTAGGATAGATGCCAGAACCTTGCACAGTTGTTCCGGCATGACAACACACTCTTCACATAAATATAATATGTGACGATTGTTTTTTAAAATACCTAAGTCCTAATCCGCTATATTTACACAACATGCATGATGAAATTAACACATATTTTGAAAGGCGAGGAAAAATAAATAAAAAACCTCAATTAAATAATATTTTAGCTAATACTCAATAACCGTTTGACCGATTTTAATAATTATACCTAGTAGTGCTACGTACACAAGGTATGTTATCCGTAGTCGCGTAATGGTGGTATGTAACGGCATAAACGGGTCGGGATAGATTTTGACTTATACAGGGTGTTTTTTTTACAGGTTTGTTTTTCGAATAGAGATAAAACTGGCATTTTGTGGTCAAATCTGGCAACTCTAATGTCATTTATGTTCAGTTTGGTTTGCCATTTCATCATGAACAGGTTGACAAAAGAACAACGCTTGCAAATCGTGCAAATTTATTTCGAAAATAATGGTTCAGTTCGCGAAGTTTACCGTGAGCTCCGTCCATTTTATGGTCGACATAATCGTCCATCAGAGCAATTAATTCGGTTAACCATGGATCGTTTTCGCACTACGTTTACTCTATGTGATAATACGCATCCGCAGAGACGTCGAACAGTGCGCACCGAAGAAACAATTGCCGCTGTAGAGCAAAGTGTTGAAGAGGACCCGAATGAATCGATTCGCCACCGTGCACAGCAATTGGAGCTTTGTCCATCAACTTTATGGAAGATTTTGCGCAAAGATCTTGGCTTGCGACCTTACAAGATCCAGCTTGTGCAAGAATTAAAGCCGCGAGACCATGCAATGCGTCGTGATTTTGGTGTATGGGCGAAAATGAGATTGATTTCGATGCTGATTTTCATCGCAAAATTTTGTTCAGTGATGAGGCTCATTTTTGGTTGAATGGCTACGTCAACAAGCAAAATTGCCGCATTTGGAGTGAAGAGAATCCACATGAGACCCTTGAAACGCCATTACATCCACAAAAACTGACTGTTTGGTGTGCTCTATGGGCTGGTGGAGTCATTGGGCCATACTTCTTCCGCAATAATGCTGGAGAGGCAGCTACCGTTAATGGAGACCGGTATAGAGCCATGATAACCGACTATTTCGTTCCCGAATTGGATGGCATGAATGTGGATGAGTTGTGGTTCCAACAAGACGGCGCTACATGCCACACAGCGCACGTCACAATCGATTTATTGAAGGAAACATTCGATGAGCGCATAATTTCGCGGAATGGACCTGTCAATTGGCCACCAATTTGACACCATTGGATTATTTTCTTTGGGGATATGTGAAGTCGCTCGTCTACACCAACAAACCAGAAACGTTAGGGGAATTGGAAGCCAACATTCGTGGCGTTATTGCCGACATACGGCCCCATATGCTCGAAAAAGTGGTTTAAAATTGGACCTGTAGAATTGGCTTTATTCGAGCCAGCCGCGCCAGCCACATGCCCGAAATCATATTTAAACATTAATGGCATAAAATTATACTTCCAATAAAGCCAAATTGATGGACCTTAAAACGATTTTCTTGTGTTTTATTTCAATTCAAAGTTCTATACCCTTAAAAAAAACACCCTTTATATATCAAAATATTCACGAGGAATAAAGAAATTGATTAAGTCATGTACGGACGTCCGGCGTCCGCCTGTGAACATGATCACTTGAATAAATTTTGAGATATCTTAAGGAAATTTGGTATGCAGGTTCCTTGGCACTTTTTATATATAGAATATTTTTCAAAATATAAAAAAAGTGATTATTTAGTACATAATATACTTATAAGGATAAAATTTGGTGTGCACATTAATGTTAAGGCAGAAAATAAACTGTTGAAGAAATTTTTGAAAATGGGTGGTACCGCCCACCTTTGATTAAGTCAAATTTAGAAATAATATTTATCATAAATCAAAAACCGTTGAAGATATCGAAACAAAATTTAACACACATATTTATATCAATACAAGGTATGTTCCGGAAATGTGGAGAAATGGGAAAAATCGGTTAAGGTCCGCGCTCACTTTTATACGAAAGTATTTAATAGGCAATAACTTTATGTACCAAAGCTTTATATCATTTTTATATCACTTTCAAAGTGTCCGTGAAGGAAGAAAGTCGAAAAATATGAAAATGGGAGTGGCCCCGCCCCTTTTATAGTGGATTATTCCAAAAAAAATGTTATGCCATTACTCCGGAAAACTTTGATTTATCGAAACAATATTTGGCGAAAGTGTTGAATATATAATGGGAAAAGTTTGTTGTGAAAATGGGCGAACTCATTCAACGGCCACGCCCAGTTTTTTAACATAGTTCTGAAAAATTTGTTTGTAAAATGTAAAGCGCGATATTTTTATAACCGTGCAAGCTATATCAATAAGATCTTGCACACATAATAAACTTTTTAAGCATAACTCGACAGAAAAAAAATGTTTGTCGAGTTTGGGGGAAGTAGGCGTTGCGCCGCCCACTTTTCAGCATAAAAACTCTGCTATTTTCAAAGGGGATTGCTTCTCAATAGTATGTAGCGTAGGAAGGACTTTGGCAAGAGGGTTGATGAGAAAAAATTTTCACCGATAACTGAAATTTGAGACACACAATAGCTAGCGGCTTCAACTGTGCCCATTCGTTTATATGTGCATATGTTTTTCTTACCGCAAAATCTTTCTTGTGTACTCGTTTATTTCATGGGGTATTAATGATTTATTAAAATTTTAAAAATATACTTTAATTAATTAGTGTGTAATACAGTTTTTTTATGGAAGTTTAATAATAATAATCTTTTCGTTGTTATATACTTCAGTTTTTACACATTGAACACATCTACATGTTTTTACGCGGGTACAAGTCAACAAAATATTATTTATGAAGCGAGTTTTAATATATTTTGCTTAACAATATTTGTTTACTTACTTCTTGTGTTGAAGTGAGCACATATTTATGTACCGCCAATGTCGTTAAACCATTTAACTCCTCCTTAATTGCATAAAAAAAGGAATTAATAAGATAGGATATTCCACAACTGTAAAGCTAATGTGCATATACATTTTTTAATTACTTGACCAGTTTTTAACCTCTTTTTTTTTACCTGAGAACCAGCATAAGCCCCAACTATAATATCAGCCTAGAAGTCCAACGAAGAATCGCTTTTGCAAACAAGTGCTCTTGGCGACCGACAACATCTGATGAGGCTGTGGCAGTATTCGAGAGAAAGTTGTTCGAAAGATTTACAGACCCTTACGCGTTGGCGACGGCGAGAACCGAAGAAGCTTTAATGACGAGCTGTATGAGCTATTTGCACACACCTACATAGTCCAACGAATTAAAACCCAGCGGATTTGTTGGCTAGGCCATGTTGTGTGAATCAATGAAGATGCTCCGGATCAGAAAAAATTATTTTCGGCACCCGCCGGTGGTCGCAGAGGAAGAGAGAGACCAACACTTCTATGGAAGTACCAAGTGGAGCCCGTTTTGCGGCTCTTTGGCGTTGCCATTTTTCACCGGCGAGCTATGTTGGACGGCCAAAATCGTTGAGACGGTTAAGCGCTATTTAAAGCAGATGAAGAGTTGAAAAGGTGCGTACTGCTGTTGAAGTGGAAACGGGGAGAGTTGGACAAATTTTGCAGCAATTTGTATAAGCTATATTTTGGTTTTCAAAACGTAGATTATAAAATTTAGCAAGCTTAAATAAATTTGTGACATTTTCTTCACTGTGGTTTGTTGCAAACTCGAAGCGAAACCTCTAAAGACCGTTTTACGTTGAGTGCATCGAGTATCTATTTCCATTATTATATGATCAATAAATGGATAGAAAACAGAAATCTGGAAATAAACATCTGGGTTACATGCTTGCAGATTTTGAGTAGATTTGTATCGGTACTTTTTGATTTCAACATCCATGTCGTCTGCATTTTTTCATAAGTTCTGACCAATTTTTCAAAGTATTGTTCGTCGGAACGCCCCTTAGTCTTTTGCGAAATCCACTACAAGCGCTATATCAATCTCTATTTCTTGGAGTTTATTACACAAAGGCAGAATGCACCGTTTTTTAGTAAGGGATTTTTAGTTTTGTTTTAGCAAAATTGCCAAAAGAATGCGTTATTTAAAAAAAAATTGTTTTAATGTTGATCTAAGAATTTTATAATACTTATCAGAGAGAAAATGTTGAACTTCACCCTCGCATTTTATTATAAATATTTAAATGTATTAGGTCATAAAACTGCATATCCAAATGTTTTGTAAAAATTCGGTTAAAAAAGTGTCGAATTTTGATGAAACTTGATTAAATTTTCTTAGGCTATCGGCAATGAAGGGGAATATTTATTCGTCTACCACTGGGGGTGGATTTTCTGGGTGTTTTTGTTTTAATTTCCTTTTCGACTTGTGGAGATATGGTTATTTCGCTGTACTCATTGTTAGGAACACAGGATCGTTCATGTTGCTCTACATTTCTATCTGGAGGTCTTTGTTCGTCATCTTGTGTAGAGTCGATGGCTTCGCTGCTTTCGCCGTTTGTCAGGAAAGCTGGTTTCAGGCGGTCTATGTTTACAATGGTATGTCGGCCACGTACTAATATTTTAAAGTACTTTTTATAATACTTATCAGAGAGAAAATGTTGAACTTCACCCTCGCATTTTATTATAAATATTTAAATGTATTAGGTCATAAAACTGCATATCCAAATTTTTTGTAAAAATTCGGTTGAAAAAGTGTCGAATTTTGATGAAACTTGATTAAATTTTCTTAGGCTATCGGTAATGAAGGGGAATATTTATTCGTTTACCCCTGGGGGTGGATTTTCTGGGTGTTTTTGTTTTAATTTCCTTTTCGACTTGTGGAGATATGGTTATTTCGCTGTACTCATTGTTAGGAACACAGAATCGTTCATGTTGCTCTACATTTCTATCTGGAGGTATTCGTTCGTCATCTTGTGTAGAGTCGATGGCTTCGCTGCTTTCGCCGTTTGTCAGGAAAGCTGGTTTCAGGCGGTCTATGTTTACAATGGTATGTCGGCCACGTACTAATATTTTAAAGTACTTACTCGATCGCTTTAGCACCGCGAGTGGTCCGTCGTATGGTCGCGTAAGTGATGGGCGGATCGAATCGTTGCTCAAGAAAACGTGTGAGGCTGATTGCAGAGATGGTGAATACTTTCGCAGTTGTGTGATGCGTTGTGAGCTGCAGCTTCAACATTGCTGATTGAAATTGAGCTATTGTTTCCGTTGTAACTTTTGTAATTTTTGTTTCTTGTAGAAATTCACCAGGTATGCGCAACGTTCAAACCGAGTGAGGCCGCACAAGCATTAATATCCGGATTAAATGCAACACGAATACCCAGAAGGATTAATGGTAAATTTTGTACCCACTTGTTTGGATCGTTACATAAAATTGCTGTCTTAAAGCTTCTGTGCAATCTCTCAACTATCCGGTTTGATTGCGGATGATAAGGTGTAGTTCGCAGATGGTTGCTTCCGACAAGGGCCATCATTTCGGTAAAAACAGCTGTCTTCCGCGGTCTGAAGTTATTCGTCCGGAATTCCAAATCTAGATATTCAGTGTGAGAGTAGTGATCTAGCGACTGATTCCGCAGACATGTCCGGCATTGGCATCTGTCGATCATCGTTAAACACTCACGTTGCCCCTCGCATGGTCGGAAGGGGTCAACGATATCAATGTTGACATGGCGGAAATGCTCTTTAGTCAACTATCTCATTGTATCCGTGAAAGCAGGTCTGCGGTGTTTTCTCTGCCCGGTGTATAGCGAATGTCCGTGGAGAACTGCCCTATGAAATCCAGCTGACGAAGGCGACGAAGCTTTTTCAGGGTTTTGTTGGAATGCGTATATTAGTGGTCGGTGGTCAGTTACGATGTAGAATTTACGTCCCTCGATCATGTGGCGGAAGTGGCAAACGGCTTGGTAAATAACAGTAAGCTCACGGTCGCAGGTGCTGCATGCGCGTTGTGCGTTAGTCCATTTCTTCGAATAAAATGCGAGTGGGTGCAATTCCCCATCGAAATTTTGGTGAAGAGCGGCACCAGCAGCTGTATCTGAAGTGTCGACGAATAGAGCTAGTTCTGAAATGGGATCGGGCTGTGCAAGTAGCGTTGCTTTTGACAGCCGTTCTTTTTGTTACCCACGATGAGTTGGTGTAAACACGCTTCGTACATTGCATTTGGCAAAAATTTGCGGTAAAAATTTACCATTTCCAAGAAACGTTTCAACTCTTTCGCAATTGAAGGCTTGTCGAAATCGCGGATCGCCGAAATTTGGGTCTGGTACCATATGTCGAAACTTTATATGTCGAATCTAAATATGCCGAAAAAAAAATATCGAAAAAAAAATGTCGAAACCGAAAATGTCGAAAAAAAATGTCGAATGATAAAATGTCGAAGCAAAAAATATCGAATTAATGTAATTAATGATGTGTATAATTCGCGCGCGCAAATTTTACACATCATTAATTACATCAATTCGATATTTTTTCTAATTTTAATCATGTAAAAATTTGTAGGGAAAATTCAAATCGGCACACTACAAATTGGAAGAGAAGCTTGGCGCAAAAATCTCTTAGGAGGTTTATGATGATATACCTGTTGTATAGCGCGCCATAGAGATAGAGAGAGAAAAATTTGGAAAAATTTCTAATATAGCATTAAAAAATAGCTAAAATAGTATCGCCCAACTTATGGAAGCCCGAATTTTACACATCAATAATTACACCCCTCCTACATGTTATACATTGATGTTGGAAATTGTATCTCACTGCTCTTCTCAATAAAAAAAAACCCTCCGTACATAATATGCGGTTATAGATGTGAGAAAAGTACCGATTTTAGATAACTTTTTTAGGTATATAAATGGTTGATGTATCGATATATCGGTGTGTTTATGAAGGTTTTTTCAAAAAAGTTTCAAAAGTTATGAGAAAAATCACTTTGAAAAAACATTTATTTTTTTATCATTTTTTGTGAGGGGTATTTTTTTAAATCAATTATTAAGGGGGTACGATTGCGTTCACGTTGAGTCATAAACTCGTGTTTATGGGGCATTTTTCGAGTTAATTCATATATTTGTTGTCAATAAACTCGAGTTAATGGTTCAACGTGAACGTACTCTAAGACCCAGAAAATAAGAGAATTTTTTTTTGCATCGCCCTAATGTAAATGTATTTATATACTTATGTTTGTTGTTGATATGTGCCTTAAAATCCTGGAACATGAATATTTAATTTGTTCTTTTTTTATGATTATGATTAAATAATTGTTTTTGTTATTGTGAAATTAAATGGGATTTACATGGAAAAATCTTGGCAAAAACCAAAAAAAAAAATTATTATAAAATACGTCTATAGACTTACCCCCTTATTCATAAAAAATAGTAAAAGTTTATAAAGAATTTTAAAATGACATTTCCATACAAATTCCCAATTATAAGAGCGTAATAAACCTATTTTATTTTTTATGAATAAGGGGGTTACATTTTCATATTTTTATCGTAAGTATCAAATTTCGGCCTTTTTCGGTCATTTTTCAATTCGATCAAAAATGTATTCGGTATAATAAGGCTTTTTTCAATTCGGTCTTTTAAGATTCGACATTTTTCTTTTCGACAAATCGTACGGATCCCGTTGAAAAAATGTGCGTACGTCACGTCGATGCTCTTCCATTGACCTAGATGCAATGCAAATGTCATCAATGTAAGGAAACACGAAATTTAGTCCATGTAACGCTTCGTCGATTAGCCATTGAAAATTTGGGCAACGTTGCAAAGGCCGAACGTCATAAAAACGAATTCGTATAGACCGAACGGGGCCTATTGCGGTTTTTGCGATGTCGTCCTTATGGATGGGCACCTGCTGAAACGCATATAGTCTTACCTCGTGAATTCGCAGTGAAATCTGATAAGTATGGAAGAGGATATCTGTCGGGCTGTGTCTGCGCATTGAGGGCACGGTAGTCGCCGCATGGTCTCCACGTTCCATTGCTCTTCTTCACTAGATGTAAAGGACTTGCCCAATTACTGCTCGATGGGCGACATATGCCTGCCTTCATCAAGAATTCGAATTCGTTTCCCGCAGCTTCCTACTTGTCAGGCGGCAATCGTCGAGGCCGGCAAGACACGGGTTGACCGGTCGGTTTTATTTGATGAGTAATCGTACACTTCGATATCGATCTCTGCGTTGATAATTTGGTGATGTCCAAATATTCCGCTAACAAGGAAGCAAATGGATTACGTGAGTCAAAAGTCTTGATTGCGATCACTTCTTGTGCTGTATAGGCAGAGAGTGGAGCACGCAATTGTGTTATGTTGTCGATGACTCGGTTTCTGCGCAAGTCGATAAGCAAGCACGCAATTGTGTTACGTTGTCGATGACTCGGTTTCTGCGCAAGTCGATAAGCAGGTCGTAGAAGCGGATAAAATCCGCGCCACTTATAGGCGTTGTTACGTCGGCAATTACGAAGGACCATTAGAAGTTGCGACTCAGTCCAAAGTCTAAATTTAAACGTTTCTCCCCAATTACTTTAATAGGCATCCATTTGCTGCGTATAACGTTGTTGCTCTCGGTCGAACCTCGTAAGTTTTAGCGGCTAACGGTAGGACAGACACATCGGCGCCGGTGTCAATTAGAAAGTTCTGCTTCGAATTTGGTCTTGCACTTGCAATCTATATATTTTTGTTGCTTCTGTTCAACTGATGGGGATATCCGAGGCCAGGGAAGATAGTAAATCTGTTGATCGATTTTATAGCCGGGGTCGCTGCCGTTCGGGCCTTACGCTTGCAAGGGCTTCTGCATTTTCGGGCGTTACGGCCATACCTTTGATGGAACCAGTAATCGTCCGGCGACGTGTTAGTTGTACTTGCGCCACGAGAATGGTCGCGGTTGCGGGAGTGTCGACGAGGATTGGGTGGCCCCGATTTGTTCAATTCCATAACGACCGTACGTAGCTCTGCTACTTCGTTAGGTTGCTCCGCTTGGATTTTGTTAATCTGGCCTGGTGTCAGCGATTTTTGCAAATTCTGTGGCCAGCCCTGATGTTGCCGCTACCACAGGCTGAGCGAATTCCGGTAGGCGCTTCGTTCATAACCCTCTTAACGCAGCTTCTCCTAGAGTGGTGCCTAATACAACAATTCCGAGAACTGAACCAAGCTTCAATGTTAGTACCCCACATGGGCGGCACCGGTAATCTGGCATAAACTACGGCAACTGTGCCTGCAGCAGGCGCTTGATTTGGCGTTGGCGTACCTGATAGGCCACCGTCCGTCGTTAAATCCGGCATGATCGTATAACCTCACACTGTAAAGAGTGTGTTTGCCCTTACGAGGAAAAGGTGGCGTGATTAACGGAGAACTTGTGCAGTTATTCAAAGAACCGTTTCCAGCTGATGACGTCGGGGTCTACAGTTGTTAGTGTAAGGTTTGAAAACGCTCGAATTCCCTGTATTGGTAAAAAAGTATCCAATCCAATTAATAAGAACCGAAGGAAAACGTATTATTTAATACAAAGATGATTTATTTAATATAAACTTATTTTACGCTATTACAAAACTTTTGGTGTCCGATTCGCTTGTTGGTGAATTATAAAAACGAATGAATGACTGTAAAAAGGTACAAAAATAAGCTTCTCAGCAAACATGTAGAAACAGTTCAGTATAGGTTCGAACACCCTGCCACATTTATGTCGGGAAAATATCCCGTAATTTTACGTGTTATATACGAGTCAAATGACTAGTAGCTGTGACACCGGTGTGAGATGTACAGCTATATGTTTATCTTAGGTCAAAAAATTTATGAGAAAGAGCGAGATGTAAGACCGCACACACAGTAACGGGAGGAAACAGTCAAAAAGTCCACCGATTCTCTTAAAATCGTGATGGGAGAAACAGAAACTTTCGGTATGGCTCCGGGTAAATTGACTAATAATTTTACCCGTATCGTTTTTGCAGGGTATTTATATGAGTTAACACAGCAGTACTAGCATTGCATTCTAATCAACAAACATACATAAATATTGCAAGTATGCAGGCAGTGCATTCTCTGCAAAAAACGCGATTAGTCTAGGATCAATCCGGGACGAGTCGCAAAGGAGAACGCGACTAATCCCAGTTCGGATCACTTTATATGGGTTAAACTGTCACATTTGTTTGAGCATGTCCTATGAAGAGACCAATTGTACCCATTTATACAGAACGGGTACGAAAGGACTAATCCACTTTTTACCCAAACAGTTATTTTTAACTCCTATAAGTATGCTACAAAAACTGAAACTGACTTACACCCCTACAAGCATGCTACAAAAACAAAAATTTAGTAATGTATATTGAATCATAGCCAACTGTAGACTAATGAGATTAATCGCGGATCGGCCTCTTTAGAGACTAGTCACACGATTTTTAGCAGGGTTGTTTTGCCATATATAGAGCACGTAAATTTGTTTCAAAAAAGCATAAAATTCTTGTATATAGAACAATCGTGGAACCCCATTTTAATTACTGCCATACCATATTGTTTTTAGTGGCAGATAGTGTGGTAGACAGTTTACAAAAAATGCAAAAGAAAGCGATGAGGTTTATTCTTAAGAAAAAATACGATACTCCGACAAGAGAAATGCTAAATGAATTGCAATGGCTTAGTGCAAAACAGCGTATCCAATATTAATAAGGGAAATAAAAATAGCTTCAGACTTCCACTCTTTACAACGGAAAGAGGACAGCCTAACTTGTTTTATAAAGGTCTAAAAACATTTAGTGAACTTCCTGTAGAAATAAGAAACTGTGAAGACTTAAATATTTTTAAAAATAAATTATACTTATATTGTTGCACAACTGCGAAACGATAGAGATCTCATATTATGTGTGATAAGTTTATATGTTATAAATCTAGGCATAAAAGCTGTAAAAATAATAATTAATAAATACAAAGTACCTGGGTGTTTAGGCGAGATGCCTAAAGTCTCAAAAAATGGGCCACCCTAATGTAACTTTAGCGCCCTTCCAATCACTCACACCAACCCACCCACCTGTGTGGGCATGCATGCATATTCGTGTTTTGTCAGCACACATATACATGCATGGGGGTGTGCATGTGTGGGTTCACCTCCCCTTAAAACCGGAGGATGATTTTCAGGTTCAACGGTTGTCCTCGATCGAAAAACCGTCTACTTTTCCAGAGACAGTCGACACGACCGCATCACAGCCAGCCCAGGATTCTTCGCCCGCATCAATAATTAAGGTAAAATAATTGTTCAAAATTATATTTTTTACAAATATACGGCCACATTTTTTATAACGAGAATTCTCGTTTCTTTTTTCTTTTCTATTTTGAGCACAAATTCGACCGCCGTGCTTTTGAGCCACCGCCGCTCCAAGTTAGCACCACGCTCGAATTTACATGGTCCATCTCCCCGTCAAGAGACACCAGCATACAGTCCACAACAACAACAATTGGAGTATTAATCAAGAATCTAATTTGTAATTAAGAAGCTGCCACACAATAAAGGAGAAAATACTCAATATTGGTCACACTCTGCCGCAATCACAAATTACACACAACTCTGCCACACACTCTGCGCAATTACAAAAAGCGAACAACTCTGCCATACACTCTGCCACATACCACAACAAACAACATCAACTTTATACAACAAATTCGGCCGATCACCACATCAAAGCACGTAAGTTGTATATTTCTTGCCACTTAGTTTTTTTTTTTTTTGTGTGTTGCATACAATTGTATAAAAGTGCCGCCCGCGAGTGTAATCGAACGTAAGTGCGTTTAGTGAATATTTAATAATAGTGATTTTTTTTGGTTCAGTTAAGTGCTTTAGTTTTCTTTAAATTTTAAATTAAATTAAACGCTTAAAAATCCTTGTGTCTATCCGGATTATCCCCCCACCAGTGGTAAGGTTTTTTGGACACAGCGCAAGGCAAGAGGTAACATAACCTCATTTTCACAAATAAGTTCACTTAGCCTTTCGATCTTCAGTTTGTTTTTTGTTCTTTCCACTTTTTTTTTCGTAATATATAGAACAGAATTTTAATCGAAGGCTAGTTATTATTTTCTGATAAAATTCACTATTTTTATAGCACTTTTCTTTGTTTTCACATTTTTTCATTTATTATTCACTTTCGCTCGTTTGATACACCGCGCACTTAATCTGTGTTTGTTGTGTATTTCTTTATTGCGGCAACACATACACACATATATACATATTCCCCTTATACGTGTGGGTGGCGAGTAAGTCACAAAGGTTTTGTTTACATTTTTTTGCGTTTGTAGCAAACAAATATTATTAGTATTATTATTATTCGTCAGACAAATCGGCCAAGTCTGCAAAATAATTCAAAAATTGACAATAAATAAAAATAATTGAATTAAATTATACATTAGTTGAGTTTACTACAATTTTATTGAGGTTGGTTTGTTTTTCCTGGGTAAAATACTGCCTTTACCTTTTCTATTCAGCATTTTTCTTGTACGGTTGAGCATTTCATCGTACCTTCAGCTTTCTTTTTTCGGTTTTGTTTTGATTCTACAGATCCTCTAAGTCCAAAATATGGAAAGTTTCATTAGGCTGGCTGATTCGATTTTTGAATTCGAATCAGACTACAATGAATTAGAGGATTCAGTCAACAGCAAGTACACTCTTGGGCTTCAACAAGAGGACTTGAAGGCAATGTGGAGAAAAACCAGAACGGCTTATGACGACTTACTTAATTCAGATAAGTTAGAGGCCACTGGTATAGTTTCTGTCAAACAGAAGTATAAGAGATCATATGCAGTATATTTACGCTGCATGTCAGATATGGCTACACGCCAAGCGACATACAACAAAACAGAAAATAAATCTGAAGAAAAGCCCGAATTTGAACATAGTATCCGCCTGCCTCCATGTGATACTGAAGTTTTCAAGGGCGATTATCTGTCATGGCCAACATTTCGTGACATGTTCACGGCTATATACATCTTAAATAAACGCCTAACACCAGTGGAGAAATTGTTCCATCTGAACAATAAGACACAAGGTGAGGCAAAAGATATCGTGAAAAAATGTCCACTCACGAATGAGGGATTTGATACGGCCTGGAGAAATTTATGCGAGAGATACGAAAACAAACGTATCTTAGTAAACTCGCAACTCCAAATTTTATTCAACTTGAAAAAGGTAGAGAGTGAATGTGGTAGCGCGATTAAAACCCTTCAGCGCGAAATAAATAATTGCCTTTCGTCCCTGCGAAGTCATAAAATTGACACTTCAAACTGGGACGCAATTATAACGTATTTGTGTTCGACGAAATTGCCGGAGAGTACGCTTGGTCTATGGGAGCAAAGCATAGACCACAAAGTGGAAATATCCAAGTGGGAGGATATGGACAAATTTTTGTCCAACCGCTTCCAGACACTCGAAACAGTGTCTGGGTTCATAGGGAGTTCTTCGAAAGTGCAAAAGCCGCAAAGTACGCGGATTGCCAACGAAACCCCTGCAAAAAGACTTGGTACATACCAAGCAAACGTGACTAAACTACTGTGCACAAAGTGCAAATCGAATACCCACAGATTGCGAAACTGTCCCCGTTTTCTCAAATTAACTCCGGTGGAGAGAATTAACTTTATCAAATCCACCAAGGGCTGTTTGAACTGCCTATCCCCAGGACATACTGTGTCGAAGTGCACCAGTTCTTATGACTGCAACAAGTGCCACTCGCGACATAATACGCTCTTGCATGCGGAGTCTCTTCAGACGCAGGCAACCATCAGCCCTAATCAGTATCATACTGATAATGCTGCCTCAACTTCCAAACAGGCACAAGAGAGACGGGAAGCTGAAAAATCTGTTTCGGCCGTAAACCGAAATGTAAAATCCTGCCATGTTCATTCAAGTGCAGGTGTGCTGCTAGGGACAGCTCGAGTAACCATTCATCATAATGGCACAGACTTCCCAGCAAGAGCACTGATTGATTCTGGTTCAGAGTGCTCGTTTATGACAGAACGACTCAAACGCAGAATCAATTTACCGGCAAAAAGGATGCATGCTCAAGTTTCGGGCATCACTAATGCCGTGTCCGCTCAAGTCAAGGAGGCCTCCAATATTGAACTCCGTTCACCAGTGGACCCTTGCTTCAGCTTAACAACATCAGTTCTAATTCTAGCTAAACTAACTGGGAATCTGCCATCCTGCCATATCGATGCTACGACTATGCAGGCTTTCCCAGACTTAGTCTTGGCAGATAAGCGATTCTACATCAACGAGGAAGTTGATATTATACTCGGCGGAGACGTATATCCGCAAATTATATTGAGTGGGCTAAAAAAGAATGTACTTAGTACACTTCTCGCCCAAGAAACGGTGTTCGGTTGGATATTAACCGGGCGCATAGAAGCACCGAATCCAACCAGAAATATAGTGTCCTTTTACAGCGAAGTTGCTTTGGACAAACAGCTGACCGCATTCTGGGAGTTGGAAAATCTTCCAAGAAACAAAAGCCCAAACGCAGATGACAAGTACTGCGAAGATTTATATAGAGAAACTACGAGTCGTACAGAGGATGGAAGATATGTCGTCTCTCTTCCATTCAGACAGGACTACCCAGATCAGATAAACATAGGAGGGTCTCTTAGGCGGGCGTGTTCACAATTTTTTAGAAATGAGACACGGTTAGCAAAGAACCCGGAATTAGGGAAAGAATATATAAGGGTCCTGTCTGAATACGAGACATTAGGGCATATGCGAAAAGTTACTGCCATTGTACCAGCTGATTCGGCGGACAATTACTTTTTGCCCCATCACGCCGTAGTAAAGGCGGAGAGTACCACCACTAAGGTACGCGTCGTATTCAATGCGTCGAGCCCAACGGCAAATGGCACAAGTTTGAACGACATTCTCTTGCCAGGCCCAGTACTACAATCAGATCTTCCAGTACTTATACTGCGATGGAGACTGTATCGGTACGTTTTCAATAGTGACATCGAAAAGATGTATAGGCAAATTTGGATGAGCGATGATCACGTCAAATTCCAACGGATTATTTATCGAACATCGCCTCAGGAACCAATAAGCCTTTACGAGCTGAAAACGGTCACTTTCGGGGTTAATTGTGCGCCTTATCTGGCAATTAGAACCCTTTTACAACTAGCAGATGAAGTAGAGAGTTCTCACCCTACAGCATCTAGCATATTAAGGGAAGGCATGTACGTAGATGACGTACTAGCGGGGGGACACACACTCGCATCGGCCATTAACGCGAGGAATGAGATTCGACAAGTCTTACTCTCCGCGGGCTTCCCACTACGAAAATGGACTTCGAATACTGAGGAAATTCTCAACGACATCCCAATATCGGATCGGCTGACCGAGGACTTTCTGGCATTCGAAGATACCAGCACCGTTAAGGCATTGGGCATAAGATGGAATGCCCATTCAGACCTGTTTTACTTTAAAGCAGGGTCACTAGAAGAAAGTGAAAAGTTGACAAAGCGAGCGATTCTATCCGCCATCGCTAGACTCTTCGACCCTTTAGGATGGCTTGCACCAATGGTCATTGTGGCAAAAATTTTGATGCAGAACATCTGGTTAGAGGGCACCGATTGGGATGAACCAGTTTCGTCCAATACATTGGAACGATGGCAAAACTTCAGACATCAATACCACGAAATCGACAACATAAAGATACCACGATGGGTAAACTTTTCACCAGAAGATGATGTCGAAATACATGGATTCTGCGATGCTTCGGAAAAAGCATACGCTGCAGCTGTCTACATGCGAGTCAAAAGCAATGATGATATCTTCGTGAATCTACTCCTTGCCAAAACCAGAGTAGCACCAGTGAAGACCATCTCACTTCCGCGTTTGGAACTTTGCGGAGCAGTACTGTTAGCGGAGATGATGGAATCAATATTCCGAAACATAAAACTGGGACCTGTGAAACAGTATCTATGGACGGATTCCACCATCGTTTTGGCATGGATAAGGAAACCACCCTGTTCCTGGTCAACATTCGTCGCACACAGAATTACAAAAATCATCGACCTAGTCGGCAGCAAGGACTGGCTTCATGTCAACTCGGAAACGAATCCAGCAGACTTAGGAAGCAGAGGACTACCGGCATCGGATTTGGTCAACAATTCTTTGTGGTGGCAGGGACCTTCTTGGCTACAAGAAGACAATTCCCAATGGCCAGTACAAGAAAAGGAGTATAGTACATCCGTGGAGGAAAAGAGAGCGCAGGCCTACGCAATATCAACGCAAAAAGAGATCGAGATTCTTGACCGGTTTTCGAATTTACCGAGGGCTTTGAGGGTACTATCATATGTTATGAGATTCTTTCGAAGAACTCATCCCAAGACAAAATCTTCCTTTCAAGAAAAATCGTGCCTAATCTCATCCGATGAGATCAAGACCACGACGCAACTCTTGATTAAACTCTATCAGAAGCAACATTATAATGAGGAAGATGTAAACTTGAAGAAGGGACAGGTAATCGATAGGAAAAGCGAGATATTGCCACTCAACCCATTCATCGACAAAGATGATATTATTAGGGCGGGTGGTCGTCTTGGAGCGTCTCAAGACCTCGCTTATAACGAGCGCCACCCAATCATACTGCCATACAATTGTAGGTTGACGCGTCTGACTGTACAAATGATACATCAAATCTCCCTCCATGGGGAAAACCAACTGATGCTCCGTCTCATCCGCACCCAATATTGGATTCCGAATGTTAAGAACATGATTAGGGCCACCATCCACAACTGTAAGGTCTGCACCATTTATAGAAAAAGAGCGCAAACCCAGCTTATGGGTACCCTTCCTTGCGAACGCACTACGTTCACCCGCGCGTTTACCAATACCGGGGTGGACTTTGCCGGGCCTTTCGGCATTAAGAGTTACCGCGGTAGAGGATGTCGATTATCAAAGGGCTATGTTTGCCTCTTTGTTTGTTTCACGACTAAAGCGATCCATCTGGAAGCGACCAGTGATCTTAGCACCCCATCCTTTCTAGCAGCGTTTTCACGTTTTATCGCTAGACGAGGATGTCCGAGAAACATTTACTCCGACAATGGTACTAACTTTGTCGGCGCTTCACGATCTTTAAGATCTGAATTTAAAGCATTTATCTCGGAAGCCCGAGACACGACTATTTCCAAATATAGCCATCAAGCCATGACATGGCATTTCATTCCGGCCGGGGCTCCACATATGGGGGGACTCTGGGAGGCGGGAGTGAAGAGCTTCAAAAGCCACTTCAAGAAGTTAGCCTCGCCTCACAAATTCACGCATGAGGAATTCCATACGCTATTGTGCCGGATTGAGGCATGCCTCAACTCGCGGCCACTTAGTCCAGCCTCAAATGAGCCCGCGGACCTGGAACCCTTGACCCCCGGGCACTTCCTGACTGGAAGTCATCTCCTGGCTCCGCCAGAACCCGAGGTGAATGAGAGCCCTGCCTCCATTATCAATAGGTGGCAGAAGCTCAAGGCTCTTCATCAAACCTTCTGCAGGCGATGGAAGGTGGAATACTTATCCGAACTTCAAAAACGAGTGAAGTGGAAGCATCCGAAACAAAATATTAATGTGGGGGATCTCGTTGTCATCAAAGAAGACAACTTGTCTCCCAATGAATGGAGGCTCGGCCGAGTTACCCACGTACACCCCGGCGAAGATAACCGAGTGCGTGTAGTGGACCTCATGACCGAGAAGGGGCAGATCAGAAGACCGTTGGTCAAACTGATTCTGCTCCCTATGGAGGGAATGGCTGGCGAGAGGACGGGGGCCTCATCTTAACCATCCCCTTCCATCACCTCCCAACCGTTTTTGACCTCCCCTTTCCCAAAATTCCACCCTTCACTCGCTACCCTTAACGAGGACACAAGAAAGCCTACCGCAGAAGGGCGATCCATTCTGCCACAGAAAACGCGATTGCACTCGATATCGAGGCCAAAGAAAACCTAACGCAGAAAGGCGGACCAATCTGCCACTGAAAATCTATCCATCTGCCACGACAAGTTGGTAGCAGATGGTCCCACCCTCGTATACATATACATATACATATATGTTCATTTTTTCAAATGTGCATATGAACAAAATATATTTTTGTTAACACCCAACAAGCAAAGTTAACTCAAAATGAATCTTTAAAACGCTTTCAAAATTAAGTATGAATTTTACAAAATATAGATCTTTTCGTTTATAAAGCGTTTGAAATTAAAGTTGTGTACTTGAAACGACACGTTGACAAAAGCTTATGAATTTAAACCGATAAGACATATTTTAAAGAAAGCTTTCCAATAGTTTTCTCAAACTTTATTCAAACCAGATTTTGTATATTATTTAGCTATTGCAATAACATAAATAACTAAGTGCTAGTCATACATTGAATTTTTGGAAGTGGTTAAGATGCAGCCACGATCAATGTTTTGTCGCAGTCATTCTCATATAAAGTCTTGTTTAGAAAGAATGAAAATAATTTAAGTTGAACAAAAGAAACAATTTGAATTGAATTGAATTATTATTAATTAAAATATTTGGAACAGTTTGTTCTTGAAGTTATAGAGCGTTTACTTAAAGTTTTCAAAGAGATTAAACTAAAAGCCTACATATCGCTTATTGTAGCAAAATTAATTTAAAAAAAAAAAACATTTACAGAAATGTTTGTTGGGTGCACTTATTTCTATTATTTCTATGTCAGAATGTAACTGACTTACCCCCTTTCCACGGTGCGCATCGCCTATAGCGCTAATCCCATATGGCCCAGTGGCGCGCCAAGCCACCCTCTGTACTGCACGTTGCTCAAGTACCTGAAAGTAGGACAAACTTTAGTATATACATTCCAAGGGGAAAGATATCTATATATGCAACATCAAAACATCAGAACAAAAGCGCTAGGTAAAGGAGATGGCGAACGTGAAGTGAATTTTAGTAATTGTAACCTTGAGGAGACAACTACTAAAACACGTCCGAAATTATCGGGAAAGGTATCAAAAGACGCGTTTTGACCCCGGTAACAATAATCCGGAAGCGGACTTTCGAGTTTTTGCCTCAGTGAAGAGATATTTGAAATCAAAGTTGGAAATTTCCTGATTCATGTGGTTGTTGTAATCACAGATTAGGGTGTACCGAAAGGTGCAAAAGGTGTTCTGCGCAGGAATACTGTGGACCGCGTAGGCGGTCTTGGACCGCCTAAGGGTTATTTTTTTGAAGCGCGACTCAAACCTATTTTTGATGTTACCTGTCCCAGGGCTCGAACCTTGGACCTTCGGTGTGGCAGGCCAGCAACACTACCGCCTTTAATGCTAATTATCATTTTGTCAATAACAAAAAAATACTATTTCTTCCGAAGCACAAAAAACAAGATTAAAATTATTTAGATTTACGAAGTAAAAACTGTAAATTTAGGCTAGATAACAGACTAACAGCGTCAATCAAGATGGCTCAGTGGAAGTCGAACAGAATCCATATCTTTAAATATAGCAACATTGTTCTGATTTCTACTCTGATACTCAATTTTTAACATTTGGTCTTCGCCAATGCATGGATCATAAAAACCGGGCAATTCACTCTTAGATGAACGGTATAATATCAGTGTACCATCTTTAACAAGACACTGTAGTGGTATCGTTCCATCTATAACGACATTTTCACTAAGATTGTTACTGTCGTCTTCCAATTGTCCATAAATCGCACGTGTAACGATAAGGCCGCCTCTAGTGTCTTCTTCTCTAACAATGCGTTCGTACGTATGCTGCATCAATTCAATTGCAGCCCGTGCCTCTTCCCGTTGTCTGGCTAATCGCTGTTCGTTATTTCGCTTAGTTTTTTCTATTTAATTATTTATTTATCCTTTTTTCTCTAAACTATAACCATCAAGTTTCGTATTTCGCATTTATCGTTAAAAATTCCACTAGCTCACACCCATTAGATGGATTCACTTCTGCTTAGGGAGTGGGCATTAAATTAACACCTTGAGACCCGCCCAAACCGGCAGAAATGAGCAAGTGTAAAATAATTGTTTTCATTTAAGATTATAGTGATGTACTCTTTGAGAGACAAACACTTCTGGCGCACAGACAACGCGTTTTTTGTCCTTTTTTAATGCATACATAGTGATTCATAAATAAATTTACACGAACTTAAAGAGGCAGATTGAGTGTTTCGCTAAATGTGTTAAATGTGATTTAAGCGCTGATTATTGCTTCGCAAACTTGTCGCTATCTATGTACTACATGATTAGAAATTAATTGGTTTGCCAAAGGCGGCCGCAACATTCGCTTCGCGCAGAGCTTCAGCACAGGTAGGGTGGGCATGACGGACACGAGCAATATCTTCAGCGGAAGCACCATATTCCATCGCCAGTACAGCTTCGTTAATCAGTTCACCGCCGTTAGGTCCAATAATATGTGTGCCCAAAACACGATCGGTGGCTTTGTCTGCCAAAACCTTAACGAAGCCGTCTGTCTCATTATTGGTTTTAGCGCGCGAATTGGCCAAGAATGGGAATTTGCCAATTTTATATTCAACGCCTTCTTGTTTCAATTGCTCCTCCGATTTGCCAACCCACGCTACCTCGGGATGTGTATAAACAACACTTGGCACGCAATTGTAATCTATATGTACATGACCTCCAAGTATGCCTTCTACGCAAATAATGCCTTCATCTTCGGCTTTATGTGCCAACATAGGACCATGAATACAATCACCTATAGCATAAATACTTGGTACAATTGTTTGGAAACTTCCATTCACAGGAATGCGGCCCTTATCATCTTTTACAATTCCAACTGTTTCAAGGCCAAGACCTTCAGTGTAAGGACGACGGCCAACACACACTACCAATGCATCACAAGAAATATCTTGTTTTTCACCAGATTTGGCATTCTCTACTGATACGGTTATGTTGCTACCACTGCGTTGTGCGGCCATTACTTTAGGGCCCAACAAGAATTTCAAACCCTGTTTCACCAGCACCTTCTGGAAAGTCTTTGATACCTCAGTGTCAATGCCTGCATCACCTATGGTATCCATGAATTCGACAGCAGTAACTTCAGCTCCTAAACGTGACCATACCGAACCTAATTCTAAACCAATAACACCGGCTCCAATAACAACCATTTTTTGGGGTACTTGCTTGAGTGAAAGCGCACCTGTACTCGAAACCACGATCATTTTTGCGACCAACGCGCAAAACAGGGCACAATTCAAGGGCTGTTACTATTGATCACCTGCAAAAAGTAAAAGAAATAAAACAATTAATATTTGCATACTAACTATATGGACATATATGTTCACACATTTTTTGGTTCCTAAGTAATTTGCGCTGCTACCGAACCGATACAGAATTTCGGGCAGCGCTAATATATACTTACCAGCTATGATGCACTTATGCCCATGCGCCGGCCAGGCGATCTTCCACAGCCGCATCTCTATTGGTCCTTGGTACACCTGAAAAGAAAAGAAAAAATTAGGTTTAATACAATTTTTCAATAAAATGCATTTTTTCATTAAAATTTACAATTTTTACTTACCTTGCAGAGCTGCTGACCCACGCGTGCCGGAAACAAGAAAATTATGAATTGTTCCAATTCAATGAATTTTCTTTGTTTCTTTTTCACGACTTTGCAAGGCGTGAGTACGCACATATATGTATGTGTGCAAATACAAACCATCACGCCATGCGAGCGCTCATTTACTCGCAAAAAATCTGCTAGCATATGTATATATGTATATATGCATAATTTTACCATCACGTTAGTGATGCGCTATTTTGGTCACCGGGTACCGAAATCCCGATCTGCCAAAATCGGTACCATTAACTGCGGGATCAATAGGGTAACGAAATCTACGTTCGTACCTGATCGGCGAAGATCCCGCTTCTGGTAAAATAGGGAATAACCTATAAATAATAAATTTTCGCACAAAAATTTGGAAAATTTTTTCGAACTACGAAAATTTTTTTGTTTGTTTTTGTTATTCATTTGTTGTCGGGGTTTTGTTTTTGTTTTGTTGTTTTCGGAGGGGGCAGGACTGTTTTGCCCACAAAACAACAAAAAATAAACCCTAACCGTCACCACATTCTCACTCTCTACCCAGTTCGGTGCCGAAACCAAGTACCGAAAAAAGCGAAAATGTCGCTGTGTGCACGGCACTGACGCCACTTATGACGGCGACCATGCAAGTAAGAATAAATCTCTGCATGAGGGCCAGTGGCGAATCGAAATACAAGGCGATCAACGTAAGCAACTTGTCGCTACCGTGCCGTGCGGGGAAAAAATAACCAATTCCCATGTACGGGTAATATGCTCTGTAATACTAAAATTTCACCGTAGATTAGAATAATGCCACATTATATGGCATGGATAAACCCCGAACGAGGTCACTCGCCACCCACGTATATGGGCGTCCACACCAATATACCAATATTCAAGGGGATTTTTCTGTTTTTTTTCTTTCTTTTTCGGTCATATGCAGTATGACTCGCTACGCATCCTTGCGCAAGAGGGCCGAACGCCTAGCCGCCCGGTACCCAAAGCCATGCCCGCTGTGTGGCGATAGCCACCCACTGCGTGCGTGCACCCGATACCAGGGGATGGAACCTCTGCAGCGCCTCAAGGAGGTTATCCGGGCGGGCTACTGCGACAACTGTTTGTCGATGGTCCATATTGCCAGGGACTGCACAAGCGACGTCAGGTGCCGACGATGTGGTGGAAAACACCACACCACCCTCCATCTGCCCATGGACGATCAAGTACGCGCGCCTACGCCCTACAAGAGCTGGGCCCAACAAGTCGAAGAGGCCGAACTGGAAGCCGCGACAGTGGACGCGATCGAAGAGGAGATGCTGTCACTCCACGCATCAGAGACAGCCTGGTCGCCAGAAGAAGGCGAGATCACCGAGCCGGTACCGGAACCACGGCCGTTCCGACCGGTCGCAGGGGTATCGGACTCACTGCCGTTCCGGCCCCTACCAGCTCACGAGCGGCGCGCCTTCCAACGGCGCACCCCGCGGTCACCGCAACGCAACACCCACAACGCCAGCCATCACAACAACACATCCAACCGGACCCCACGACGCGCCCACCGAAATAGCGGCAAACGTCGACTGGCCACTCAGCCGCGCCAGCGACTGCCCATTAATCATCGCCGCACAAATACCGACGAGCGTAGACTGGCCTCCCAGCCGCGCCAGCTACGCATCAACCCGAATTTCGACGGTAGACTGGCCCTTCAGCCGCGCCAGCTACCACGGGTTTCCGGCTTCCGCGACGGTCTCAGCCGTGTCCTCTCCCAGGTGGGCCCTCCGTTGCGCCCCATGACCACTCTCTCGCCTACTGCGATTGTGAAGCTGGAAGTCGGTGGGGGATTGCTCCGCATCCGGGCGATCATTGATGCCTGCTCCCCCCGCACAGTGATCGATCGCAGCTTGGCGGAAGAGTTAGGGCTGCATACGACCCACTCGGGCGGAGAACGCGGCTGCTTCCTCCGAGTCCGCGGGAACCATGGAAGCCCGAAAAGTATAACGGCGCACGCGTTATGCGTGTCCAATCTACAGCGGATCAGCCCAGCCCAGAACGTCGACGCCCGAGTCGCCGCTCCTTATGAGCATATTCGGCTGGCTGATCCGCAGTTTTTTATTTCAACGCCGATCCACCTCGTGTTAGGTGGGGACGTCTATGCCGACGTCATAACAGCGGGCACGCTTCCACCGTCGTTTGGGCCACTGCTTGCCCAAAGCACAATTTTTGGATTTGTGCTGTCGGGAGCCGTTAGTATGTAAGGTTAGATGTAAGCTACAATAACATTTCTTTTTTAAATTTTTATTTTTTTTTTCTTGTTTTTTATTTAAAATAAATAATACTAATTATTTCCTGGCAAGAAATATACAGCTTTCTTATTTTCTAAAGTTTCTTCCTCCTCTCTCTTAGCTCTAGGTGCGATACGATGGAGCCGCCAAACTTCAAACGGCACTTCGGAGGCAGACGACTGGGACAGCGCCAGCCGGCACTCACTAGGATAGTTTAAGTCCTTAGCTTAAGAGGAGGCGCGGTGGAAAATCCTGGGGCGGGGTAAGATGTTGCGTATCGCAAGGGGGCCGGCATGTTTAGGCGAGATGCCTAAAGTCTCAAAAAATGGGCCACCCTAATGTAACTTTAGCGCCCTTCCAATCACTCACACCAACCCACCCACCTGTGTGGGCATGCATGCATATTCGTGTTTTGTCAGCACACATATACATGCATGGGGGTGTGCATGTGTGGGTTCACCTCCCCTTAAAACCGGAGGATGATTTTCAGGTTCAACGGTTGTCCTCGATCGAAAAACCGTCTACTTTTCCAGAGACAGTCGACACGACCGCATCACAGCCAGCCCAGGATTCTTCGCCCGCATCAATAATTAAGGTAAAATAATTGTTCAAAATTATATTTTTTACAAATATACGGCCACATTTTTTATAACGAGAATTCTCGTTTCTTTTTTCTTTTCTATTTTGAGCACAAATTCGACCGCCGTGCTTTTGAGCCACCGCCGCTCCAAGTTAGCACCACGCTCGAATTTACACTGGGTGACCGAGCCTTGCTCGGTTGCAACCCTAGGTGGCAATTCTACTTTAAAATATTCTGGTTGGTATACGGCCTTAAATACCTTCCGTTTGATACCCATATTGCCATATATCGCTTAATATTAAAAAAAAAACCGGAAAGGTGGCAACCCTCTAAGCTTCTTTTAGTGGCAACATCCAAGTAGAAAATCTTAGAAGGAAGCATACTATCCATCTACCAACTTTCATCGAAATCGGTTTAGCCGTTCCCGAGATAGTGGTCGATATCTGAAGGAATATATAAAATGCGGTCAGGTGGCAACCCTACTCGAAAATACTTTGGTTGGTATACGGCATAGAATACCTTTTATTTGATACCCATATTCCCATATATTGCTTAATATTTAAAAAAAAAAATTGATATAGGTGGCAACCCTGTGAACCACCCCAAGTGGCAACACCAATGTAGAAAATTTTAAAACAAAGGATACTACTTATATACCAAATTTCATCCAAATCGGTTAAGTCGTTCCTGAGATAGTAGTGGATATACAAATGTACAAATATACCACTATACAAATATACAAGAATAACTCGTTTAAAGTTATAAGATATACTCGTACATGTATGTGATACATATATGTTCGTGCGCGCGATATTCCTGAGAGGGTCGTCGCTGAAAAAGTACTTAAGCGCGGTTAGTTTTTGGGAAAATTAAGCAGTGCTATAAGTGAAAAGTGTTATGTGTTAATAAAGTGCCTAAAACTATAAAACAAAAAAGCTGCAGTGTCAAGTGGGAGCTAACCAAAGATATCAAAAATGGTTACTAAAGAGATCAAAAATACCACTTGGAACTGCTTAGAATAACTGGCGCCCAACTCAAGTGGCTTAAGTGACCCAACAACAAAAAATTATATGTGTGTTAAAAAATGGCAACACAGTTGGAACGATCTCAAATAAAATTAAGAAAGTGCTTAGCAAAAAACGTTTCTTCGCAAAACGGAAATATAGTACGGCACGTTGTCGAGCGCGACAAATATTGCTATGATAAAACTTTATGTAAATAGAAAGCAATAAATATGTTGCAAATATTAACAACTGGAAAGTAAAATTTAACTACGATAACCTGTGAATTACTCATCATAAGGATGAATAAGAGAATACAAAAACTTTTACGCTGATATTTCGTGGAGCGAAAACAGTTTAAATCGTGCAATACAATGTGTTAAACACAAAACTGTTATGAACAAAGCGAACGCAACATTAAATGCGTATTATACAGCACTGGTAATACCCGGCGTGCGTTGAACTTGAATAAGATTTTACCATTTAAGGACGTTTTTATTAATGCTAACGGATAAACCATATTTTTGGTTTTTTCATTAGGTGCGTAAATAAACACATTTTTTGGAGATCCAGCTCGTGAACAGGAGACGCGAAATACAGGCCAGCGATAGTTAGTGATTGTCCTTGCGCAACGGGAATTGAAGCCGCTTGAATTCGAATCAGCACGCCCCTTTTGAATTTACCGCTGATGGTGGTTGCCTCGATGAAGTTCGGTGTTAACTTTTTTATTACTACCCTGGTTCCGTATCTCTGGGAATTTTTAATTGAATTTGACCATTTGATTTGTTAACATCATCGCCATTCTGGACTTTTGCAATTGACTTGTATATTAGGAAATACTCTGTCTTGAATACTCTGCTGAATTTGGCAAAAGTTGGATGGAAATGATATCTCATTTGTTGTGCGATCAATACACTACACCGTTTCCAATATCCAAAAGCCGCTTAGAAAATATTCGGTCAGACTCATCTTGCATTAAATGCACACGCATATTTGTTGGAAGTGTCATTTTTTGTACATTGCTCCACAGATGCAATGCCTTTAAGCAAGCGTTCAGGTCATCTGCAGGCGTTGATCTTGGTATAACGGGTAATGTTTGACGAAAATCACCTGCAAGAAGTATAAGTTGTTTCTTTCCCGTGAGTGAAGCTTCCGTCAGAGTTGTGCCCCAATGCTGATCATTTTCGAGTATTCCACTCCGTCGATGGTTTTCGAAACGATGAATGATGATGGACTTGTGATCGTACGCAACAGCAACCGTAAATAATAGCACTCATCGTTATTTGGATGAACAGTGTAGAGCCATCCCAATGCTTCGGACGAATATATACCAGGATACTATGGAACAATGGCTCCTCTTTTCTTTCTGTTGAACTGTCTTGTCGACGTATTCCAAGTAAAATATTTGGCCACATCCTGGTGTAGCAACATTTTAGCAAAATTATCAGATGCACGCAATTGGAAATAAGCGGTTGTGTTTTGTGGTTGTTCTACTCTATTTCGCACATTTTCTTCAGTGACGTAAACTCTCTGACCATTCTTCAAATATGGGTATCGTTCATGGATATTGAACGCGAATATTCGACATACTCGTACTGCTTCGTTGCTGCTGATGTAGTGACCTGGTATTGTGTAATCTCATCACAGCGATTTTCTAGGCCAAATATTGTCATGTCTCTTCCTTTGTTATCATATTTACAAATATATTTAATGGAATTACAATACTCAACATTGATGTGAGCATTAAACATTTTTGAAAGTAGCGGTTTTCTATATCGATATATACATTTCTCATCTTGATAGTAGTTGAGTGTCCACCATCAGTGAGATTTCTCCGTCTATACAGGAGATATCTATCACCTCCAGCTTGAGGTGGGCTTGTGGCAAGCCTCTTTATTGCCATTCAATTTAGTAGATCCAGCATAGGGTTTCTCCAAAAATAAAATTCTTCGTGATGACGTTCATAAGACTTATTAGCTTTTGCTTAAAAATTCGAGCAAGAAAATAATGTCCGATGGACTCTGGCCTGAGAACAGCAGCTCCGTTATTTCACTCCATGATGGATTGCAGGTCTGGTCGCCCATATCTTCGAACGGAGGTGCTAGCATCCTCAGCGTATTCGTGCATGTGTCGGGGACTACCTGTATACGTTGCTTGTATAATTACCATTTGTCCAATGTCAGCAACGTTTCCATCATTGGCAACTGCATTACGTAAATGAACGTATTCCTCAACTCGCAGCTTCTTTTGATTTAACTTTCGACTTTCGCGTACAGGTCCACAATGAACTGTTGAAATAGTTGACGACATTTCAAAATATGATTGGACTCATTTCCACGAATTATGATGCGGCTAGAATAGTAATCCATGCAGGACACTTTTTTATCGTCTCTTCATTTGTGTTGGGGTTAACTTGCCTGATATTGAAATGATATCCATCTTACCCATGTGGAAACACCACTGGATATTGGAGTACTTCATACGATCGATACGTTTCTGCTATTCGCTTCACATTATCATTTCGCAGGGGATGACGATGTCACGTCGATCGAATTCGGTGCCAACTATTACAATTGCAACATCTCCTGTTACGGGAGCACTGAAGCGACTTTCGTGTTCACCAACTGGAGTTTTGTCTTCTCTAATTACAACAATAGCTGTTTTAAAGAGGCGAATCAAACTGTTTTGTTCATTAAACATTTTTGTAAGTTTAAAATGATTTCTCGTTGAATCCCAGAACTAATTGCGTAACGCTGTTCTACTTGTAGTTCATCATTTCCAGTGAAATAGATTTGTAGAAATCTTGCATCTTGTTGTGGCAGAGGCAGTAATGATCCAATATTGTGATATATTTGGCCTTGAACTTTAAATGTTGGCATGTAACCACCGACAGATATAACTGGCGTTGCGCCAAATCAAGTCGTTTAAAAGCAAGAATTGTACTTGCGTATGTTTCTAAGGAAGTGATTTGAATTCGGAGTCGTGCCAGAAAGGTAGCTCAGAAGTGGTTCAGGTGGTTTCATTATCGACGGAAAAACTATTTTACAATTTGAACAACACAGTCCTGGAGACTCCTTCTCGAACTTTAAGGTATCGCAATGTTTATTCATCGGTCCCATGGCGACATCAGGATGATTTATGTAGTTTATGTTTTTGTCATAATGCTATGCCGCCAACATTAGCTGTATTCTTTCTCTTGAATAAGTCAATCGTGATCGATTAGCTAGAAGCCGTTAGTTGCGTTGTTCAGAATTTTCGGATTTTCTCACGTTTGAAACTCTCAGACGATTTTGTTGGAGGCGAGCTTCCCTTTGCTCCAGTGTTTCAGAGTCTCTGGAGGTTGAAGCTCTCTTACGATTTTATTGGAGGCGAGTTTCCCTTTGCTCCAATATTTCAGCATCTCTGGAGGATGTAGCGCGTCCACGATTTGCTTCCAGTCGAATATTTCGTTGGGCTTCAGTTTCATCTGCTCTGTATTCTCCCATGTGCATTGTTTTTGGCGTTTTTCTTACAAGTGATGCTTTCTTTGGTGGCATTATTCATCTTTTTTTATTTTATTTATGTAAATAGTGGTGCTTCGTATGATGAAATAATCTTAGAATTCACTACCCTTTTCTGCATCATCTTCATTTGTTATAAGATGAAGTATTAAGTGTGCGACCTTTTATACTATCCGCAGGTACTTTTCATGCGATCAATTAAAAGAAAAAACTTTAGACTGTTTTTAAACCCTTATCTATCTGTATTCATGCAAATAAACGATTTCCTCATACAGGCATATGTATAAGCTAAGATCATTATTTAAATGTTCTTTTGTTACTACATAAAACGTCCAAATAAAACCGAATACTATCTTTGTGCAAGAATTTTCAGCCTCAAAATTGTAATCTTTCAAACCCTTTGTTCATGTGAACACAGGTAAAAAATTGCTTTCTGTGTAGGTATTCTCATAACTCAGGCAAAAATTGTTTTCTGTTTAGGAATTATCTTCATAAATGTTGTGAAATGATATACATATAGGAATATAAGGGGAAAAAGTGATGCATAAGTAAGCACTACAGATATCGGTATACGTGCGAAACACATTAGTCAGTATAAATTTTTTAAGAACATCTATTCTATAAAAATTATAGGTATTATATTACCAATTTTCAAAACTGAAAGAAATCGCATTACGAAAATGATATTAGAGATTAGACCGCTTTCTGGTTCACTTCCCAGGAGAAAAATCATTCTATGTATTAACCTAAGCCAAATTCTACCTCCATCCAAATTGGTCGATCTCTGACCTACTTTTCTGAAAATATATTATTTCATATTTTATCAAGATAAAACGCTAGCTACACGCCAAATATCAAGCACATCGAGTCATAAATATAATTGTTTAGAATCCCATATTTTAACCTAAGCATAACGCTACTTACATTGCAACTTTCAAGTAAATCGAGCCACCTATACGATAGTTTAGAATAAGTCCGACCTGGGTCCACTTTCCGGAAGAAAAATTATCCTTTATTTTAATCTAAGCATATGGCCACCTACATACCAAATTTAAAGCGCATCGAGCCTTTTATACGATTGTTTAGAATAGGGCGGTCACGGGTCCACTTCCCTAAAAAAACTTTACAGAAACCCTCTCCGGGCTCCTACTAATCTATCCTGAAAATTTTAAGAAAATCAGCCGAGTAGCTTTGAAGTCCATAAACCATATACACACACACACATACATACATTTTATATATATAGCTAAACATATATATGCAAACATTTTAAAATTGCACAATAAAAATGTGGTAACCAAAAAAATTTTTAAATTGTTAGTTATTCACTATATGAACAAGTGTAATATCAAAACATTTGAGTAAGCATGAATTAAACGCAAACGCATCGAAAAATTTAAAAAAGTTTTTCTAAGCACAAAACATTTGCTAAAATCTGAACTTTAATGTATCGAATTATTCACCATAGAAATGAATAAGAGCATCACAAAGCAATATTAATACTAGTTATAAAGCAATAAGCTACAAATGTGAATATTGTGCCTTGAATTATTCACTATAAAATAAATCTGAAGTGAAAAACTAATGTAAAAACATTATACAAAACATTGGTCAATGCGCCAATACCAAAGTTGAGCCATTTAAACACGTGGTGAAGTAAATGTCCGTACACGTAAATACTTGAAGGACAGTGAAAAAACCCACACTCAATTCAAGACATTCTGAACTTAAATGCAAGTGGATTTACCAGTGAGAAAGAAGCGTAGAAAAAACAACAACACTCAGCTCAAGGAAGTTTAAAATTAAATACACTATTGAACTTACCATCATCATAAATCATCTTTAAACTAAAAGTATATCGGAACCTTTGGGAATTTAATCTGCACCAAGCATTAAAATTTTTAAAAACAGGTCATTAAACGAGGGCGTACAAGTGGCATACAGAGAATATCCAGCGTGGTCAACAAATCGTAAGTAATCGAAAAACAGTGATATTATTTTCGGCGTTCGATATTTAAGATAATTAAAACATGTTGAAAATAAAAAAAATCTATGTTGAGAGTTTCGATATTATATCTAAATTGTACAATTAATAAACATAATTTGTTTTGGTGTAAATAATCGTTTATTGTTGACTAGCAAAAACGGTGCTCCATTCCTTTTTTTAATTGTATAAAACATATAGTGATTTTGAATAATTGACTAAAAATGGACCGCAACGCTGTGTTATCCTTAATAGAATCCGTGGCTGAAACTGCAAAAGTCGAGTTAGGTGATAAAATTAGAGAAGTTACTAAAGCGTTTTAAAATCTTTCTTCTACAAAAGTAGATAGTTATCCACCTGTTACAATAGTCCCTGGTGTGCAAAGCACACGTAAAGATCTCAACCCAGCATGGAGGGCTGCCGCGAAATTTTAAATACATTTTTACGTCGAAGGGTCCGAGGCATACTATGTTGCCATTGGAATTCTACGTAACAAAATTATGCAGGCCCCTAATGAAAACATAAGTTGCTTCGATACGCCCCTAAACTTTAATGCAATTATTTTTAGATTGGACCAACCGAATTTACCGTTTGCACTTGCTATAGCGCAACAGTTGAAACACAACCGATCAAGGTATGATTTCGCACAAACATACGCGTCAGCTAGTCGATACAACAATAACCAAACTATATCCAGTACACAGCCTCCGAACTATAACTCGGAAACTCGCAGTTTAGAAATCGTACTGATTTTAAAAATAAACAGGCAAATCGTGGCAACCTTGGCGAGTAACATACTCAAAGTCTTTGTGCTCTTCAGTGATTTTTATATTTTTAATACATACAGTGACTACTGATCTTTAAAAACATCACGTATCCTAGAAATTATTGCCGAAGGACCTACTTGTGGTGAAAGTATCATAGAAAGTTAAGTAACTAAAGAAGTGAAAATTTTTCTCAAAATAAGTCACAAAGGTGCTCCCGTAATTGTTTCGTTCTGCTTTTCTGCCAACCAGCATTAAAACCAACAATTTTCTACGGAAGCTCCTTGCTTAAGCAGAGGTTAGCGCCATCTGTGGATAAATAGCGCAATCACGAAATACACTTGTTGCTAGAGCTACCATCGCGTTTATGTTTAAGTAATTTTTAGTAAGTTAGTTAAAACTCGTATTGCATTGCTGCTGATATAAATGGCTCCAGGTGACAGAAAGCGTCGCGCAGACAATGCAGAATTTGACGCCAATCTTCCCAAAGCACCGCGAGTCAGTGATTCGTGTTTAATCAAAGTATAGACGAACGTTTCTCTAAATTGAATGAGCTTGTTACGAACCAAATTCAAGATTCTGAAGCAGAATCTTGGAGCTACTCTGCCGAAAGTTCGATTAAAAAACTAGAAGGTATCCAGAATGACTTGCTTCCTATGACCGAAAGACTAAACCGTTTGGAGGCTGCGCGCGACGTGTTTCATGGCTTGAAGCAGAGCTAGCCATTTTGAAGCTAAGTCTGGCAAAGCAGGAAAGCCAAATTGCGGCATGCGATTTGCGTTTACACGGTATTCCGATTGAAGATGGGGAAGATGTACTAAGTATTTTCCACCGCTTGTGCCTCTCTTTGTAGATTCAACCACCCCCCTTGAAATGCATTTTCCGTGCAGCAAACTCCGACATACACCTACTGATCCGGCAATTTTCATCAAGTTCCAATCTACTTATGAAAGGAATAAATCACTAAGCGCTGCCTCAAGTCTTAAACGCTCACAGAAAGTTCAGCTGAAGCTTGCTCACGGGGGAATGAACTCTGAAGCCCCATTATACATAAACGAGTCGCTGTCAAAACCTAATCATGAAATACTAAAGTCCGCTCTTCAACTAAAAAAACGTAAGAAAGTCTCATTTGTTTTTACAAAACGAGGCCTCGTTTATGTCAAAAGAACACTAAATGATAAACCAGAAGTAATACATGCCATGGACGTCTTAAAAGACCTTGAGCAGACTAGCCCCGGTTTGGATCATACCTTTCAGGGTGCTAGCCCACAACCTACTGATATGTCACCTCAGGATGCTGCCCGATAATGTTATTTTAGATTATTATTATTATACCTAGTAGTGCTACCCACACAAGGTATATTAACTTTAGTCGCCTAACGCAGTACGTAACGGCATGAACGGATCGAGATAGATATTGACATATATATCAAAATGTTCAGGACGAAAAGAGAAATTGAATAAGCCATGTCCGTCCATCCGTCCGTCTGTGAACACGATAACTTGAGTAAATTTTGAGATATCTTAATGAAATTTGGTATGCGGGTTCCTTGTCACTCATCTCCGAGCGCTATTTAAAATGGGCGAAATCGGACAATAGCCACACCCACTTTTTATATATAGAATATTTTCGAAAACAAAAAAAGTTATTACTCATTACATAATACATCTATAAGGATAAAATTTGGTGAATACATTGAGATTGAGGCATAAAATAAAATTTTCAAGAAACTTTTGAAAATGGGCTTGGCACCGCCTACTTTTGATTAAGTCAAATGTAGAAATAATATTAATTATAAATCAAAAACAATTCAATATATCGAAATGAAATTCAGCACGCAGGTTTCCAGGTATGCAAGGAATGTTCCAGGAAAAAATGGATGAGACCGGTCACTTTTATATGGAAGATTTTGAAGAGGATCGTAGATATATTAAATAGGCAATAACTTTGCGTAAAATAGCTTTACATCTTTTACATTTCACTTTTAAAGTTTCCGTAAACAAAAAAACTTTAAATTTTCGAAAACGGGCGTGGCTTCGCCTCTTTTATAGTGGACTATTCCACAAAACTTTTTATGCCATAACTCCGCCTAAAATTGATTTGTCGAAACGAAATTTGGTGATAATGATCTATATATAAAGGTAACTGGTTGCTGTAAAAATGGGCGAAATTGGTTATTGTCCACGCCCAGTTTTTTAACATAGTTCTGACAAATTTTTATATAAAATTTAAAAAGCGATGTTTCTACAACTAAGCAAGTTATATCAATCAGATTTTGCACACATAATAAGATTTTTAAGAAAAACTCGGCCGCAAAAAAAATGTTGTCAATTTCGAAGAAGGAGGAAATCGCTTATAATTCAATCTTGATATTTAAATGAAAATGGGCAGCTGCTTGTCAGTAATATGTATTATGCTCCTGCCGAAAATTAGCCAATTCGGGAAGCACACAAGCAAAATATTCGGGCACGTATTTAATAGCCCACTGCAATAGCGAAGTTATATATCTTTTTTGATTTTCATACCGTTCATAAACATTAAATGTATGTAAGTATCAGAACAAGAAGAGAAAAGTTCACTAAAATTATCAGTGCGATGAGCGGAGTCGATTTAGCCATGCCCGTTTCTCCGTCCGTATGTCTGTCTGCCCGTCTTTATATTTGAACGCAAACTAGTCTCTCAGTTTTACAAAAGAATGCTGAAATTCGTTGTTTGCTTTCGCCATTTTATAATATACTAGCAAACCCGGTAGACGTTTTTTTGAAGTTTTGATACATAGAACACATCTATATAAAATGTCATTAACGTGAACCAAATAAACTCCTAACTATACCGAACTGCAGCTTTACATAACCTGGGGGCTTTTCCAAAAGCTATATACAGACTGTGTCGTGCCCAGCAAACTCCTGAACCTATCGTGGAAGTTTAAGAGCAAAACAAAACACAAAATATGTGGACGTGGTACCGCCCACTTTTAAAAACTATGTAGATATTGACTAAGTGACACATATATCCATCCAAATTTCATTAATTTAGACCAAAAAAGTTCGGAGTTATGACGAATTTATACTTTATATAGCCAGGGGGCGTGGCCCTGCCCCTGTATACTGTACCCAGTGAACCCAAGTATGTATTGTGAAAATTTCATAAAGATCGGTTGAGTTCTTTGGCGCCTATAAAAGACACATATTTTTTATATCTAATTTTGTTACGCACACAAGGTATATTACTTCATTCGGCTTAAACGAATCGAGATATATATTTACTAATGTATATCAAAACGTTCACGATGAAAAGCAAAATATCCGGGCAAGTAGTTAATACCCCACTGCAAAAGCGGAGTTGCATATCTTTTTTGATATTCATACCTTTCATGGACATGAAATGTTTGTACGTATACTGAAATGATCAGGGGGATGAGCTGAGTCGATGTAGCCATGTCCGTCTCTCGATACGTCTATCTGTCTGTCCGTCTGGCTATTTGAACGCAAATACGAACTGAAAGTAATTAAATAGACCTGCGTAAATTGGGATGATATAATAGATCACTACTAGGTATATAATGTTCGCTTCCTTACTTGTTTTATTTTTATTTACACCTATTTACTTAGTTTTCTGCTAAATTTCTCAAAACTTAGGTGCAGTGCATATATTTCACCAAAGGTTTATATCATGTTGACCCTAGACCATAAGTTACAGAGTTCCAAAGACTGTTTATATACCATGTTGCGCATCCTTAGCAAACAAGCATTAGGAATAAAGATCATACGCTTAAATTCGCAGAGTCCATATAACAAACTTGATGAGTTTATATACTTATTTGAAAACTCGAAGATCGATGTGATATGTGCGTCTGAGACCTGGTTTTCGTCATGCCGCTCTAGCGACTTAACTAAGGTGTTTGGCTATCAACGTTTTAGATATGATAGACGTGGTCACGGTGGTGGTGTAGCAATATACGTTAAAAATACTTTATCTTGTAAACTATGTTGTGTTTCTTGCGGCAGTGACGTTGAGTATGTGTTCGTGGATGTGTTTTCTGAAAAATGTAAGCTTTTAGTTGGCTGTGTTTACAGGCCAAATCGTAACATAAGCTTTTCAGACTTTACGGTAAACCTTCCATCGCTACTCCAAAGCTTCAACAACATCGTTATCGCAGGGGATTTCAATAATAGCTTCTAAGCTAAAGTTAAGTATGTAATCTGTAGGCCTATATCCTACTAACACCTGTTTGCCGTCACACTTCACCAACACAAATAGTAGTCTTCTGGACTTATTTTTTGTAAATGATCTTCACTTTTACTTTACTGCAATCAACTTTCTGCTTCCAGGTTCTCTAAGCACGATTTAATCTATTTGATGCTTGATTTCAAAACCTCTGATGTTCCAGCACCTTTTTCTTATCATGACTTCAAATATATCGATAACTGTACATTCGACATTTGACTTCGGCTGATGATCAAACAAAGTTTCTCCAGGACAACATAAGCCGCCTTTTCGACAATTATGTGCCCACCCGAAGCAAGGTAGTCGAAAGTGTCAGAACTTGGTTTGACGCTTCTATAGAGCGCCTTATTAAAGCCCGTAAATTCGCCTACTTGCTGTGGAAGAGGTACAGAACTCCCGAACTGCTCGGCTTATATAAATTTGCTCGACTCGCCGTAAATAAGGCTGTGAGAACGGCTAAAACTTAATTTTATAGGTCTAAGTTCAGTTATGATATAACTTCTAAACACAAATATAAAGGAAATCGGTATAATGGCAACACAACTAATCCCTTGAATGTTGACGAGTTAAACGAGAACTTGGCCAAAACACCTGCTACCTCGTTTAATGTTAACTCTGCAAAATATAGTAAATGACAGTTACAGTCCTTTTGAATTTGTTTGTGTTTGTTGATGAATATGATGTTGTGCAAGCAATACTTTCTGCTGTAGGATTTGAAGGTGTAAATGCGAAATTTTTGAAAAATCATACTTCCTATGATCTTGCCATATGTGAAGTACTTGATAAACTGCATCCTCACGACTTTCATTTTTCCTAAGTGTTTGGAGGTTGCGAAAATAATACCTGTACGTAAGAAAAACAATGATTACAGACCGATAGCTATCCTGCCAATCGTGTAAAAAGTAGTTGAGCGTATACTGCATAAACTGATGACCTCTTATGTGCAACACCATAGCCTCTTCAGGGAACTACAGTCCGGTTTTAAATCCAATAGGAGCTGCTCTACTGCTCTCTTGGGCGTGATTGAAAGTGCATATAGATATTGGTAACATTGCATTTCCCACTCTTCATCATTATTTCCAAGGCCTTCGACTCAGTCGATCAGAGCTTACTATTCTGCAAGCTGGAGAACCTATTTAATTTCTCTAGCCATGCAACTGTCCTACTTAAAACCTACCTTGATGAAAGAACCCAGGCAGTTTGAGGCATTGATAACAGAACATCTCGCTTCCTACCTGTCGATACTGGTGTACCCCAAGGCTCCATATTGAGTCCTTTATTATTCGTGTTGTATATTAGTGACTTACCCAGTGTTCTTGAGTATTGCACTGCCTATATGTATGCTGACGATGTGCAATTATATGTCTCCTGTCATCCTGAATGTCTTGGTAACTGTATCGTAGATTGAAACTCTGCCCTTAGGCTTGTAAGTGAGTGGGATTCCTCCATTGGACTGTGTTTGAAACCCGAAAAAATCAGTTCTATTGTTCTTAGTAGAAAATGTCTTGACACTAGTGAGTTCGACAATATACTTCTAGACAATTCAGTCATTAGATACGTGGACTCGGCTAAAAACTTCGGTATTACAGGGTGTTTTTTTTACAGGTTTGTTTTTCGAATAGAGATAAAACTGGCATTTTGTGGTCAAATCTGGCAACTCTAATGTCACTTATGTTCAGTTTGGTTTGCCATTTCATCATGAACAGGTTAACAAAAGAACAACGCTTGCAAATCGTGCAAATTTATTTCGAAAATAATGGTTCAGTTCGCGAAGTTTACCGTGAGCTCCGTCCATTTTATGGTCGACATAATCGTCCATCAGAGCAATTAATTCGGTTAACCATGGATCGTTTTCGCACTACGTTTACTCTATGTGATAATACGCATCCGCAGAGACGTCGAACAGTGCGCACCGAAGAAACAATTGCCGCTGTAGAGCAAAGTGTTGAAGAGGACCCGAATGAATCGATTCGCCACCGTGCACAGCAATTGGAGCTTTGTCCATCAACTTTATGGAAGATTTTGCGCAAAGATCTTGGCTTGCGACCTTACAAGATCCAGCTTGTGCAAGAATTAAAGCCGCGAGACCATGCAATGCGTCGTGATTTTGGTGTATGGGCCGAAAATGAGATTGATTTCGATGCTGATTTTCATCGCAAAATTTTGTTCAGTGATGAGGCTCATTTTTGGTTGAATGGCTACGTCAACAAGCAAAATTGCCGCATTTGGAGTGAAGAGAATCCACATGAGACCCTTGAAACGCCATTACATCCACAAAAACTGACTGTTTGGTGTGCTCTATGGGCTGGTGGAGTCATTGGGCCATACTTCTTCCGCAATAATGCTGGAGAGGCAGCTACCGTTAATGGAGACCGGTATAGAGCCATGATAACCGACTATTTTGTTCCCGAATTGGATGGAATGAATGTGGATGAGTTGTGGTTCCAACAAGACGGCGCTACATGCCACACAGCGCACGTCACAATCGATTTATTGAAGGAAACATTCGATGAGCGCATAATTTCGCGGAATGGACCTGTCAATTGGCCACCAAGGTCGTGTGATTTGACACCATTGGATTATTTTCTTTGGGGATATGTGAAGTCGCTCGTCTACACCAACAAACCAGAAACGTTAGGGGAATTGGAAGCCAACATTCGTGGCGTTATTGCCGACATACGGCCCCATATGCTCGAAAAAGTGGTTGAAAATTGGACCTGTAGAATTGGCTTTATTCGAGCCAGCCGCGGCGGCCACATGCCCGAAATCATATTTAAACATTAATGGCATAAAATTATCCTTCCAATAAAGCCAAATTGATGGACCTTGAAACGATTTTTTTGTGTTTTATTTCAATTCAAAGTTCTATACCCCTAAAAAAACACCCTTTATATCTAATAAAACACTGACATGGAAGGATCATGTATTTAGAAGTGTTGGCCGATTGTATGGAATGCTTCGTACACTCTGGCTAACGCAATATTTCACACCATTAAACATTAGATTGCTTTTAGCTAAAACGTACCTAATACCTACGCTTCTATACGGTTGTAAAATCTTTGCAAATTATGATCATCGTATACTCACATCTGAGGTTCAGTTCTTTATTTACGCCATACGTCTTTGGAACTCTCTTCCTGTCAGCTAGGCCTAATAAAAAATGCACTGCAGTTTAGAATAGAACTATCCAATTTTTATAACAATGTGTAGTTAGTTAGTAGAAAATGAATTATAAATTACTAAATAAGTTCATATCCAGTCGATTATTGTAATTTTTTAATAACTTTTTACTGTCATACCAATCTGTAATTCTCCTCTCTCTACTTTATTCTAAGATTTAATCATGAATGCACGTATACTGTTACTAGCACTATAATATAATTTTCTAAATTGCTGTGCTAGGATGAATATCTCTAATAATAAATAAAAAAATCAATATGGCTAAATACCCAGGAACAACTCGAACCAAACTCAACTTCGTACTGAACAAGTCGGATACGGGCAACAACAACAACAACTACCCAATAATTCTAAAACAACACCTACTGGCAATCATTCTACGCAACTACCGTACAATAAAATACAGCGAATAATTACAATGGAAAACGAGCCATATTACTCCGAAACCTTCGAAACCCAATCAGTTGAGGATGTGAATTTTTTAGAGTGAATTCGAACTTGCTTCTTTTCAAACGTACTCTCTCGGATGGGCGAGTTCTTCAATTCCTCATAGATACAGGCACTTCTAAAAATTATATAAAAATACTCAATTTCTTTAAAGGTATCACAAAATTAGATAAACCATTTAAAGTAACCGGTTTGAATAAAGTAGACGAAAAATGTCAGGTTTTTATATTGGGAGAAACAGCTACTTTTTATATTTTACCCCAACTAATAAGTTTCTAAACTTTGATTTGATTTCTTAAGATCAATCGAAGCCCAAATAGATATTAAGGATACCCTTCTTTTTCACAAAAACGGAAAAGAAGAATATTACCACTTTCGCTGCCAAGAAGTAAATACTATCACACCCAATAAAAAAGACGTACTTAGTAATACGAGTATTCAAGAACTAATCAAATACAACTCAAACGCTTTTGCGAATCCAGATAGAGCCCTCCCTTTCAACACGCGAGTAATAGCCACCATAGAAATAACCACCGATACGCCCATATATTCGCAAAGCTATCCATATGCAATGGATGTAGCAGGTTCTGTTAACAAGGAGGTATGAGATTTACTCAGAGATGGTATAATTCAAAGTCTTACTCGTCGTATAATTCACCAATACACAAAGTTAGAAAAAAGGGATTCGATGACAACGGCAGCCAGGTAATAGGTTTTAGAAAGTTAAACGAAAAAACGTCTTCTGATAAATATCCTATTTCGGATACTTCAATAATACTTGCTAAATTGGTAAAATAAAAAATGTTTACCACACTTGACCTCAAGTCACGTTTCCACTAGATACTTCTCTTCAAAAAAGACAGATGCAAAACAGCATTTAGCCTGAATAATGGTGAATACGAATTTTTCCGACTATCCTTTGGGCTTAAGAATGCCCCTAGTATTTTTCAAAGGGCAATCGACGATGTATTAAGGGAATATATTGGCAAACTAACTGACTTAACATTTAAAAAAAAAATAAGAGAAGCAGGCCTGCGCGTTTCGCTTGACAAATCAAAATTAAAAAAAAAGAAATAGAGTTTCTTGGCTTTGTGGTATCAGGAAAGGGAATAGGTACATGCCCCGACAAAATTGAGGCAATAACAAACTGTCAGGAGCCTAAGTCCCTTAGAGCATTGCGTTATTTTCTTGGCCTTTCTGGTTACTACAGAAGGTTCATTAAAGATTACGCCCAACTATCCAACATGAAAACGGTCATGTTAAAAGCAAACGCTCGGAAAACATTTCAATCTCGTTCGATAACGATGCCAAGCAGGCTTTTAAAAAACTGAAAAATGTCTTATCATCCCAAGATGTCCTTCTCCAACACCCGGATTATTCCAAACCCTTTGAAATTAAAACAGACGCTTCATCCGTGGCTTTAGGTGCTGTACTATCACAGTCTGGCAAGCCAATAACGATGATTTCTCGCTCACTCTCGAAAGCCGAGGAGCATTATGCGACCAACGAACGGGAGTTACTTGCGATAGTATGGGCATTCCAAACTGAGGCACTACTTTACGGTGTAAAAAATATGCATATCTATACAGACCATCAACCGTTAACATATGCAATATCCGGAAAAATCCAAGTTCGAAGCTGAAACGATGGACTGCTATTATTGATTCTTACTCTCCTACCTATTATTATAAACCAGTTAAAGAAAATATTGTAGCTGATGCTTTGTCACGGCAATATATGCACAACTTCTCTGACGATACAGCTCACAGTGAAATATCCTCTAGCAAGGTTTTACAGATAGTTAAGTGCCCAGTTAACCAATTTAAAACGCAACTTTTACTTTCTCAATCTGACTTTAATAGCAAAAGCGGTACAGTGCGGGTGCATAACAAATAACACGAAATTGTTGATATGCAAAAAAGACCTTCTGTATCTAAATCTGTTCTATGTCACGCCTAAAAATATTCCACTTTCCTTGAGTTGACATATAAAATATATGTACCAAAGAATGCATAAAAGGAATAAAGCAAACGGCACATTAGAGGAAAAATGCATCGTGACGGTACAGGGCATCATATCTTAGTTGTTAGAGTGCTCTAACAGCGGCTTTGGTGCAGAAAGTTGGGTTCGTATCCCAGTGTCCCAGAAGGGGTCTGATGAGAAGTTGGGCATCGCGAAACATGTCATCCCATACCATCGCTGTGCATATCGTTGTAATTTTTCCTCTAATATCAATTAACAAACAAACATAAAAATTCGAGCACTTCTCCAACAACAATTATCATAACTATAATTGATACAGATACAGTGCGGGTGCATAACAAATAACAGGGAAGTGTTGATATGCAAAAAAGCCCTTCTGTATCTAAAACTGTTCTATGAACACGCCTAAAAATATTCCACTTTCCTTGAGTTGACATATACATATATTTTATATATACTCTAACAGCGGCTTTGGTGCAGACACTTGGGTTCGTATCCCAGTGTCCGAGAAGGGGTCTGATGAGAAGTTGGGCACTTCAAAACATGTCATCCCATAACATCGCTGTGCATATCGTTGTAATTTTTCCTCTAATATCAATTAACTAACAAACATAAAAATTCGAGCACTGCTCCAACAACAATTACCATAACTATAATTGATACAGGTACAGTGCGGGTGCATAACAAATAACACGGAAGTGTTGATATGCAAAAAATCCCTTCTGTATCTAAAACTGTTCTATGAACACGCCTAAAAATATTCCACTTTCCTTGAGTTGGCATATAAAATATATGTACCAAAGAATGCATAAAAGGAATAAAGCAAATGGCACATTAGAGGAAAAATGCATCGTGACGGTACAGGGCATCATATCTTAGTTGTTAGAGTGCTCTAACAGCGGCTTTGGTGCAGAAAGTTGGGTTCGTATCCCAGTGTCCGAGAAGGGGTCTGATGAGAAGTTGGGCATCGCGAAACATGTCATCCCATACCATCGCTGTGCATATCGTTGTAATTTTTCCTCTAATATCAATTAACAAACAAACATAAAAATTCGAGCACTTCTCCAACAACAATTATCATAACTATAATTGATACAGATACAGTGCGGGTGCATAACAAATAACAGGGAAGTGTTGATATGCAAAAAAGCCCTTCTGTATCTAAAACTGTTCTATGAACACGCCTAAAAATATTCCACTTTCCTTGAGTTGACATATACATATATTTTATATATACTCTAACAGCGGCTTTGGTGCAGACACTTGGGTTCGTATCCCAGTGTCCGAGAAGGGGTCTGAAAAGAAGTTTGGCCTTCGAAACATGTCATCTCATACCATCGCTGTGCACATAGTTGTAATTTTTCCTCTAATATCAATTAACCAACAAACAAAAAAATTCGAGCACTGCTCCAACAACAATTGCCATAACTAGAAAATATTTTATTTAAAAAATTTCACAGACATACAATTAGATTCAATTCTCCTGAATATTTTCTGCAAACTCTTCGTCACTGCATTAACCCGAATGGCGTAAATGGAATATTTTGTGAAGTTGACACATTATCAAAAATGCAATCCCTAATAATATCTAACTTCCCAGGCATTAAATTCATGCACAGGGAAAAACTTGTGATCGACCTTGTTAATAAGGATGACCAAATAGAGACTGCAACCACCAGGCACAATAGAGCTCACCGTTAAATAAATGAAAATTACAAACAAATTACTAACTAATATTACTTTCCGGAAATAAAGAAAACTCTATCGACGATATTAAAAAACTGCCAAATATGTCATCCACCGAAACTGGATATCGGAAAAACTCCTATTCCGTAATACCCAGGCGATATTCTACGCAATGATAAACGGTAAAAAAATGTACGAAGACAACATTCGCTAACTATTTATATATTTTTATTAGATATAAACACAATTTTTTTTGTAGATATTAGTTAGATGATTATTTGATTAGATATGAAAACAATTAACAAACTACATTTTTATTAAAAGTATTACGATTTAATAGTATTACTAAAACGAAAGTTTAGAAGAACCGGGAAATCGTTTCAAAATAATTTTTTTCATTTATAAGAAGAATAACAAAATGTTAAATTTTTCTTTCAATAATGTTTATCAGTTTGCCTAAAGAAAATACATATAATGTGGAGGCGATACTTCAGAAAATTTACAATAATTGTATAGTATATTATAATATTTGTTCTAACAATATTTTTTATATAATAAGACTAAAATTTCACACACCTAAAATTAAGTTTTGCCCTAATCAAATACATATAATGTATAGGCTATATTGTATAAAATAAAAATCTCATAAAGCAAGAAAGTGCTTAAAACAAGAATAGAGACTTATAAATAAATAAGTAAAAACTTTTGCTTATAAAGTTTGTATGACAAACAATTCAAAAGTATTCAAGCAAAACAGATACGAGGTGTGTTCAAAACGTTTCGCGAATTTTGAATTTTCGCTGATATTCGAATTTCGAATTTTTTGTGGCGTTATGTTGGTACTCATGTCTCCCACTTATGCCGACAAGCTCGGCCATTTTGAATGTTCAGTTAATTGTTGACAGCTGCCTTGCTTGCACGTGTTTTGGATCGTCTTCGATTTTTACCTATTCAAAAAAATGGATCAAAGAACCTGTATCAAATTTTGTGTGAAAAACGAAATTAAGTGCGCGGATGCATTCCGAATGTTGACTGTGGCATACGGAGAAGCTACCTTGGACCGAAGCATCGTTTATCGGTGGTACAAAATGTTCTCAGAAGGCCGAGAAGATGTGCAAAGAAGAACAAAAATTGGCTTTTGCACCACGATAACGCCCCTGCTCACGCATCGTTGCTTGTGCGCGGCTTTTTGGCCAAAAACAACACACTAATGATGCCGCAGCCACGATTATTCCCCAGATCTGGCCCCCTGTGACTTTCTCTTGTTCCCTAAACTGAAGAGGCCCATGAAAGGACGACGTTACGCTTCTCTTGACGAGATAAAGACGGCATCGAAGGAGGAACTGAACAAGATACAAAAAAATGATTTTTTGAAGTGCTTCGAAGATTGGAAAAACCGTTGGCACAAGTGTATAATATCTCATGGGGATTACTTTGAAGGGGACAAAATAGATATTCATGAATAAATAAATAATTTTTGAAAAAACACAAAATTCGCGAAACTTTTTGAACACACATCGTACATATTTATAATTTTTATGCAATTAATTAATAAAATTTGTTCTTTCAATTTAATGGAATGTACAGAAACCTTTTCAACATACTGAAAACGAAAATAATAATTGTAAACATATTAAGATATGGATTTCGCATATATTTTCATAACCATTCAAATTAAATTCACAACTACTATATAACTATATCAATTGAGTTATTATTTAGTTCTCAGCTTAAGAGGGGGAGAAGTCAACACAGCAGTACTAGCATTGCATTATAATAAACAAACATACATAAATATTGCAAGTATGCAGGCAGTGCATTGTTTTGTCATACAAATACGAGTACACAGTACCTGGGTGACCGATCTTTGCTCGGTGGCAACCCTATGTGGCAATCCTACTTAAAAATATTTTGGTTGGTATACGGCCTCAAATACCTTCCGTTTGATATCCATATTGCCATATATTGCCTAATATTTAAAAAAAAAATCGGAAAGGTGGCAGCCCTCTAAGTTTCCTTTAGTGGCAACATCCAAATAGAAAATCTTAGAAGGAAGCGTACTATCCATCTACCAAATTTCATCGAAATCGGTTCAGCCGTTCCCGAGATAGTGGTCGATATCTGAAGCAATAAATAAAATGCGGTCAGGTTGCAACCCTAGGTGGCAACCCTACTCGAAAATACTTCAGTTGGTATACGGCCTAAAATACCTTTCATTTGATACCCATATTCCCATATATTGCTTAATATTAAAAAAAAATGATATAGGTGGCAACCCTGTGAACCACCCCAAGTGGCAACACCAAAGTAGAAAATCTTAAAACAAACGATACTACCCATATACCAAATTTCATCCTCATCGGTTAAGTCGTTCCTGGGATAGTAGTGGATATACAAATATACAACTATACAAATATACAAGAATAACTCGTTTAAAGTTATAAGATGTATGTGATACATATATGTACGTGCGGTGGATATTCCTGAAAGGGTCGTCGCTGAAAAAGTACTTAAGCGCGGTTAGTTTTTTGAAAAATTAAGCAGTGCTATAAGTGAAAAGTGTTAAGTGGTGTGGCGGCAGTGTTTCCGGCCTACCACACCGAAGGCCCAAAGTTCGAGTCCTGGGACAGGTAACATCTAAAGTGGTTTGAAAAAGTTTTTCAAAACGGGGTCGCCCCTCGGTAGCGGTTTAGCGAAATCTCCGAGAGTCTTTCTGCTATGGAAGGCTTCTCAGCAAAAATTCATCTCCTTTGCAGATGCCGTTCGAAGGCGGCAAAAATCTGTAGGTCCCTCCAATTTGTAGGAAAAAAATTCAAAACGGCACACCACAAATTGGAAGGGAAGCTCGGCGCAAAAATCTCTTAGGAGGTTTATGATGATATACCTGTTGTAAATCGGCCCATACATTTATATTTTTTTAAAATTAATTTACCCCTCAAAACTCATAATATAAATGGCTTTATAATACGAACTGAAAATTATTAAAATAGACGTGCGTAAATTGGTATGCCATAATAGATCACTACCAGGTATGTAATGTTCGGTTCCACCCGAACTTAGACTTCCTTACTTGTTTTTTTCTTTCTTTTGTTCGATCGGACTTAGTGTTCATACATAACTAAAAAAGTTTTAAAAAACCTCAATATAATAATATTTTACCTTATAGAACTTTACCTGGCATACAAACTGAAGTTTGTTTAACAACCTAAGCTAAGTTGAATGTTTAACTAAAATTAATTTAACAACCAAACACTCTGATTCCAACCCAATCACAAATTTTTTCAACACCGCAAGTGTCAAAAAGTATATAGGCACGGAGAAACAATTGACATGGTGAAAAAGTGAAACATTGAAGTATTGTATATATCTTCTTCTTTAAATGGTCATCTAACCGCCTGGGCGATTTTGACCGTCCAACATAGCTCGCCAGTCGTTTCTTCGTTGCGCCAACTGGCGCCAATTGGAAACACCGCGGGATCGCAAATCGGTCTCCACTTGGTCCTTCCATCGGAGTGGTGGTCTCCCTCTTCCTCTGCTTCCACCGGCGGGTGCCGATAAGAATATCTTCTGGGCTGGAGCATCTTCGCTCATTCGCACTACGTGGCCTAGCCAGCGAAGCCGCTGTGTTTTAATTCGCTGAACTATGTCGACGTCTGCGTAAAGTTCATACAGCTCATCATTAAATCTTCTTCGGTACTCGCCGTCGCCAACGCGTAGAGGTCCACAAATCTTTCGAAGAACCTTTCTCTCGAATACTTCCAGAGCCGCCTCATCAGATGTTGTTAGTGTCCACGCTTCTGCACCATATAGCAGGACGGGTGCGATGAGTAACTTGTAGAGTGTTATTTTCGTTCGTGGAGAGAGGACTTTACTTTTCAATTGCCTACTCAGTCCGAAGTAGCATTTGTTTGCAAGAGTGATTCTTCGTCGGATTTCTAGGCTCACATTATTGTTGGTATTAATGCTGGTTCCCAGGTAAACGAAGTCCTTTACTATTTCGAAATTATTGCTGCCAACAGTGGCTTGGTTGCCAAGGCGCGAATGCGCTGACTCTTTGCATGATGACAGAAGGTACTTCGTTTTGCCCTCGTTCACCACCAATCCCATTTTCTCCGCTTCGTTTTCTAATTTGGAGTAAGCAGAAGTTACGGCGCGGTTGTTAAGGCCAATGATATCAATATCGTCAGCATATGCCAACAGTTGCACGCTTTTATAAAATATTGTTCCAGCGCGGTTAAGTTAAGTATTGTATATATATATAAATCAATATGCTGTTCGTAAGTCTCCCTAAAAATCAAGAAAGGCTGGACCGATTTTGCTAATTTTGATCTTGAATTATTTGCGGAGGTCCAGAGAAGGTTTAAAAGTGGGATAAGGTTTTATAGGGATATTGATAGGGATTGGGATAGGCAATATTTCTACATCCATGCAGGTAAATCTGCTACGAGTAATAAACGTGTGCCTTTGACTCTTTGGGCGAAAAAATACAAATGCGACGCATTTCCCCATACAAGTCGCATTTCCCAAATGACTGATTTCGTCGCATTTGCTCGCATTTGGGCCGTTCATCATGACATTTTTGTGGAACGCATTGCGTTTAAAGTTTCGCCTAAAGGAAAATGTCAAACAAAATGCAAATGAGCTAATGTAAATGGGTTTGAAATGACTCATTTGAATTTTCCAAATGCGGTGCAGTGTAAATGTAGTGTAATACAACAATTTTCTCATCAATAGGAGAGCAAGGTACTGGAAAGTATAACTTATTAGTTCCATGCTAGATAAGCAAGAGCAATATTTAAATAACTACGAATATGACAGTAGATTGACAGGACAACGTCTGTCGGGTTAGCTAGTCTATATACACCGTCTCCAAAAAGTTCGAATACAAAACTAAAGTCCTTTTAAAACAAAAGGTATGGTAAACCCTTATACATTTTTATTGAAAAGAATTTATGTAGCATTAATAAATATTTATAGTAGGTTTTTATTAATAAATCCTCCTTTGGATGACTGAACCAAGCGTAATCGCTTTTCTAAAGAGCAACAAGCGGCACGAACCATATCCATCGGGATTTCGTCCCATACTTTGAGTAATACCTTACGCAAAGTTTCCAAGTTTCTTATTTGATAACCGAAAAGCTTCGAAGTCATGTAGCCCATGGAAAAAAATCGAATGGATTGAGATCAGGACTCTAGGTGGCCAATAGTCCTTATGCAAAAAGTCGGCCAAGTTCTCCTGACGCCATTGTTGCACGATGTTTGCGGTATGTGAAGGCGCTCCATATTATTGAAAGTAATAATAATCATCACCGAATAAACTGCGACAGGTGGGTAGTACTACTGCCTCTAAGAGGTGTTGTTTGTAGAAGCCGGCGTTAACTTTAACCCTCTTTTTGATGAAAACTAGGGGAAGCTTTCCTTTTTCACAGAATCCGGCCCACGTTATGACGGAAGAAGCGCTTTTAAATCTGGTCACATGCATTTCCTTTTCAGGAACATTTTCTAGAGACACTGACCATACTCTATAATTTTGCTAGTTGAAATATCGCTATAGAACGAACGACTTTTCATCAGAAAATACGAATTCGTCCCCGCCGTGCCATCCAAAAATATAATGTAGAAACGCCGTGAAGTTTTCGTTTCTTATAAGCTTTTAGCCAAGATCTTTATTCAAAATAAATGAAAATTTGCTAATATTCAATTTCGCAGCCATTTTTCTAACCGAACGGCAATGGTTTTACCGAATTTATTCCCTCACAACTTTTATGTTACCACTATTGCGAACCGTTTGCGGCCTTCCGCTTCTTGGTCTATTTTTAACAGACGAATTCTCATCGTGCCGCTTTATAGTTTTATAAACAAAATCGCCCTTGAAAACCACACTTTTAAATACTTTAAATATTCGTAGAAAATAACTATAATACGACTATTACAGATTTGAGTCTGTCGTGGTTTGAGAGTTATAGGAACGATACTCGATTAAGAATAAAAAATAAAATCAAAGCTCACTTGATTGGTATTTTAAATAACTTACAAAGTTTGTATTCGAACTTTTTGGACACCGTGTATGTTGAGTTCATCTATGCAAATTGTAACTTAATATATATACATCGCAACATAAAGGGTTAACCTATTGTAATTGCTATTTCCTTTTATGCTTTGTCCGTAGCCTTGAACTAATTAACTAACTAGTAACTCCTAATTAATGTATGTATTCGTTTTGAGCTCAACTCGTTCGCACGTACGCCGCTAGTAATTTTGCATAGTTTTTTTTACCGCTTTTATTGAAAGAATCAACCCGCTTATTTTATATTGTAAATAGTGTTAATTCGTTTATTAAAGTTAAATTTAATAAGGAAAGTGAGTTCCGAGAAAATCCCGCATTTTTCATTTGGACAATTTACGTGAGTAAACCGCCGCAACATTTTCTGGTCCTTCGCCGACGAATATGACGACCGCTCGCGTATAATTTACATATATCGACACACAAACATATATATGTGTAATAAATGCAAATAAAATATTTGCTGACAGACATTAAAAACTAAATAAAACAAAGTGCTATCTGCACATTAAATAAAAACCATAGTGCGTTTGTTCTTAAATATTATAAATTAATAAGTGGTCTTTGTAACTTATTAATGCAAGTGAATCGCTGGTAGTTAACAAAAGTCTATGCTACAACAACAACAACAACAAATTACATTTAAAAGTACTGTCGGTGCATTGTAAGAAAATACAAGTAAAATATCATTTTTTTTAAATAACGTAAATTTATTGTAAGTGACTCTGTACTATTTTTTAATTGACTTTAAAAACTTACAAGCATATCGCGCCCTTCAAGTGCCCTTTGCAACGAAATATAAAAACACAAATACAATTTATTTTTGATTCTCGCTTTATATTTGAACTCGCTGAAAAAATAAACCAAAAACAATGTCGAACTCCGTTAAATCTCGTGATTCGGCACTGAGTGCTGTTAAGCGGTATTTGGCCAAAAGCACTGATGGTGTATTTTTATTGGACTCAGATAGCGTACAAAGTTACCTTAAATTGCTAGATGAACAGTGGGTTCGATTTAATGAGGCTCAAGATGGCGTCGAGATTTCGTGCGGAACTGATAATTTCCAAATCGAAGAAAATGTTCGTATACAAGCAGAGACGTGGTATTCTACTGCTTTAACAAATTTTAATCGCCAAATTAAAAGTAATGCTCAACCGCGTCAGGCATCCGCGCCAACAACTGTGTCGGCTCCAATACGGCTTCCTAAAATGGAGTTGCCTACATTCTCTGATGAGGCCACAGAATGGATTGGCTTCTTTGACGCATTTTCCTCGCTTGTTGATGGTAACACCGCGTTGTCCAATGGGCAAAAACTCCACTTTCTGCGTAGTTGTTTAAAGGGTGATGCGTTAAACATAATTAGTGGTTTTAAAATTTGCGATGCTAATTATGAAGAAGCTTGGGACCTTTTAAAATCGCGTTACAAGGTCATGCGTGTGATTGTAGAAGGGCATCTGAGGGCTATGGGCGAAATAAAGAAGGCGGCTAGTGATACGTCTGACGCAATTAAAAGAGTGCTCGACGCATTTCAGCAGCACATACGCGAACTCAAAACTTTAGATCGTACAGTGCAGTTTTGGGACGATTGGTTGGTGCATGAGTTAGTGAACAGGCTAGCATTCGAGACGCGGAAGCAGTGGGAGCTAACACTCGTCAGTGCTGACCCCCTACGTTCGAACAATTGACCACATTTTTGGAGATCAGATGTCGATCTCTCGCTATGCTTTCGTCGTCAACCGCACCAGTACCAACGAAAAGTAAAACTACGCCAATCAATAAATCTACGCCAGGGAGCAAAGCTGCTAACGTTTTTCACGCTGTACAGAGTCAGAACAATTGCGCTTGTTGTAAGGAATCGCATAAAATCTATAGTTGTGACAAATTTCGTAATTTAGACGGAAATGCTAAATCTAAATTCGTCGTAGAATCGCGTTTGTGTACTAATTGTCTCAGCTCTGGCCATCATAAGGTAAAATGCAACAGTACGTCCGCCTGTAGGGTTTGCCATCAACGCCATCACACCTTGTTGCATAATACCACCGCTACAACCAATGTCCCCACTAGTCCGCATTTGTCCAACGTATCTACCGCTAATTCGACCTCTCTTACCGTCAATACCGCACAGCAACCAAACGCAGTTACTCGCGCCCTTGATTCTTCCTCGCCCTGTTTGAATTCCACTTCGAGTCTTCCGCTTAGAGAAAGAACCATTTTGTTGGCAACTGCACTTGTCAAAATACGCGATTGCTCCGGGCGCTTTCAACCCGCTCGCCTATTGCTCGACTCGGGGTCGCATGCCTCCTTCATAACAGAGGCCTTGGTTCAGCGTTTGGGTCTACGACGAAAGGCATCTGCAGTCCTAATAACAGGAATTGGTTCGTTGCAAGGAGGTCGCTCGAGAGGTGAGGTATTGCTTTCATTGTCATCGTTTTGCTCCAGTCAACGTTTCGATATAAGTGCGCTGATTTTACCCAAAATCACGAGTGAACTGCCAACACAAACCGTATCAGCTTCGTCGTGGTCGCATGTGCAAGGACTATTTCTTGCGGATCCGCAGTTCATGACACTTTTCCGCATCGACATGCTAGTCGGTATGGATGTCATGGATCAACTCATTTGCTCCGAGTTTCGTAAAGGTCCTCCTGACACACCCATGGCTCAACGTACCGTTTTCGGCTGGACGCTGTTTGGCAGTGTTGATAGTTCCAATGTCACTACGCCTCAATTACAGTCGCTGCATTGCGACGTTCAGCTGGACAGAGCACTTACCAGATTGTGGGAGCTGGAAGAAGCACCGCAAAAGATCCACTTCACTCATGAGGAACTTTACTGTGAAAAGCTCTTCGATGCCACGCACCGCAGGGCAGCCGATGGGCGATTCATAGTAGAGTTACCACTAAAACCTGATGTTACGCTCGGAGACTCACGTGAAAATGCTGTTCGAAACTTGCTAAGAATCGAAAGAAGACTTGCGCGAGATGAAGACTTACGACTAAGTTACAATGAGTTTATGGAGGAACTTATCGAGATGAAGCATATGGAGCTCGCACCTGAAACGTCGTACAGTACGTTTTACATGCCGCATCATCCTGTCGTCAAGGAATCGAGCCTTACCACCAAATTAAGGGTCGTGTTCAACGCATCCGCTAAATCCACCTCTGGAAACTCGTTGAATGATGCCTTATTCGTCGGTCCTCAATTGCAACCCGATTTATATTCCATTTTGACCCGATTCAGAACGCATCGCTACGCTATAACCGCAGACATCGCAAAAATGTAGCGACAAGTTTGCGTATCGCCGAAACACGTAGACTTACAACGAATGGTATGGCGGAGTGATCCATCCTTACCTGTGCAAGACTACCGTATGGTACGTGTCACTTACGGTGTCGCAGCTGCATCCCATCTCGCCGTGAAAGCACTACAACAAACCGCAAAATCCTCGTCAACCATCGATGAAAAAGCCGCTTCTGTCATTGTCAATGACTTTTATATGGACGATCTCCTCACGGGTACTGCTGCTAAGGAAGAATTGATCACTCTACAACGCGAAATCTCCAATATGCTCAAGCAAGGTGGGTTCGAGCTTCGAAAGTGGGCGTCGAATGCTATGTCTCACTACTTGGTCGAAGAGGAAGATGTCCATGCCTTGGGATTAGTTTCGAATACCGAAGAAGATTTCTTGACATTCGCAATTAACATGAGAAACCCGCCTGCTATTTTAACAAAGAGGTCCTTTCTGTCTGACGCCAGTACGTTGTTCGATCCCCTGGGATTGCTTGCCCCCGCGACCATAATATCAAAGATGATGTTTCAGGAAATTTGGCGCAACAATATTGGTTGGGATGACAATATTCCCGACTCCATCGCAACGAATTGTGGCGCATCGCTTACAGCTGAACCTGCTCGCAGACTTGAAAATAAATCGCTGGCTTGGCTTGGGTACAGCTGGGTTACTCACAGAACTGCACATCTTTGCAGACGCGTCTGAGCGTGCCTACGCCGCTGTTATATACGCGCGCACTTCGCATGCCGGCGGCAGTGTCACAGTTACCTTAATTTCGTCGAAAGCTAAGGTTGCGTCACTCAAAACAACAACATTGCCGCGCCTTGAGTTATGCGCTGCGCATTTAGCTGCTAAACTGGCCCGAAGTATTTTACACAGTTTTAACAATATCCGATATCCGCTGTACGCATGAACAGACTCCACCATCACATTGGCGTGGTTACAGGCGCACCCTAGTCGATGGGTTACCTTCGTTGCCAACCGTGTGGCTGATATCCAGGCAATTCTGCCACCTGAGTGCTGGAACCATGTGCGCTCAGAGCTAAATCCAGCAAATTGTGCCTCTAGGGGTATAACTCCATCCGAACTATTGCGTCGGCGGCTGTGGTGGTTTGGCCCTGAGTTCTTGAGGGGTCCGGACCAGTTATGGAAGCAAACGTCAACACAACATACGACCGAGTTGGGTATTCGCAGTAAGGTTGCCCATGTCACGACATCAAACGAGCACTGTTCCATAATCACTAGGTTTGCGTCGTACTCAAAGCTACGCCGTGTGACTGCCTACGTATTGAGGGTTTTCCACAACGCTCGAATTAGTACTCGACTCAATGATGCTAAGATAATTGGTCCTCCTAGCTGCCAAGAGTTATCTGAAGCTGAGCTTCGTTTGGTCAGGCATACCCAACTTTTTTATTTCCCTAATGAAATTTCTCTTTGCAGCGCAAAACGGCCCGTTCCGCTTCGTAGCAGTCTTTTGCGCTTGCAGCCATATCTGGATGACAACAGTGTCTTGCGTGTTGGAGGCAGACTGAAGAATGCCGAAGTAGCCACTGACGCGAAGCATCACATTATACTGCCAAAAAATTCTCCGCTTGCAAATCTTATTATCTGCGATATACACAATTTCATGCTGCACGCTGGTCCCCGCATTATGCAGACTATTTTACAACGCCGGTACTGGGTTATTGGCGCCCGAAGCTTAATTCGTAACATTTACCACAAATGCGTGAAATGTACGCTATTGAACCGCAATCTCGCTACGCAATCGATGGGCGATTTACCTCCAAGTCGAACTATCTATGCTCGTTGTTTCACTCGCACCGCTGTCGATTTCGCTGGGCCCTATAACTACAAATTCACACATGGGAGAGGAGCGAAATCTACCAAGGGTTACATTTGTTCCTTCGTCTGCATGTGCACTGGTGCAATGCATTTAGAGTTTGTTAGCGACTTGTCAACGTTTGGATTTCTCAATGCATTGAAGAGATTCATAAATCGTCGTGGATATTGCAAAGTTATGTCGTCCGACAATGGTACAAATTTTGTTGGCGTTGAGAAAGAGCTGCGCATTGCATTTCAAAGGTGCATGGCTGACACCAGACTCCGTTCGTTCTTCGCGGATTCGCAAATAGAGTGGCGATTCAACCCCCCGTCTGCACCTCACATGGGAGGCTACTGGGAGACTGGTAATAAGCGAATAAAGTATCATCTCAAGCGCGTACTAGGAGAAACTCTGTTCTGAAGAGTTCTCCACGTTGTTGACAGATATAGAAGCTTGTGTGAATTCTCGCCCGCTCTGTGACAAGTCTTCATCCGCTGACGACCTGGAAGTCTTAACTCCCGGTCATTTTATTATTGGCGAACCGCTCAAAGCAATCCCAGAACCTGAGGGTCAAGGGTTCTGTGGAAGTCTGCATCAGAGGTGGCAAGCTATTTCTGCCATGAGACAACATTTCTGGCGCCGTTGGAGAGACGAGTACCTCGTCAGCTTACAGCGTCGGTCCAAATGGTTTCGTCCTTCTCGTAATCTCGCACCAGGCGATGTAGTTGCCGTTTCCAACGAATCAACCCCACCGACGAAGTGGACATTAGCAAGAGTTGTAAAATGTCATCCCGGCACAGATGGGCGTGTAAGAGTAGTTACGTTAAAAACGCCAAATGGGGAACTCGTTAGACCAATTGTGAAACTTTGCCTTCTACCGACGAAAGCCGATTTGTTCTACGAAGAAGATCCGTAAAATTGCATCCGTGTATTCATAAAATTAAATTAATTGCTTTTAAAATTTTTGTAAATTCATTGCTGTTTGAGATTTTTGTAAATTCCTTGCTTTTTAAGAATTTTCTTTGCATTGTAAATTACCTTGCCAATTTTGTATATACAGGGTGGCTAATGAAAGCCGCTACCAAAAAAAAATTAAATAACTTTTTTTCTATGTAATGAATCTGGTAAATTTTTTTTTTATTTTGCAGATTGACTTTTACATTTAACAAAAATGGATAACTGGGACACTGAAACAAGAATTTGGATTGTCCGCCGCTATCACGCACTGGAGTCCGTAGTTTCGGTTCAAAGAGAGTATAGGCGCACGTTTGGCGGCAATCCTCCGAGCAGATGGACCATAATAAGGCTTGTAAACAATTTTGCCGAGCATGGGGCAGTGAACAGAAGACTGAACGCTGCAGACTTGCCGATTCGCTGGGAATTTTGCCAGAAGATGCTTCAAATGGTGGAAGAGGATGGAAACATGTTGAACTGTCTTTTCATGTCTGACGAGGCCCATTTCGATTTAAACGGCAACATAAACAAACAAAATTGTCGAATATGGAGTGCTTCCAACCCACAGATACTCCATGAGACGGAATTGCATCCACTTCGTGTCACAGTGTGGTGTGCAGTTTCATCACGCTGCATTGTCGGGCCCTACTTCTTCGAAGAAAACGGTCACACCGTTACGGTTACTGGAGACCGTTACTTGAGCATGTTGAGAGAGTATTTCTATCCAGAATTACGCCGAATGAGAATTTCTTTCAACTCTGTGTGGTTTCAGCAAGATGGTGCAGCTCCTCATATAGCCCAACCTGTTATGACAGAATTGCGACGAAAATTTCCCAATAAGCTGATATCCAGAAACTCCACATTCCGTTGGCCACCCAGGTCGCCTTACCTTACTGCAACTGACTTTTTCTTGTGGGGTTATTGCAAACAGGAAGTCTTCAAAGCAAAACCAACAAATTTGAATGAACTAAGGCAATCCATTCGAGAAACAATTGCGGCTATTCCTGTCTCAACTCTCCAAGCAGTAATGAACAACTTTTTGGTAAGATGCCGCACATGCATCGACGAGCAGGGGGGGCATTTAAATTCCATTATTTTTAAAACTAATTAAGCTATATTTAATAAAATTTAATGAGCTTTAACATGAATAAAAGAAAAATGAATTCCATACACTGAAAAAAAAATTATTTCAGTTTCTTCTCTCTCTATGGCGCGATATATAACAGGTATATCATCATAAACCTCCTAAGAGATTTTTGCGCCAAGCTTCTCTTCCAATTTGTGGTGTGCCGATTTGAATTTTCCCTACAAATTGGTGGGACCTACAGTTTTTTGCCGACTCCGAACGGCATCTACAAAGGAGACGAATTTTTGCTGAGAAGCCTGTCATGGCAGAAATACAATCGGAGAGTTTGCCAAACCACTGCCGAGGGGCGACCCCGTTTTGAAAAACTTTTTTCAAATCACTTTTGATGTTACCTGTACCAGGGCTCGAACCATGGACCTTCGGTGTGGTAGGCCGGCAACACTACCTTCACACCACGGCGGCCGCCAATTTGAGTTTCTTAATGTAGCAAAATTCATCAGCCATGTACCTACATATTTAACTTCATTCTTTGAACATTCATAGATAGTTCAAGGGCGGCGGTATGTTGAGTTCATCTATGCAAATTGTAACTTAATATATATACATCGCAACATAAAGGGTTAACCTATTGTAATTGCTATTTCCTTTTATGCTTTGTCCGTGCCCTGAACTAATTAACTAACTAGTAACTCCTAATTAATGTATGTATTCGTTTTGAGCTCAACTCGTTCGCACGTACGCCTCCGCTAGTAATTTCGCATAGTTCTTTTACCGCTTTTATTGAAAGAATCAAACCGCTTATTTTATATTGTAAATAGTGTTAATTCGTTTATTAAAGTTAAATTTAATAAGGAAAGTGAATTCCGAGAAAATCCCGCATTTTTCATTTGGACAATTTACGTGAGTAAACCGCCGCAATAGTGTATATAAAAATGAATTTTTGTGCGTGAATACGTTCAAAACTTAAAAACGGCTTAACCGCTTTTAATCATTTTTTCTTTAATATATTCGATCTGATGGCGGCCGCCGTGGCGTGAAGGTAGTGTTGCCGGCCTACCACACCGAAGGTCCATGGTTCGAGCCCTGGTACAGGTAACATCAAAAGTGATTTGAAAAAAGTTTTTCAAAACGGGGTCGCCCCTCGGCAGTGGTTTGGCAAACTCTCCGAGTGTATTTCTGCCATGACAGGCTTCTCAGCAAAAATTCGTCTCCTTTGTAGATGCCGTTCGGAGTCGGCAAAAAACTGTAGGTCCCACCAATTTGTAGGGAAAATTCAAATCGGCACACCACAAATTGGAAGAGAAGCTTGGCGCAAAAATCTCTTAGGAGGTTTATGATGATATACCTCTTGTATATCGCGCCATAGAGATAGATATTCGATCTGATACAGGGCTCATTTATTAAACATCTTCTTTTTATAAAACCTCACTTGAATACAATTTTAGCTAATACTCAATAACCCTTTGACCGATTTCAATAATTTTTTCTTTTCTTTGTTCGATCGGGCTTAGTGTTCATATATAACTAAAAAGAATTTTAAAAAACCTTAATTTAATAATATTTTAGCTAACATAAGCTTACCTGGCATACATACTTGAGTTAGCTAAACAACCAAAGTTGAGTTACGTGTTCACGGGATGAGTCGCAAAGGAGGATGTGACTAATGCCAGTTCTCATCACTTTGTATAGGTTGAACTGTTCACATTTGTTTGAGCGTGACCAAATGTACCCATTTATACCCGAAAGGGTACGGAAGGACTAATCTACTTCCTATCCAAACGGGTATTTTAACTCCCATAAGTATGTTACAAAAACTTAAACTGACTTTCACGCCTGTGAGTATGCTACACAAATAAAATTGTACTTATGTATTTTCCATTATAGCCAACTGCAGACTAAAGAGATTAATGGCGGGCCGCTCTCTTTCGAGATTAGTCACACGGTTTTTTGCAGGGCTGCCAACCATGGCTAAACGTGGCGAAACTCTGACTCCACAAATTCACAAATTTTGACTAACACCAACGTATATCTTTACAATTTGTATGGAAAACAACAAGTGCCTAAAAGTATGCACTCACACCTACACGGAAAAACATTTTCAACATGGTTAAAAAGTGAACCTCGCCGAACAAAATTACTCACTTTTTTCTCCAGTTGTTTGGTACCCGCGACTCACTGCTAATCGAGTTTTTTGTCCATTGCTGGTTGGCAGGGTATATATAAAAATGAATTTGTGTGCGCAAATACCTTCAAAACTCAAAAACGGCTTGACCCATATTAATATTTTTTCGTTAGTATATTCAATTTGACAAGAGTCATTTATGATAAATCATTGTTTTTTTTTTAACTGTCAATTAAATAATATTTTAGATAATACTCAGTAACCGCTTGACCGATTTTAATAATTTTTTCTTTAGTAAATTCGATCTGATTCAGGGCTCATTTATGACAATTTTTTTTCAATTGAATAATATTTTAGCTATTACTCAATAATCGCCTGACCGATTTCAGTAATTTTTTCTTTTCTTCCTTCGACCGGACTTAGTGTTTATATGTAACTAAACAAAATTTCAAAAACCTCAATTGAATAATATTTATAATAATAATATTAGCTAATGCAAGATTACTTGGCATACAAACAGAAGTTGGTTTAACAACCAAAGTTGAGTTGAATGGTTATCTAAAGTTAATTTAACAATGAAATTTGACTTCAATGTATAACCTTACCAACCACTCTGATGCCAACCCAATCACACATTTTTTCCAACACCGCAAGTGCCTAAAAGTATATAGGCACGGACAAGCAATTTACATATATAATATCTATATGTTGTATGTATGTATTTATGGACCGACTTGTGTGCCTGGACCGATTTGGCTAACTTTGGTCTTGAATTATTTGTGGAAGTCTAGAGAAGGTTTAAAAGGGGGAGAAGGTTTTATAGGGATAGGAATATGGATAGGTATTGGGATAGGATAGGATAGGAATAGGGATAGGCAATATTTCTAGATCCATGCAGGTAAGTCTGCTAATAAACGTGTGCCGTCGACTCTTTGACAATTAATAATATTGCGGACTGTTGTTTATGACTAAAATGTTTGTTACTTTCAAGATGTTTAAAAAGAATTTAATAAGTCTTAAATCTACAATGCAAAAATAGTCCATTCACATAACAGTTGGTTTAACTTAACAGCTCTAAACCAACAATTACCTTCATCAACAGGAGTGCAAGGTACTGGGAAAGTATAACTTATTAGTTTCATGCTAGAAAGGCAAGAAAAATCTTTAAATAACTACGAGCACGCAATAGATTGGCAGGACAACGTCTGTATTTATATGTAGACATAATATACGCCTCCAAAACAAATGGCTTGAAAGAGGAGATATGGACCCAGTTGTGCCGCACAAGCGCAGCAAAATCAGCATTATTATTAATACAGCAACATGCAGTTTTTTGCTTGCTCCGCACCCTGTATTTGCAGGTGGCTTGCATACAACCACGGTTGCCGTTTTGGCCGAAAATTACCATTTTTGGTACGCATTTTTTCACCGGGTGCGTTGGTACGCAGCTTCCAAACTTGGTACGTTTTTGCCATTTTTACTTCAACGCAACACACACTGACACTGCTGCAAATATCAAACCTGCATTTGAATAACTACAAAAAATTATTTAGTCATAATATTGTGTCTCTTTCACTCTCCTGCTTTACTGGCAGTAGAAGTGAAGTGGTACCACTTGTATAAACTTATGCGTAGGAGTCTTGCTCTGTCATACGTCGCTTTGACATTCTTAGAAAAGGTTCTAAAGAGGTCCCACTCTTGGTTTGTGATAAAAAATAGCACCAGCAAGTAGTGCTAAAAAAATTAAAATTATTATCATATTTGTCTAAGTTCTGAAGCGGAAAAATAAGTTTTATAATCGGGGGAATATGCGCAAGCAAATGAATGGAATTGTGGACATTTTAATTTATTTATTTACTTTTGCTAATTATAGGGTATACTTACAAGAATAAAACGTTATATGTTTTTAGTTTTTTTATGTTTATACTTACACATATCTATATTAACTCCCGTTTCTGTGTAAATTTATGTCAGCACATGAACTGCTTAAAATTGTTTTAATAAATGTTATATTGTTTGCCTAGCAAATTATTTTGATACCTTTTTTCGGTTTGGTACGAATTTTGGCACGCAAAATTTTAGGCAAACGCCAACCGTGCTTACAACCGCATTGTTTGGCGACTGAGAAAGCTAGCAGCATCTCTCGCAAATCATTGCGCCGGCAGCGCACAGATCAGAGGAATTGGTATTGTTAGTTATATTTTTATTGGAATCATACGTGAGAGTACAGCAGCATTCGAAATTGCCGATTATTTATTTACGAATGGTGTAGATGTAGGTGATTGTTTTGCTTTATTTGATGCTCTTCTGACTTACAGAAATATTTCGGATGATGGTTGAAGAACAGAAGAACAAGTTAAATGTCTTCTTCTATCTGTTTTGCAGGGCATCAAACTTACTGTTGAAAGAGGTTAGGAATAAATGAAACTCGAATTTTTGATTGGTTAGGATAGCTGCAAGAGCCTTGCACAGTTGTTCCGGCAACATACTCTTCACATAGATAAAATATGTGATGAGTGTTTTTTAGGAGACCTAGTTCCTAATCCGCTAAATTTACACAACATGCACGACGAAATTAACACGTATTTAAAAGGCGAGCATAAACTAAAATGAAAACAAAACTGAGATATAGGAGCGCGGAAATTATGTCTGCACCCAACGAATACAGATTCACATAGATCAACATAATTGTAGCTCCCACCATGTCTCAAAATTTACCGATTTCCAGCAGTAGGAAAACGTGTGCCACTGCTTATCAGAATTCAATAAAAAACCAAATTTTGTTTTTATTATAATGCAAGTTACATCAGGTTGAGGTTAGGGTGAGCGCATGCGTATGAAAACGAAAATTTTCTCAAAATATGTTTCAAAACCAATGAAAAAAAGAAAAGATCTAACATGTTATGGGGCAAATAAAACTCGTTTATTCCACCTTACGGCCCGACGTTTCGCCAATGTTCCTTGGCTTCTTCAAAGGCGATTGTGATACCACTGAACGGGTTGAGTTCCTTCCTTCTTTATTAAACATTCATTAAGCCGAACCACCCTTTTCGCCTAACAAAGCGCGGAATGTCTCGGATTTGGCAGAGCCTAGCTCCGCTAAACTAATGAATAGACACCTGCTTAGGTACTCCAAACGGGTCCTGGCAAGTGTGGGGCAGTGCAGAAGAAGTGCTCAACACTTTCTATTTCCTCTTCATCCCTACAGCTGCGACAGAAGTCATTTGAAGGGACCCACATGCGTTCAGCATGAAGTCCCATTAGACAATGCCCCGTGAGTACCACAATCAAGGGGCCTAGGGGGGATCTTTTGAGATTGCTTATATATGCAGGGCCACGTTTGCCTAAACACCGTCAGAGCTTAGTCGTGTCCAGAGAGAGGGAGATGCTCCTTGTTTGGTTCACCTCTGATTTCTCTCTGACCTTCCTTGCCAACTCGTCAGCAGTGCAGTTTCCAGATATGTCCCGGTGGCGTGGAACCCATATCACTGCTGTGTGGCATTTCGAAGCCAGTTCATTGAGCGATTGCCTGCAGCCAAGTGCCACCTTCGAAGCAGTGTTACTACCCCGAAGGGCTTTGATCGCTGCTTGGCTGTACAGTTTTTCTCTGCAGTGGCTGGGTAGTCTAATGCCAATGCAAGAAGAGTGAAAGTTCCTCCGAGTAGACGGCGCTGCCCACCTTGCCGGTGAGTTGTAAGCCGTCTGTGAAAATGGAGGTTGATTGTAGGTTTAGAATATGCATATCGTGCCTCTTAGGGATTCTGGTGGAGAATTTGGTGTTTGGCTAGTAGCCGGGGAGAGTAGTGTAATCCACAACATTCAGACTTTTGGGTATGGTCTGCAGGATGCTTGCGTGCCCAAATTTGTTTCGCTAAAGCGCTGAACGGCATTTAGTCATACTTCGCAATAGCTTGCTTGGAGGTTGCCGTACAGGTCAACCAGGAGTAGGTTGAGCATGACCTCCAAAGCTTTTGTGGGCGTTGTAAGCACCGCCGCTAATCGCTGTACTACGTGCTACGTTAAACAAAAATACTTAAGAAATTTGCTTACATAAATATGGTGCTCGGGATACTAAAAAGTAAAGTCTGCTTAATAATAAATTGATATCATCTTATGTGGTAAGCTTGTCATACTGAAGATAGGGAAATCATCAACATAAAAGATAAGCAGGCGCAGTATCATCTGTACCCTCGTTTATTGTTTATTGTTCTGTCCCTGTTTTGCAAGCTCGTAAAGTGCCTAGTGTGTATCCTGTTTTTGTTCGCGCTTCTTTGTCTATTATTTTTGCGTTTGCAAAGTCAGCCGTATGATTGTTTGTTATTGCATGTTGGGAGAGTGCTGTACTGTAGTTTTGTTTTCTTATGTCGACTTCGTGTGCCTAAAGAGCGTTTTGCTGTACCTGTGTACATTTTGTCACATTTTTCGTTGTTTTATACCTAGTATTGCTACGGACACAACGTATGTTAACTTCACTCGCCTAACGGTTGTTGTTGTTGTTGTTGTTAACAGTGCTTCGCCCTGGCCAATGGGCTCGATCACTCTAAATTGTCATCACGCTCTTCTAACGGAAGTCCGAGGACACGCGCAGTTTCCACAGGGTTGAACCAGAGTGATGTAGGTGTAAGAAGAGTGGGTTCGACTAAACAGGAGAAGAGATGTTTGGTATCATGAGGGGACATACCACATGCAGGGAATGTGTTTGGTATGTTGGGTTTCAGTCTGGATAAGTAAGAGTTTAACCTATTACAATATCCAGAGCGAAGTTGTGCTAGTATGACTCTAGTCTCCCTCGGGAGTACACTCTCCCCTTCAGCCAATTCAGGTGGCTGAGTATTGATAGCGGGATTCACAGGCCGAGATCTGACCTTTTAAGGCCGGCAGGGAGCGGTGTCTCTTCCAGGCTTCGAAGGAGTGTGGCGTGGTTGACCGTATCAAATGCATTTGATAAGTCAAGTGCCACGAGAACCGTCCTATGGTTTGGTGGGTGTTGATTCAAACCATCATTTATCTGCGCTGTAATGACATTCAAAGCGGATGTAGTGCGGAAACCATGCTGGTGATAGGCCAATTTCAGATTTGCAATAAAGTAAGGGAGCAGAATGGTCTCTAGTAATTTCGCAACCGGCAAAAGGAGGGATATCGGACTATACGAATCTGCTTCCCTGGTTTTAGAAGGGGTACTACAATCGCCTGCTTCCACATCTCAGGTATGACGAAAGTAGTTAGAGAGAGGTTGAAAAGAGCCGCTAAATAACTCTGTCCCTCGTGGCCTAGGTGTTTGATCATCTTCATGGCAATTCCGTCGGGTCCGATGGATTTTGAGGGTTTGGCCTTCATTATGGCTTCCTTGACCTCTGAGACGGCAATAGGCGCAGTGAAGTGTTTGTGTTTGTGCACACGTCGGATGATTCTTCTCTTAGTCCTATCCGCAGGTGGATGCATTATAATCAGCCGGCAAAAGAAGCTCGGGCACTTCCTGGCTTCCGATTTGACGCTGTCGCCGAACGCAATGGCGACCTTGTCATTGTATTTGGTCGGATTGGATAGGACCTTGACAGTCGACCATAATTTGCCGACTTCGCCGGAGAGGTTGCATGCCTCGAGGTGTTGTTTCCACTTGTCCAGTTTATGTTCGTTGACTATCCTACGAATTTCCGCATTGAGATCTTTTATTCTGGGATCTGCGGGATTGATGAGTCTCACTTGGTCACGTTCTCTTGCCATCGCCGCAGCTTCTGCAGGAAAATTCGGACGAATTTCTGGTATTCTACCAGCAGGAATAAGGGGGCCCGAGGCTGAATCAATGACCTTGCGAAATTCTCTTTCACCTTTGCATACGTCTGTCGGATTGGGTAAAGCGGTCCCAGTCCGCTTTAGTGAAATTGATGTATGTTAGTTTATCAGTCGTTATGAAGTCGGTCGGTCGTTCAACGGAGAGTAAGATGGGTAGGTGGTCTGAAGCTAATGTAAGCATCGGTCGCCAGATGACAAAGTTAATTAGGCCCGTGATCGTTATGGAGATGTCTGGCGAACTGTAACTGACCGTTATCGCACCTTAGCAACGCCCTAATGTCGGGATGATAATCTCTAGGACAACACGTGGCAGGGCGAATGTAGATGTTTATGATTTGCAGGTCGACGTTGCCTGACCGGACTACTATGCTTTGGCATTCTAAGGTAGAGTCCCTGGGAGTTCGTAAGTCCGATCCTGTGTTCAATTTTGTCTCTTATATCACGGAGATTTTGATGTTGTGCGACTTCATAAAGTCAGTTATCTCCGCGATCTTTCCAGCTAATTCGTTACAGTTCAGTTGTAGAATTTTGAAGCGTGTAGGAGGGGAGACGGGGACATTGTAGGCGTGAGGGACGGATGCGATTGCCTAGGTGGAGGTAGGCTAAGGCCTAAACTATGTCGCAGTCTGGAGTTGACAGTGCCATGGCCGTTGTTGTCTGGCGTGGAAGGCGGCTGTGTACTGCAATAGAGGGCTATGAACGTATCCGTCCAAAGATTACAGTTTGCGAACCCAGAGCACATAAGGGTGTGACACAGGCCAAGGCAATTGTTGCACTTGACCGATGGCGCAGGCGTATATAATCTTTGCCGACAAACGGTGCACATAGTGAGAGGTACAAGGAGGTGGTGCTCCTGGCCCACGCGAAGGAAGCAGGGGGGGGAGGCCATGAGGGCAGGGAAAGAGGGGACTGATTCTCGGCGATGCTCATATCTGGCCCATTCCGGAGGGGATAGAAGTGTTGAGCGGCCGTGCGAGATGGAGACGCTGGTGAGCGTGAGCGACAGTCGGGAGTGGCTGAGGCGGGAATGGCAGCAGTGCTGGCAGTCGTGTAGACTGAGCCACTATTGTGGCTATTTGATGTTGGTAGGGGCGGTAGGTGAGTGCTAGAGCGACGACTACCGCGGGACGCCCTCAGGCGTGTACAGCATGGTGCCTCGAAAGTACTAAAGAAAGTACGGGGTCTGTGGATGGCAGGGTTAAGCCCTCAGCATCCAGATTTATGTAGCCATCTCTTACACTTGGCGCCTTGAACCGAATGCGACCGTTTAATATAAATTTTCTTCCAGCAAACTCAGCAGATCCAATCTTTTGGTCCAGGGTTGGGTTCGACACCAGCCCGTAACAAGAGACAATGGAGCAACCCAGCTGCCATAGTTTGCTCCGAGTATGACAGTTTAAGGGACAGATTTACACTAAAATAACAGGGGTACACTGAAATAACAGCCCTTGGCCGGGTAAAAAACCCCGGATCATTCCGGTACGATAAAACCGGCTGTTGTAGGAATGTCGCCTAACGGTAGTATGTAACACCATAAACCGGTCGAGATAGATATTGTCTTATGTATATCAAAATGTTCAAGAGGAAAAGAGAAATAGATTAAGCCATGTCCGTGTGTGAACACGATAACTGCATCGGTTTCGACTGTACCTTATCACCAAAGGTGATGGATATTTTGTCGTTAGGTTTGGTTGGATTTGACAAGGATGTAGCCGTGGATAATAGTTTGTCAACACCAGCAAAGAGGTTGCAGGACCTAAGGTGCTCCTCCCATTTGGCGCACGGACGTAGCTCCTTGATTCTACGTGACGGAATGTATTTATTTAAGCCTGAAGCTGTGACCATGTGAAACGCTTTTTCCCTTTCTCGTACATCAGACGGGATGGGGAGAGCAGCGAAGGTGCTCTCAGTGAAGTTAAGAAAACCAACCCAATCAACTTTGCTGAAATTAGTGAAGGTGCGATTTTCAGAGGTGACAAAGTCGGTGGGGCGATCGATTGAGAGAACTATCGGTAAATGACCTGATGCAAGAGCTAGCAAGAGCTGACGATGGTAAGGTTTGGCTACTCTCGGGGGGCATCCCCGTTCACAGTGCAGAACGTCGAATTATCTATTTGTTCAGCCAGTTCTTGTCCCCACGAATGTCAGGGCGGCATTCCCTCGGACAGCAGGTGACAGGAGGTATATAAATGTTTATTATTTCGAGATCGAAATCGCCTGACCGGACAACCATACCTTGTCGTTCTAAGGTGTTATCCCTCGAGTCAACATCAGGCTTAAATAGATGGTATTGCACAGATTGATGAGTGATGGAAGCAAGTTCGCCCACAAGTCCTCTCGCACGGTCACGCCGATGGATGTTGTAGCCGTCACAGGTCCGAAGATCTGATCGGGCACCGAGCTTTGTTTCCTGAATCGCAGCAATCTTAATATTTTGCCGTTTCATGAAGTTCACTATTTCACTAACCTTGCTGGTTAGGCCGTTGCAGTTATACTGTAGGACACGAAAGTGCGAAGGGGGAAAAATAGTCACACTGGGAGTCAAGGACTGGTGCGTATGCCTAGGTGAAAGCAGGCTGGCTCTAGAAGACGAGGGATCCGGACTACCCGAAGGTGGCTACTCGGTCGACATTTAATGTTGCGTAGCTCGACAAAATGGCGCAACGTACATACGAGTATCAGTTCATAAATTCCTGTTACTAAGTTGAGAACATATAAGCAGGTGACATAGGCCAAGGCAAGAGTTGCATTGGGCTGATATGCTGGAAGAAGAAGGGGAGGTTGTAAGCGGGAGGGGGGTGGGCTGTAGCTCAGCATCGCTCACATCAAAAGAGAGGTGCTGTGCAGGAAGTAGCTCTGAGCTGCTGTGTGAGGTGTTGGCGCCGGTGGGCGTGAGCCGGATCGGGAGTTACACACTACTTTATGGGCAGTATTAGTGCTGTTTGTCGTGGAGACTGTATCTGGAACTTGTGGCGGTGTGAGACTGGATCGACGTTGGCCACTGGATGCCTTAGGGGGTGAAAAGCAAGGGGCCACAAAAGTTTTGAAAAAACTAGGGGACCCATGTGTGGAGGGATTTAGCCCGGAGGACCTTGTTTTGTGCAGCCATCTTTTACATGTGTTACATGGGACGACGTGTGAATGTTTAACGTAAATCTTCTTTCAGCAAACGCAGCAGATACATTCTCTTAGTCCCGGGTTGGATTCAACACGCGCCCGGAGCAAGACAGTTTTGAGCAGCCCTGCTGCGAGGAGCTGCTCGGAGGATGAAAATATTAAAGGAAATGTGATAAGTTGGACGGAGTAACATCGAAATAACAGCCCTTGGTCGAGTAGAAAAACCCAAGTCATTCCGGTACGATAGAACTGGCTGTTGTGGGAATTTTTTAAAATGAACTGAAACCTTTTCAAATTAAATGACACTTTTTTCAAACGAAGTGAAACTTTTTTCAAATGAAATGAAACCTTTTTCAAGCGAAATGAAACTTTTTTCATATAAAATGAAACTTTTTTCTAGTCATGTGAAACCATTTTTAGGTCATAATATATATATCGCACTTCCTAGGGTTTTTATAACTGTGTTAAAGTAATTGCTACATGGTTTCTCTCTCTCTATGGCGCGATATACAACAGGTATATCATCATAAGCCTCCTAAGAGATTTTTGCGCCAAGCTTCTCTTCCAATTTGTGGTGTGCCGATTTGAATTTTCCCTACAAATTGGTGGGACCTACAGTTTTTTGCCGACTCCGAACGGCATCTACAAAGGAGACGAATTTTTGCTGAGAAGCCTGTCATGGCAGAAATACACTCGGAGAGTTTGCCAAACCACTGCCGAGGGGCGACCCCGTTTTGAAAAACTTTTTTTCAAATCACTTTTGATGTTACCTGTACCAGGACTCGAACCATGGACCTTCGGTGTGGTAGGCCGGCAACACAACCTTCACACCACGGCGGCCGCCGTTTAATACTTTTATAATTACCATGCAGTCAATTCTACTAGATTTATAATAGTCAAATACTAGTTTGCCAAACCGGCTCCACTAGTTCGACTTCTGTAATTTTTCCATATTAGCGATGCCCTACGAGATGACAATTGTCTGCTTCTGTATCAGCATCATACCAATTGGCATACTAGTCAGTCTCTGCATCAGCAATATACCAGGTGACCTACTAGTCATTATATACATCCAGATCATATCATTCAACATACTAGGCCGTATACACATCAGGATTATACCAGTTTACGTACTAGTCAGTACATACTCTGGTAGCATACAACTCAGGCTATACATCAGTATCATACCAGTTACTGTTCCACTTCATATTAGGTTAGTTCATTTTGGGTTGAAAAATACACGAAAATTACATTACAAACCACTTTTATGAAAATTAAGTCATCATATATAAAATACATATGTGTCTATCAAAATAAATATTACCTCACTATATTGAACAATTGAAACAAATTTCGATAAAAGTACAGTCGATACTCATAGCAATTTTCCCTTGGATAACATTTAAAAAAAATAATTTTCTTCTTTTTAAACAGTCGTTTTTTCAATGAATTTTATAATTGATTTCACAGTCAGAAATCTTTAAATTTTCTTGAAACATTTTATAGAAAAGTTAAATATTAATCTCAGATTGAATCTAATCCATACTTGTAAAAATATCTTTAAAAAAATTAAGGAAACTCAAGGAAAGAATAGCTTTTTATGGAGAAAATTATAAGTTTAGGAGTTGTTTGCAAATTACCATGCAGGTAACTCGATTATGGAATTCTAGTACATAATGTGCAAGCTCTTAGTATATGCGTTGTTAACTGAACGATTGCTGCCCGAATACTGAGTTGGTTTCTTTTTCGCTCGCGTATGCATGTATTGACACAATTTTAGAGGGTTGTTGCTGCTTATGATAGCGGAAACGTTACAGTCGCTCAAACTAGTATGAATAAGCCCACCAAATTTTAGTTATTGAACTAGAATGTTTACTAACCAGTTTGGCAGTTGACTGCAGGGTATATATAAATATTAAAATCACCTAAGTCAACAAATGAGGTTATTACAGGTTTTTGATATGTATATATACATATATATATACATATATATATACATATATATATATATATTTTTTTTTCTTAAAACTAGTATATATCAGTGTGTTCACGGGTAAAAAATGTTACAAATTGTCCAGAAAATATTTAAAATCACACTCCGGAATTTTAGAATAATAAACGTGATTACTCTTTCGCACCATTTCAGTTATTTTTACGGCTTGAATATGTTTTTTCATATCCCATTGGCAACATTTTTCACCATCAAATGATGCCAACGACCGTAATTTCAAATCCTTTCATTTAACTTCTTGAAAAACTACATACAAGGTGGCGCAAAAGTAATCCTCCTGTCAGAAAATTCTATAAATTTTGCGATTGGCCCCTAAAGTCAGTTCTGTTTTGACATTTGTGTAGTAAACACATGCGAAATACACGTTAATAAACAATGTTACGCTACACTGCTCCAGAACGCGGAATATTGCTGACTATTTATTTGACCAATAATCGGTCGGTGAAAAACGGTTACTGCGCAAAAGTAATCCTCCTATCAGAAAATGCTATACATTTTGCGATTTGCCCCTAAAGTCAGTTCTGTTTTGACATTTGTGCAGTAAACACATGCGAAATACACGTTAATAAACAATGTTACGCTACACTGCTCCAGAACGCGGAATATTGCTGACTATTTATTGGACCAATAATCGGTCGGGGCCAAACGGTTACTGTGAATGGTGAGCGCTACAGAGCAATGATCAACGAGTTCTTTTTGCCGCAACTTGATGAATTGGGATTGGAAAACATGTGGTTCCAACAAGACGGTGCAACAGCACACACTGCACGTGCCACAACCGATATGCAGAACATCGGAAGCTTACTTTTGCGCCACCTTGTACAAATTTAGCAATAAGATGTAAGAAACCCACATTTTATTTTATCAAAAAAGTGATTTTAAATGATGCTTGTACTCGTTTGAACATTTTTCACGCGTGCACACAGTACCGGCTTATACAAATAAAAACGGGATTTCGTTTCATGGATAAAAAAACTGACAAAAATAATAAGAAAAATCAAAGCTAGTTCGCAGCTACTTAAAATCTACACTGTGGACTTCAGCGATTTTGATATTTATTGACTCAAATATAACAGTATAAAAAAAGATATAAAAGTATTAACCCATATTATAAATAAATAAAGTGGGAATTACTTTAATAGAGTTCCAAAACACTAGAAAGGACGATACATTATGACCTTAAAATGGTTTCATTTCAATTGAAAAGGGGCTCACTTCAATAATAATTCCTAAACGGATTACCCACCATTTCCCACCCGCTCCGCATAACGCGCGGATTATTCGTTCGTGCCGAGTCGTTGAAAGGCTTTGGTTTGTTAATCGTCGAGATCTAAAACTGCTCAGCTACAGAGAAAACCTCATCAGCTAAGTAAAGTAGATATAAGATAGATTATACTGTTTTATTTTGTTTTGTTCTTTTTCCGACAGGGTGAATAATTGATGTATATTGGAACAATTTTTCGTCATCCCTTGTCAAATTTGGTTTTGAGACAAACCGGTGTCGGCATTGTGCCATCCTCAGTGTCGATTTTCGTTCTGATCTGTTGTTGTCGTTTGTCTTGTATTTATAGTAGGTAGCAGGTAATGTCAGCATGGGTGTCTGTTTGTGTATGTGTTGTGTGTGTACATTCAGAAACGGGGGTGGTTTGCATCGATCGGTTTTTGCGTGGTTGACTAAGGCAGGTAAAAGTTGGTGATTTTTGTTGTTTGACCTTTTTTGCTCGTTTGTTGTTTTTGATTTTTTGCTGTTTTGTGTTTATTTGTCGGTGCGAGTGTGTTTGTTGTACCTGAGTGGTTGCTTTGTTTTTGTAAACCAATTTTAAAGCTTCGAATACTGTGTAGGAAACAGTGTTTGTTCGTTTATTATTCTACCGTCGAATGTTTTTTGTTTGTAGATTTCAATGTTTTCGAGTACGTTCAGACGTCGGCCTTTTGCTTGTACATGTAGGGCCTTGACTGTTTTTTTGATGTTTCCGGGGGGCAATTACTCTCCACCATGTGATCTGCGAAGTTGGACTCTGGTATGATGGTTGGATTCCGTGTCTTTTTGCTGTAATCTCTAATGTGTTCTCTGAACCTCGTTTTTACTTGTCGTCCTGTTTGACCTATGTAACTGTGCTGGCATTCACAAGTGAGCTTGTATACACCATGGCTGCTACATTAAGAAATAACTAGTTAACAGAATAAAATTATTGTTAGAAGTTAATATAGAAGTCAAAGAATAAGAAAAAATTAGTAGCGAAAAGCGAGTCTGAAATATCAAATCTACCAGAAAGAGAGTTATAATCTTGACACAAACAGCGAAAAGGCTCATTCAACTGAAAATTGATTCGACACTGTTTTAAGACTAGAGGTTTAAAATGCCTTGAAGGACGAGACGGTACATTGAAGTTCACTTCACTTAGAAGAAATGGGCTGGAGAGTGAACCATTCAGTAATTTAATCATAAAAACAATTCCAAGCATTTCCCTCCGACTAGAAAGTGTTTGCGGATTAATGAGTTTCAAACGATTCGTATAGGGTGGCAGATTTTACAAGAGATCCCAATGTAAATCTCTTAAGGCAAATAGTAAAAATTGTTTTTGTACTGATTCCAGGCGATTTACATGAACCTTTTAACGCGGGTTCCAGATTACAGAACCGTATTCAAGTATCGGTCTGACTAATGTAGTGAAGAGGGCTTTAGTTACATAAGGGTCGCTAAATTCTTTAGACCATCGTTTAACGAATGCTAGGACACCTCTAGCCTTATTGACTGTTGTGTTAATATGGCGGTTGGAACTGAGTTTATAGTCCATAGTAACCCCCAGGTCAACAAAATCATACACTTGCTCAAGACTATAATTTTTAATTGTATAGGAAGCCGGCTGAGAAATTCCACGCAAAAAACCCACGTATTTCAATTTTTTAAGGTTAAGTGGTATATAATTTCAATCGCACCAAGTAACTAGTGTATCTAGATCTGATTGTAGCTTATTTCTATCTTCAAATGACGCGAATGACATGAAAAGCTTTACGCCGTCAGCATACATTCACATTTTTGAAAATTTTATTATTGTAGAAATATATATATATATATATTTATAAACAACAAGAACAGAATCGGGCCAAGATGGCTTTCTTGTGGAACCCCCGAAGAGACATAAATGACATCGGATACTAAATTTTTGAACACTACTCTTTATGTCCTGTCACTAAGGTAAGAAGAGATCCAGCGATTGAGACCCGGCTGGGAGCCCAACTGATCGAGTTTATGAATAAGTAATGAGTGACACACTCTGTCAAAAGCTTTACTGAAATCCGTATAAATAACGTCGGTGTGCAGATTTTTTCTAATGCCATTTGAGACATGACTGGTAAACTTAAGTAAATTCGTAACTGTGGACTTTCCCTTACTGAATCCGTGTTGGCAGTCAGCTATCAAAGTAGAGATCGGACCTGTAAGTTGATTTGTAACAATAGCTTCAAACAATTTTGGGATGGCAGAAAGCTTTGCTACGCCACGATAGTTCTCTATAAAAGACCTACTCCCGCTTTTATACAGCGGTAGAAGAAACGATTCTTTCGACGCAGTTGGAAAAACACCACACTTTAGTGATAGATTGAACAAATTGGTAAGGGGTTGGTAAATATGGTTCGCACACTTTTTCAAGAAACATGTAGGAATCCTATCAGGACCATATTTAAAAGATTCTTTTAAGGTTTTAAGGTAAATTAGAACATAATTGGTGAATTAATTAAATTTGTCCCGTGTAGCTTATTATAGTTTTGAAAGTTTGAATTGGTGACGGCAGAATAGTTAGAAGTGAAAAATTGAGCAAACAAATTTGCGATATCCTGATTATCGCTAGATTGAGAAAAAAAGCTCAAAGTCGTTGACGCGTGCAGACGTGTTTTGTGCGTGTTCCGCTCTTTTTTATTTGTTTTATTCTTGCGCTATGTCGTGTGCTTATTGTGGATTACAGTGTGCCACGGGCGAATATTTATCGTGTGGATTACGCACAGACACAATTCACATAGGGTGCACTGATCTAAACTCTGGTTTTGCCAAATTTATAAAGTCATGCAAGAACGTTTTGTTTAAGTGTAATAAATGCATTGATTTGCCTGTTTCGGCTTACTTGTGTGAAATTGAAACTGCAGTGAGCTCGTTAAACGAAATTCGTAAAAGATTCATTGGCCATAAAAAATCAAAATCAAAACAGTGTAATGAACAAGCTGAAAAAAGTGCATCTACCAACAATAGTGCGCCTAAAGTCAGCTAAAAACAAAGTGCCAAAGCTAAAAACAATGCTAACGGTAAACAAAGACAATGACAATAAGAGAATCACACGAGCTAATACAAAGTTCGGTGACCGTGGTGTATTGTCTTCTAATGCTACTTCATCTACTTCAATTTCAACTGTTCTAATATTTGTGTGGGTGCTCTCACTGGCACGAATGATAATAGTGATAGCGATGGTGTTGTTGCTGATGTTCCGTCACTCGCAATGCTGCTGCTGCTGCCGCTACTACTATCGATATTGAACCTAAGCTTATTGTTGGTGCTTCTTCTGTTTCTCAGCTGTCATCTCCAATTGCAAACGAAATCGGTGGTTGTTGTTGGATCAAATAACAACACGGAATTGAGTGTCGCGATTCGTAACAAATGGGTACATCTGTCGTCATTTGCGACTGCTGTTACAGCTGATCACATAAAAAGCTATGTAGCAAAACATGCGAATATTGAACTGAATGATATCCATTGCTTTGCTCTGCGGAAAAAAAGACGTCCCAGTAGAAAAATACAAGCGCGTAAATTTTAAATTGGGAGTACCCTCAACTGCATATAATAGCATCTTAGAATCATCTGTCTGGCCGCCTAACGTTAAACTGAAGCCGTTTCATTCTTTTCAGAAGGCAGGCGCTCAAAGCCCGGCAAAGTGACACTGAATAGCGGCAATTCGTGTAATGGTAACAATGGACTCAGAGTCTATTATCAAAATATCTCTGGGCTAAGAACTAAATCGAATATAATATATCAGTTTAGCCTGGAAGAGTCTTTTGATATAATTGTCATTGTTGAAACTTGGTTGAACTCTGATTTTTTTGACAATTAATTCTTTGATCCGCTACTACATGATGTTTTTCGCAAAGACCGCGACGCTGTTAAAACTGGGTGTTCAAGAGGTGGTGGTGTCCTAATTTCAGTAAAAAGGATGTATCATGCGTTTTCAATGAAGCTAGCAAATGACGATTCGTTAATTGACCAACTGTGCGTATGCATTAAGAATTCAGAGTCAAATGGCTGCATTTTTATAATAGCTTCGTACATACCACCAAGCAGTGGTACTGATCTATATCGAGCTCACGTTGATAACGTGACTTCTCCAGCTGTGGACAATTTGGGTGATAATCACTTGTGCGTTCTGGGAGATTTCAACCTGAGTAATGTTAGCTGGTATAGTGATACCTCTAACTCAGGTCATGCGGCTGGCAACATTATTAGTCAAACTGAATCATATTTTATCGATAGTTTTTTGAGCATAAATCTTAAACAAATTAATGGTTTCTATATTCAAATGAATATACTTTTAGATCTAATATTTGGTAAAGAGAATATTAATTGCGATAATGCATTTTTCCGATATCAGTTGAAGGTATACATCATGTCCCTCTAGATATTAAAATCGATTTTTATAATTTTTTACCCTTAACTCGTATTGATGCAGTTGCTTATAACTTTGCTTCTTGTGACTATCTAAGTCTAAATAATTCTCTTTTGGAATTTAACTAGGAGGATGTATTTTCCGACTTGGAGACTCACAATAGCTTTTCCAAGTTTAAGTCAATCATGAATGAATTTTGTCTTGAAAACATTCCATTAAAAAAGAACCGTTGTATCAAATCTCCACGGTACAACATGCGTTTGAAAAAATTTAAAAATCGTAAGAACAAATACCTTCACAAATATAAAGCAAATCGTACATCATCGAGTTTAGTCAAATATCAGTATTTTCGGAGGAAGTTCAAATCCCTTAGTAGTAATCTTTATAAAAATTATTTAAGTAATACAGAGCGTAATATTAAAGCTAATTCGAAACAGTTTTGGAATTTTGTGAAATCCAAACAAGTAAGGACGGCGCTGTCTTCGGCTGTGCCGAAGGCTTTATACCTTTCATGAATACGTGCAAACTTAAATACGCATTGTTTAAAGTTCTCTAAAACTTTGTCAGCAATACATTTAATTTTCTTTTATAATAAGCTTTATTTGTTTAAGGGAAGTTTTTACTAGGGCTGTGCCTTTATTCGATTAATTGAGTAAGTTGATTAATTTATCTGAACGATCGGTTGTATGGGATATATACTATATATAGCTCCGATCTTAGCGATTTTTCTACCAAATTTTTTATTATCTGTAAGCAAATATCTCACCAAGTTTCAAGTTTTAATCTTCCAAAATGAAGGATAAATGGCCATAATCCTCTTATCTGAACGATCGGTTGTATGGGATATAAACTATATATAGCTCCGATCTTGGTGATTTTTTACGAACTCTTTTGCTATGCATAAGAAAATATCTCACCAAGTTTCAAGTTTTAATCTTTAAAAATGAGGGGAAATGGTCATAATCCTCTTATTTGAACGATCGGTTGTATGGGAGATATGTGCTATAGTGACCCGATTATACCGGATCCGACAAATGTCTAATATAATGCAAAAATACATCCGTGTGCCAAATTTCATCGAGATATCTAAAAATTGAGGGACTAGTTTGCGTTCAAACAGACGGACGGACGGACAGACAGACAGACGGACGGACAGACGGACATGGCTGTATCAACTCAGTTCATCGTCCTGATCAATTTGGTATACTTAATGGTGGGCCTATCTCTTATATTTCTAAACTTTACAAACATTGGACCAAAGTTAATATACCATTTCATGTTCATGAAAGGTATAAATAGCGTCATCAATTATACCAACCTCGGTTGAGTTCGATAGTAAATTCGCTTGCACCCCGAGTGAGGCAGCTAACCTATTTGCTGACTTTTTTAAATCATATTTTGTCCAGGATGATGAGCAATTCCCTTAATTTTGCTGCTGAAATCCCGTCGGTTATGAATTTTAGTATGCTGAAAGTTACTTCTGAGGACATTAGACTGGGGCTAGCTTATCTGAAGTCATCGTCGCAAACTGACGGTGATGGGTTATCATCTATGCTTCTCAAAAATTGTCCGGCGTTAATCTCGCCGCTTAAGATCATATTTAATAAATCCCTTTCTTCGGGTATCTTCGTGAATGATTGGAAACTTACTACCATCACACCTTTTTACAGACCTATAGCAAAGCTTTCAAGTATCGCAAAACTATTTGAATGTGTTGTTAAAGATAAAATGTATTTTACTGTTAAGTCTTTAATTAATCCCAATCAACATGGTTTTGTCCAGGGTCGTTTGACAACTTCTAATTTAGCTGTTTTTAGTGATTTTTGTATTTCATCTTTTTCGTCAGGACTCCAAGTCGATTGTATTTATACCGATTTTTCTAAGGCGTTCGATAAAGTCTCACACACGATACTACTACATAAGTTATCGTGCTTTGGTTTCCACTCTTCTTTTTTATTGTGGCTTAAATCTTATTTAACGGGTAGGTTATGTGCAGTTACCATCGATGGTGTGCTCTCGTACCATTTTGTTGCCACCTCAGGCGTTCCCCAAGGAAGCATATTAGCCCCGCTCCTTTCTATACTTTTCATCAATGACATTAGCGGGTGCTTCACGCACTCAACGTTTTTGCTCTATGCCGACGATTTAAACATTTTTTCAAATGTTTACGATGCAAGATCTCCGCTTCGTCTTCAAACAGATTTAGATAATATTCTTCGGTAGTGTGAGAGGTCACGACTCTCTCTAAATATTAAGAAGTGCTTTCTTCTGACATTTTCAAGGCGTCAAACCATTCTCAATACATCGTATAAGATTGCTAATGATGTAGTTCAATTTGTATCAGAGTGTAAGGACCTGGGAGTCGTGTTTGACGTGAAGTTGACGTTCAATAGTCACAAAGCATATTCAGTTCTTGGCTTTATTCGCCGAAACTCGTCTAAGTTCTCTGACCCGTAAACTTTCAAACAGCTTTTTAGCTCTCTTGTACGATCGCACTTGGACTACGCTGTTTTCATCTGGAGGCCGTACGATCAATTCTAGATTAGTAGGATTGAACGAGTTCAGAAAGTTTTTCTAAAACATGCGCTCCGTTCACTACCTTTTGAAGATCCGGCTCCGTCCTATGAATCTCGACGTTTGCTAATTCATTTGGATTTATTGGATAAACGCAGAAATGTTCTTTCCTTTTCCTTTGTATTCAATATTATAAATGGCAACATTGACTGCCTAATCTTACTACAGCGGATTGGTTTTAATATTCCGCAAAAATGCCTCCGGAGTTATTACCCTTTTAATGGAGTCAACTTCCGAAAAAATTATGCTAGTAATGCACCTATTGCACGTGCACTGCGAGAACTTAATGCTTTGTTTTTATCTTCAAATCAGCTTGATTTTGCGTTGTCTAAATTGAATTTTGTGAAAATTCTTAATTCTATTTGTAAGTAAGAAATTTATGTTTATCTATTATTTATACTAACTCCTTGGGGGTCCTATGTAAAATTGTTCTAGTCTGTAAGGTATTCTGTACTGTAGACTCAAATAAATAAATAAATATAATGTCTTGATATTTCATGGCTGAGGGAAACACTGATACTTTACGTTTAGAATTTACGAAACCATAACATGACTTTGGATTGAGAATAACGTCTCTTTTGGTTTTAGAGGTATAAGCTTTATAGCACTTTTTATTTAAATCTATGTTCTTCTGACGTAGATTTTTGTTTAATCCGGATTTCTTATATAAATAAAATGATCGGGTTTTTCTATTTTTCAGATCCTTAAGCTCTTTAGTAAACCAAGCTTGCGTAGGATGATCATACGTTAATTTACTTCTTCTTCTTTAAATGGTCACCTAACCGCCCGGGCGATTTTGACCGTCCAACATAGCTCGCCAGTCGTTTCTTCGTTGCGCCAACTGGCGCCAATTGGAAACACCCCGGGATCGCAAATCGGTCTCCACTTGGTCCTTCCATCGGAGTGGTGGTCTCCCTCTTCCTCTGCTTCCACCGGCGGGTGCCGATAAAAATACGTTCTGGGCTGGAGCATCTTCGCTCATTCGCACTACGTGGCCTAGCCAGCGAAGCCGCTGTGTTTTAATTCGCTGAACTATATCGGCGTCTGCGTAAAGTTCATACAGCTTCATTAAATCTTCTTCGGTACTCGCCGTCGCCAACGCGTAGAGGTCCACAAATCTTTCGAAGAACCTTTCTCTCGAATACTCAAAGAGCCGCCTAATCAGATGTTGTTAGTGTCCACGCTTCTGCACCATATAGCAGGGCGGGTGCGATGAGTGACTTGTAGAGTGTTATTTTCGTTCGTCGAGAGAGGACTTTACTTTTCAATTGCCTACTCAGTCCGAAGTAGTATTTGTTTGCAAGAGTAATTCTTCGTCGGACTTCTAGGCTAACATTATTGTTGAAGTTAATGCTGATTCCCAGGTTAACGAAATCCTTTACGATTTCAAAATTATTGCTGCCAACAGTGGCTTGGTTGCCAAGGCGCGAATGCGCTGACTCTTTGCATGATGACAGAAGGTACTTCGCTTTGCCCTCGTTCACCACCAAACCCATTTTTTCCGCTTCTTTTTCTAATTTGGAATAAGCAGAAGTTACGGCGCGGTTGTTAAGGCCAATGATATCAATATCGGCAGCATATGCCAACAGTTGCACGCTTTTATAAAATATTGTTCCAGCGCGGTTAAGTTCTGCAGCTTGTAATATTTTCTCCAGCCTTAAATTAAAGAAATCGCACGATAGGGGGTCACCCTCTCTGAAACCCCGTTTAGTTTCGAACGGCTCGGAGAGGTGCTTCCCAAATCTGACCGAGCTGGCGGTGTTGCTCAAAGTCATTTTGCATAGCCGTATAAGTTTTGCGGGGAAACCAAACTCAGACATAGCGGCATATAGGCAGCTCCTTTTCATGCTATTGAAAGCGGCTTTAAAATTAACAAAGAGATAATTTCTGTCGATTCTTTTCTCACGGCGATTTGGCGTATTGTAAAAAGCTGGTCGATGGTGGATTTACCAGGTCTGAAGCCACACTGATAAGGTCCAATCAGTCTGCTCACATCAGACTTCCGTCTTTCGCACAATACGCTTGATAGGACCTTATATGCGATATTCAAAAGGCTGATTCCGCGATAGTTGGCGCAGTTTGCAGGATCGCCCTTCTTTTGGATTGGGCAGAGAACACTTAGATTAAAATCTTCAGGCATGCATTCATCCAGCCATATTCTACATAGAAGCTGATGCATGTGCCTTACCAGCTCCTCGCCTCCGTGTTTGAATAGCTCAGCAGGCAAACCATCAGCGCCAGCTGCTTTATTGTTTTTCAATCGGGATATTGCTATTCGCACCTCATTATAGTCGGGTAGTGGAACGTCAATTCAATCATCTTCGATTGTGGGCTCGGGTTCGACATCTTCTCTGGTTTCTTGCTCAATTTCTCCATTTAAAAGGGCAGAGAAGTGATCCCTCCATATTCTAAGTGCTCTCTGAACATCGGCCACCAGGTCGCCGTTCTCATTCTTACAGGAGTTTGCCCCGGGTTTAAAAGCTTCTGTAATTCGTCGAATTTTTTGATAGAATTTTCGGGCATTCTTCCCGTTGGCCAGGATCTCAAGCTCCTTTATTTCACACTTTTCTGTCTCTCTTTTTTTCACCCGGAAAAGCCGCCTCGCTTCCCTTTTCCACTCGCGGTAGTGTTCACACACACTCCTCGTTGCATTCGATCTCAACGTTGCCTTGTACGCTTCGTCCTTTCTTTTCGTTGCAGCGCGGCACTCTTCATACCAATTGTTTCTTCGCGCTCGCTGGAATCCAATTACTTCTTCGGCTGCGGTACGGAGTGCTCCTGAGATATGATCCCACTGCTCATGCATTCCACTAGGTTGAATTGTGCTCTCGGAGAGCAGGTGTGAGAGGCGATCTGCGAAATAATTGGCGGTCTGTTGCGATTGCAGCTTTTCGACGTCCAGCTTTGCCTGCGTTTTTTGTTGCACCTGTTTTGTCGTACAGAGGCGGTTACGAATCTTGGCTGCTCCTAGGTAGTGATCAGAGTCGATGTTAGGTCCTCGTATTGTGCGAACATCTAAAACGCTGGAAGCATGCCGTCCGTCTATCACAACGTGGTCGATCTGGTTGCGTGTTTTTCGATGGGGGGACAGCCATGTAGCCTGATGGATCTTCTTGTGCATAAACCTAGTGAACCCTTTTGGCGAAGTCTGACTGTGGAGACTGAACTTCCCGACAGTGGGGCCGAATACACCCTCCTTACCCACCCTGGCGTTAAAGTCGCCAAGCACGACTTTGATATCATGACGGGGGCAGCGCTCGTATGCTTCTTCCAAGCGCTCGTAGAATGCATCTCTTTCCACGTCGTCCTTTTCTTCCGTCGGTGCATGAGCGCAGATAAACGATATAGTGAAAAATCGTACTTTTATGCGGATTGCGGCGAGACGCTCGTTGACGGGTGTGAGCTACAGTACACGGTTATGGAGTCTCTCTCCCACCACAAATCCCACGCCGAATCTGCGCTTGTCTTCATGCCCACTCCAGTAGATGTTGCAAAGTGTTTTTGTCGTGTTTCCTCGCCCCGTCCATCGCATCTCTTGTATGGCGGTGATGTCAGCTTTTGCTTTCCTCAGGACCTCAACCAGCCGGGCAGCGGCACCTTCCCCATTAAGGGACCGGACATTCCAGCTAAATGCCCTTATCTCATAATCCTTATTTCGTTTGCGGGTGTTGTCATATAAAAAAGGGTGCTTCATATCCGAGGCTTTGTTGTTGAATTTCATTGGAACGTTGTTTTATGTGGTGGGTCCCAAACCCAACGCACAACCCGTTTCACGGGAGGTTGAATTATATTACACGTTTGTATAGCGAGCCGCTTGATCCAAGACAGACGCCCGCTTGCAGCCGCACCACATGGTGATCAGACGGTACTGTTTGAACCCCTAGTAAGCCCTTAAGCCGATTTTGTCGGAGTGGCCTTACCAGGTTGTCGCCTTCTCACGTTTAGCGCACCACCAAACGGGTGTTCGGTGGTTACCCAGAGGATACTTAGAAGCAAAGCCCGGAACTAGTGAGCTGCTTGAGCCGCATGCAAAAGAATCGCTCTGACCATTCCCAGGTGAATGGCGATCAGAAACTTTCCCGACTTGCGTGGACTTCTGCACACGGCCCCATCCTCCGAATTAGGTTAATAAGTTAATTTACGTTTAGGAATAAACTTCTCAAATAGGCAGTAAATAGTTTGATTGAAATGTGAGACGTTTAGATCGATATCACTACCAAATTCAGGCCAAGTTAATTTAGACAGTTCTTTATTTAATTTCTTGTAGTTTGCTTTGGAAAAGTTAAAATCAAAGCTACTACATGAGTAGCATTGAGTACCTTGGCCATTACTTATGGTTTCGTAGACTATTTCCATAGAAGGGTGTTGAAGGGATTCTGGTAAAACCAACGGATCACAACGATTTACAGAAAATTGGTTTATATCATCAACATACACTAAATCTAAGGGCCGGTTTCACCAGCACGACTTAACTAAGTTAAGTCGAGTTTTTCACTTTTTCAGTTTCACCATCTAACTTAACTAAGTCACAACTTAGTCAGCCTGCCAGCTGACTTATTCTCGACTAAGTCAGTGTTGCTGTCGTTCAAAACCTAAATGTCCGTAATGCTCCTTATTTGTTTTGTACAATGTCCCAGCCGGAAAATTCGTCAAGCATGACTTTAACGGCGTATGCGTAGATGCATGTGAATGCTTGTTTTCTAGCATTCAACCATTACGGAACTATCGTTTTCAATTAAGCGCCAATTTAAGTACCTTCCAACTAAAGAGAAATGGGTGTAAGATCAATACATTCCTTCGTGTATGGCCATACATACTCATTTCGCACTGGGGTATTGGGATGCGCAGAGTTGTCTGGTATGAAAAAATACTACTATGCATAAAACAGCTGATCGGGTTGTTGTGTTCAAAATTATTTAAGTCGCTCAGTTGGTGAAACCCAAAATTAAGTTAGTCTCGAATCTGTGCTAACTTAAGTCACGACTTAGTTTTAGTCTTAGTCGCGTTGGTGAAACCGGCCCTAAGACTTTCCCAAACTGGTTAGCGGTTACATTTATTTGATTAAGGCAAAGATGGGAAATTCCATCTAAAAAGTCATTGTACCCCAGTGTGAACGGATTTAGAATAATGTTTCTAACAGATATGTTCCACGATATATGAGGTAAGTTAAAATCACCCAAAACAATAATTGACTCTGTAGCTTTAGTCAAGAAGTTAACAGTTTTAAGCAGAGATACATGTTGCATGTAGACTGAAAAATCTGATGCTGGAGGGATGTAGCAAACATATAAGTACATAGAGACGTTCTGTAGCTAAATGCGGATGCATTTAAACTCAATGATATCGATGTTAGGAATATTAACCTCTTCTGAAGGGATGGAGGAATGAACGGCAAGTAGAACAGCACTTCCGACTATGTTCAAGCGATCATTTCTATATACTTGATATTCATTACATAAAAACTCTGAACTGAGAACATGAGGTTTTAGCCAAGTTTCGGTAAAAGCAATTACGTTATATTTACAATGAAAAGATTTCAAAAAGAGATCAGTTAATTTGGTATTTAAACATCTGACATTTTGATAAAAGATATTCACGGAATTAATGCTCAGTTTTTTGACTCAACATTATTACGAGAAATGTTCGCTACATTTTGAACATTCCTATTCGGTCTGTTTTCAAACTCGCGGACAAGAGCCCCGGGAGGCCAAAAAGAGCTGTCCAAAAGAGTATAGAAATCTTTCCCAGATACATCAATCTTAAACGAAGACATTTTTCTTTGATATGTGAAATTAAATTTTCTAACAGTTACGCTTTGATCTTTTACTTTAGAAGAAATATGTCAAGACGATTATTTAACCGGTTGAAGGAAATTTATTTGTTTTCGTAATAAATCTTTATTAAGTTTTTATATTAAAGAATTCGGTTAATTACAAAATGTGTTAATAATCTTGTTGTATGGTTGAGAAAAAGTATCTTCCCCCAAATAAATTTCAATGAACATATCATATTCATAAATTTTCAATTATTTCTCAAAACTTCTACAGTTGATATGTCGTAACATATGGTACATCAAATCATCCTCGGTAGTGTCTGGATGGAACCTAGACACAAAAATAGATTTTTTGCGAGGGCCCACAACCAGCTTACTAACGATTGGTTCAGACTCCATTGCAATAGTTGGAGGTTCCAGGTTTTTCCTAGTGGATATTTTGGAAGGGGCGTTCTTGGACGTTGCTCAGACAACCGTACTGGGAATTGAAGAAGCCAAATCGATAAGTTCAAGGGCTTGAGCCAAGTTCGGAACTGTTGAGGTAGTAGGCTGATCATCGGTACGTCTGCGCTTGTTTTCGCGGTTATCAGGGTATTCCAAATTCTAAAGTTTCCAAGGTTTTGAAAATATTTTCATATTTTTTGAATTTTTCAGTCAGCAATGAAAAATGTTTGCTTATTTCAGAAAAACCGTTTCTGATATGCCTAAAGATTTTACAGAGATCAACTTCCGTCGATCGGCATTTGGAACAAGACCAGCGTAGGCCTTTTCCTTCATTAAGCAGGTCAGCTATTCTACCGGTTGCACTTGGCGTGGACATTTAAAAAAAGTTTCGCTTCATTTGAAAAAGGTTTAATTTGACCTGAAAATTATATATATAGAACCACTGTTTGGTTTCCTCTGTCAGCGTCAGTCAAAACTATGACGTTTTTGTGCAACTGTAGGAAGGTCTTATTATGTGATTCAATTATGAAATTTTTCGGCTGCGTTGTGTTTTTTCTTGAATTGTAAGATCTTGTTCCTTCGTTTGTTTTTAACCATTTACTTGTCTTTTTCGTTGCCTAGTGCTTGAATTATTTGATCTACTTCTGCTATAAGATTTTCCTTCCGAGTGAGCGAAGACACATTACTTCTTCTGGAAACTTAATTTCGGTTTTATTGACGAACCACTCGTGGTGCATGCTGATGCCAAGTCTTCTTATTTTTTCCTGTTTGAGCTTGTCTGTTTTCGATTTGATCGAACTTATATACCTTATATGCTATTTCTTTATCTTAAAGTAAAATGGTAGACCTGCGTATAATAGCATACAATATACCAATGTAGATTAAGCTTTTGCGAAAATGTCGATTTTTTATCATTGCTTCTAAGATTTTCGATACCTAAACATGGAAAAATGTTAGATTGTGTACATAGCCAAGACCCGCTGCTATCAGAATCGTTCTGGTTTTTTGTGTACATGTATATATATTTACCGCTTGTTGATTCAATATAGTCAACTGTGTATCCGTCTAATTGCATCATTTCAGATGGCTCAGACTTCTTTTCCTTGTAACTGCACATAGCAAAAGTGTATTGGGATACCTGTACCAACACAAAATATCTTTTTTTCCACTTTTTCCATATAGATTTACCGATTGCATAAAGATAACTGCAAATAAAAAGGTGGTATATTTTAATTACAGCTCGAAAACTTTATGAAATTTTATACAAAACCCGTTATTGAAATATAACTATAAATGTGTGATACCGTCGTATAGTACTTAAACCCCATAGTTTTTGGCATATAAGCTAGAATTAATGTCTAAAGATAACAGGTGCACGTAGGAGATTTAAGAAAATGTATACTTTTGGTGATGTAAGCTCGCTAGGGTTAAACCATCGCATAGTATGTAAATGCCATATACTTTCTTCCTCTTCTATATATATAAAAATGAATTGCTGTTCGTTAGTCTCGTTAAAGCTCGAGAACGGATCGGACCGATTTGGCAAAATTTTGGTCTTGAATTATTTGTGGAAGTCCAGAGAAGGTTTAAAAGGTGAATAAATATGACAGTTGTATAGGTGTAGAGATAGGGATAGGGACAGGGATAGGGATAGGCAATATTTCTATATCCATGTAGGTAAATTTCTGGGCAGGAAAAAGTCTGCAGGGCCCTCTAGTAATTATATATGTATATAACACCATCCTATCTGCGCAATGTGTTAAAATTCTGTCAAACATTATTACTTGAAACTGTTCAAATGGAAGTAGCTTGTTTGAACAATAGTATCGTAAGGTATCACAGGGGTCACTAACCCCTTTGCACAAATTGTGCATAAAAGTTACAAAATCACAGTTTAGTGGTTTAAACAATAAAAATGCCAACCAATATAATATTAAGCTTGGTGTATTTATTACTTTGACTGGCTAACAACCCTTCAACTTGTTCTATTCACATAAATGCTAGAAAAAACAAATCAAGGCAATAAATTGTATAATTTTGAAGGAAAACGGCGCTAAATCTGCAAGTAGTTGAAGAAATGTGAAAATCAAATGTCCGCATTTTTCATAAACCCCTTTTTACAAAAGTTTAACGACAACTTTGAGATTTTGTATCGTTTTCCTATTGTGTATTGCTGTAATGTTGACCGGTTGAACAGTTCAGTAGTAGCAACATAGAAGTATTACGAGGTGTGTTCAAAAAGTATCGCGAATTTTGTGTTTTTTCAAAAATTATTTATTTATTCATGAATATCTATTTTGTCCCCTTCAAAGTAATCCTTATGAGATATTATACACTTGTGCCAACGGTTTTTTCCAATCTTCGAAGCACTTCAAAAAATAATTTTTTTGTATCTTGTTCAGCTCCTCCTTCGATGCCGTCTTTATCTCGTCAACAGAAGCGTAACGTCGTCCTTTCATGGGCCTCTTCAGTTTAGGGAACAAGAAAAAGTCACTGGGGGCCAGGTCTGGGGAATACGGTGGCTGCGGCATCATTAGTGTGTTGTTTTTGGCCAAAAAGTCGCGCACAAGCAACGATGCGTGAGCAGGGGCGTTATCGTGGTGCAAAAGCCAATTTTTGTTCTTCCACAAATCCGGGCGTTTCTGGCGGATTGCTTGGCGCAAATTGCGCATAACGTGCAGGTAATATTCCTCATTGACCGTTCTTCCCTGTGGCAAGAACTCATGATGCACCACGCCCCTGCAATCGAAGAAAACTGTCAGCAAAACTTGGCGCGCTTTTTTCGGTCTTGGTTCGTGCGGCAGCTTCCATTGAGATGATTGAGCTTTGGTTTCCACGTCATAACCATAAACCCACGATTCGTCACCAGTTATGACCCTCTGGAGCAAATTTGGGTCGTCGCGGACAGAGTTTAACATCTCATTAGCAATGTTCATGCGATGCTGTTTTTGGTCACAATTGAGCAATTTTGGTACGAATTTCGCGTATAAATCGAAGACGATCCAAAACACGTGCAAGCAAAGCAGCTGTCAACAATTAACTGAACATTCAAAATGGCGGAGCGTGTCGGCATAAGTGAGAGACATGAGTCCCAACATAACGCCACAAAAAATTCGAAATTCGAATATACGTAACCAGCGAAAATTCAAAATTCGCGATACTTTTTGAACACACCTCGTATATATATGGTAAATGCACGGCGGCCATGTTGAAAATAGCTCTCTCTGAAACGTCGGGCCTTTGTGTGCCAGCCGGAAATATCATCGTAAATAAGCTCGTAAGTGCATGTTTTCTCGAAGAAAATGATAAAATATCGTTTATGAAATCCGTTTGCAATTCAGTTTCAAATATGTACTCCAAACAAGCAAACGATCTGTAAAATTTATTTTTAAAAACCTTGTTGAAATAAACACTACGAGTATGTTCACAAGACGCTTTTGAGTATGAAACATTTACAAATATATTTTTTCTGGAGTTTTTACATTATTTTCTTTTAGATTTACATTTTACTTTCAAAGACATATTATTTATGAACATTAATTTCTTGAAGTTTATGAAAAGTTTACTTTAACCCATAACTGACATTTTGCATTAAATTATTTTAAAAATTTTATCTAAAGAACCTCCTGTAAAATTTAATTTTTGTTGGTTACACTAAAATTTCTGTTAGGGCTCGATATGTTGCGTCAGCCGGTTGCAGGAAAATCAACTAAGATGTGAACCGAAAAGTGTTTTGATTATTCTATGCAACATCGGTATCAAATAAAATGACTAAGTAGAACTTAAAAAAAAATAAAAGATTTGGTTCCGGAACATTGTTTGGTTTGGGATCAGTATAGTAAAATAAAATGAAACCAAATTAAATAAAATATATCAAATAAAAGATAATAAAATAAAATAAACCAAAATAAAATAAAATCAAATAAAATAATTTTTTTGTAAGTTTAACGAGCTCAAGACCAGTTGATAATAATTCTTAGTTAATTATTATTATTTTTGATTAGAGGAAAAATTGAAAGGAACAAACATATACAGGCTATAGTTATAGTACTATTTCGAAAACAGCCACGATTTCTCACCAGACTAATTCGTATAGTTTTGCTATTTTACAGGATCTTGTGGAGAATCGAACCCACTCACTCTGATTTCCAGCGCAGCTGCCTAACCCATAGGCGCGTGCAGTTTTGCAAGCTGCTTAATTCAAGTTTTCCTCTGTTGTTTGTTATCTTGCCAACGGTATACACAATATTTTAGACATTCTGTCTATATGTAAATCATGTATGTTGGGCTTTGTTTTTGTACATTCTTCTTTCTATTTTTAGAAGATAGTTATTGTACATAACCTCTAATTGTTCTTTGTTATGTTGCCAACGGTATACACAATATTTTAGACATTCTGTCTATATGTAAATTATGTATTTTGGACTTTGTTTTTGTACATTCTTCTTTCTATTATAAAATAATTACATATAAAATAAAATAAAATAATATAAAATAAAATGTAAAAATATTTTTTTTTTAAATAAAAAGTAAAATAAAATAAAATAAAATAAAGTAAAATAATTTAAAATAAAATAAAATAAAATATGAAAAATAAAATATAAAAAATAAAAAATTCAATAAATAAAAAAATTAATTAAAAAAAAAAATAAAATAAAAGGTTTTTTTGCCAATATATTTACATTAGAGTGTTTGAAGTCGGATTTGTGGTGGGACAGTCAGGTTTTTATACCTAGGAGTGCTACGCACACAAGATATATTAACTTTAGTCGCCTAACGGCAGTTTGTAACGGCATAAACGGATCAAGATAGATATTGACTTATACATATCAAAATGTTCAGGACGAAAAGAGAAATTGATTAAACCATGTCCGTGCGTCTGTGAACACGATAACTTAAGTAAATTTTTAGATATCTTAATGAAATTGGTATGCAGGTTCCTTGGCACTAATCTCCGAGCGCTTTTTAAAATGGGCGAAATCGGATGATAGCCACGCCTACTTTTTATATACAGGGTGGCTGATGAATTTTGCTACATTAAGAAACTCAAATAATTTTTTTTTCAGTGTATGGAATTCATTTTTCTTTTATTCATGTTAAAGCTCATTAAATTTTATTAAATATAGCTTAATTAGTTTTAAAAATAATGGAATTTAAATGCCCCCCCTGCTCGTCGATGCATGTGCCGCATTTTACCAAAAAGTTGTTCATTACTGCTTGGAGAGTTGAGACAGGAATAGCCGCAATTGTTTTTAGAATGGATTGCCTTAGTTCATTCAAATTTGTTGGTTTTGCTTTGAAGACTTCCTGTTTGCAATAACCCCACAAGAAAAAGTCAGGTGCGGTAGGGTCAGGCGACCTGGGTGGCCAACGGAATGTGGAGTTTCAGCTTATTGGGAAATTTTCGTCGCAATTCTGTCATAACAGGTTGGGCTATATGAGGAGCTGCACCATCTTGCTGAAACCACACAGAGTTGAAAGAAATTCTCATTCGGCGTAATTCTGGATAGAAAAACTCTCTCAACATGCTCAAGTAACGGTCTCCAGTAACCGTAACGGTGTGACCGTTTTCTTCGAAGAAGTAGGGCCCGACAATGCAGCGTGATGAAACTGCACACCACACTGTGACACGAAGTGGATGCAATTCCGTCTCATGGAGTATCTGAGGGTTGGAAGCACTCCATATTCGACAATTTTGTTTGTTTATGTTGCCGTTTAAATCGAAATGAGCCTCGTCAGACATGAAAAGACAGTCCAACATGTTTCCATCCTCTTCCACCATTTGAAGCATCTTCTGGCAAAATTCCAAGCGAATCGGCAAGTCTGCAGCGTGCAGTTTGTTGGCCATTTGAATTTTATATGGGAATAAGTCCAAATATTTGTGCATAATTGACTGTAATGACTGTCTGCTTACACCCATTTGAGCAGATAAGCTTCTTGTCGAAACACGTGGACTGTTATGTATGGCAGCAGCTACAGCAGCGATTGTTTCCTCCGTTCGAACTGAAGGGTTTCGATGGTAAGGTCTTCTGTTGACTGTCCCATGCTCGGCAAAATTGTTTACAAGTCTTATTATGGTCCATCTGCTCGGAGGATTGCCGCCAAACGTGCGCCTATACTCTCTTTGAACCGAAACTACGGACTCCAGTGCGTGATAGCGGCGGACAATCCAAATTCTTGTTTCAGTGTCCCAGTTATAAATTTTTGTTAAATGTAAAAGTCAATCTGCAAAATAAAAAAAAAATTTACCAGATTCATTAAATAGAAAAAAAGTTATTTAATTTTTTTTTGGTAGCGGCTTTCATCAGCCACCCTGTATATAATATTTTCGAAAACACAAAAAAAGTGAGTACTCAGTACATAATACACCTATAATGATACAATTTGGTGTATACATTAAGATTGGGGCAGAAAATAATTTTTTAAAGAAATTTTTGAAAATGGGCGTGGCACCGCCCACTTTTGATTAAGTAAAATTTAGAAATGTTATTAATGATAAATCAAACATGTTATGTTATTTCAACTTTGTTTGGTTTCGGGTTTACAGTCCAATAAATCAGAAAACCGCCTTTTTTATTTTTTCGCCAACGTTTCGACCTTTTATTTATGGTCTTCTTCAGGGCCTAGTGACATAAAACATAAAACTTGGTATATAAGGCCTTGGATTGCAACTAAGGGTTAATTAATAATAAGTACGTACATATACAAACAAAAGTACATATAAGGCAAATTATTATAAATACAGTATTCTTACTCAAAATTACTGCGTTCTTCTTTGCCTTGTTGTTTTGGATAAAATTTGTGTTTTCTGAAACTTGAAATTTCCAAACTTTATTAATTAAACACTTATTAATGACTACTTCTGCACCTAGTACGATGCAGAAAACACAAATTTTATCCAAAAACCAAACAAAGTTGAAATAACTACACAAAACAGTCGGTAGTACGAAAACAAACATGTTATGGTTTACTTTCAATTAAAAGTCATTTTTATTTGGTTCAATCGATCAGGACTCACTGCGGTTGGTTAGGTGACAGTTTTGATCCACCTTCCGGTCGGACATTTAGCCACGGGGAAGTGCTATGATTTTGCTGAGGTGGCATCACCAAATATTCCCATAGAGTGGAAAAGGCACCAATAACGGAACTTTTAATTTCCAGACAAACAAATGTTGGGTGTGTTCCTGGTGTGCCCAGAGTTAAATTTCGGGTAACCAATAAGTGTCAAATTGAGGGAAATGGGAAATTGGCATCAAAAAGGGTTTTTCATTTGTATGATTGAATTTAAAGCATCTAAGTTGGTAAAAGTGCACGAGTACAAACTTTGTACTACTTTGTACTACAAAGTATGTTGGGAATAAACGTGCCATAAAATTCAATGCATTTTTTTAATGCAATATCTCGAAAACCAAAAACCAATAAATTGCCAAAACCACCAAAGTGAAAGATACGTCCCCAAAATGCGATATTGACCAGGGTGACTTGAGCCCGGCGGGCATCACAGTTTCGACCAAACGCGAGTAAACAAAGTATATTGCCAGAATACATTTTAACAGCAAATGGCAATCCATTATTGGTCAAATTGGACTTAATTAAGCTTTAAGGAGGCAGTATTTTGTTACCATGTGCGATATTAACGAAGCCTGTAGATCGGAATATTATTGTCAACGGCGAGATCGGATGAGGGGCTCCCTGTGTCTTCTATCCCAAACCCAATATCGTGGGGTCCTGCGGGCCACCAAGGGAAAACACCAAACGCATGGTCTAGAACCTTCCTATTTTTTCGCGCCAACGGAAGCGTGCCTTGATCAAAATTGCAATAACTTTAATACCTACTGCACTTTACCCAAATCTACTACGCTTTATGCTCCTTTAGAATAGTGCCATAATCTGATTTATTTTGCTAAGTGATGCTTTTTCTTAACAATAAACTCTCCTATGAAGTCATTAATCAGTATTGCATTTGATTTTGTTCCATATGTGAAAAAAGTTACCTTTAATAAAAATAGCCACTGAGTGAAATAGTATTAAAAGTAAGAGTACTAAAATCATTTTCATTTATGCCCCAAATAAAAGCGTAATTACAATACGTTGGGTTTTCAGTAATTCCTACAGTGCGATGCTCATCTACTATGAGAAAGCAAAATCATATCTTCAAAATTAGTTTCAATAATATATTCTCCTTTTTTTTTTGAAATGCGTACTGTACTTTTAGCAAGTTCGGTAGCATTAAAAAGGTATTTAAAATAGAAGTAAAAGTCCGAGCCCTGATGGCAACCACCAACCCGAGTGGCGAAAATCATGCCACGTCAGACTGGGTAGCGGAACTTTTCCATTGCGCAGTCGCCGTTGCTTGACGATTTTCGGGCATAGCGGCGTCACCGGCATTCGGAGATTTGGAAAAAGATAGTTGAACTTGCAGTACAAGAAACCAAAAAAAAAAGGAAAAAAAAAGAATCTCTAATGGCTAATTATAATTACAAATATTTGACAAACAGACAACGAAAAATGTATAATTTAGTGTAAAATTAGAAAGAAAAGTGACAATTACTCTATATATATACTAAAATATATACTAAGTACAAAAAATTGAAGAAAAGTGCCTTTGAATTGTGTGTGCGCGAACATCGTACGGAGAATCGATGCTGGTGGAAGTGAGCAGCAGCAAACGGCAAAACAGAAAAAAAAATAAAACGCAAGAAAAGTCAAAACGATGAAGAATTGCAATCAACCAAGTAAGCAGTCAACAAGAAATTCGCAGAACTGAAGGCAAATTTTGTGAAAAACCAGTAAATTCTATAGCAGCTGGTACAAGAAGCAATTAAAAAGTCTAGGCAGTGGTAAAGACCAGTGCATACATATCAATTTTCAAAAAGAAAATAAGAAATAGTTTTTTTTTGTAAAACAGTGTAGCCACCGGTATAATTAAATTGCACCTTCATGAAGGATTAATAGTGCTATCAGAACTTCAAGCTATAACAGCCACTACCAGTTATATTACCACTCCAGCACGACATCATAGGAGTAAGAAACGCATCAACGCGCCCATCAACGCGGTACCATCGCGCCACATAATAATAATAATAATTCCCAACGGATTACCCACCATATCCCGGCCGACCGGCGCGAGGGGCGCATCCGCATAACGCGCGGATTATTCTTTCGTGCCGAGTCGTTGAAAGGCTTTGGTTTGTTAATCGTCGAGATCTAAAACTGCTCAGCTACAGAGAAAACCTCATCAGCTAAGTAAAGTAGATATAGGATAGATTATACATTAAGAAATAACTAGTTAACAGAATAAAATTATTGTTAGAAGTTAATATAGAAGTCAAAGAATAAGAAACAATTAGTAACTATGAATTTAGGACAGAAAGAATTGATTTTTTTATGCTGAAAAGCGAGTCTGAAATATCAAATCTACCAGAAAGAGTGTTATAATCTTGACACAAACAGCGAAAAGGCTCATTTAACTGAAAATTGGTTCGGCACTGTTTTAGGACTAGAGGTTTAAAATGCCTTGAAGGACGAGACGGTACATCGAAGTTCACTTCACTTAGAAGAAATGGGCTGTATGAACCATTTAGCAATTTAATCATAAAAATAATTCCAAGCATTTCCCTCCGACTAGAAAGTGTGTGCAGATTAATGAGTTTTAAACGATTCGTATAGGGTGGCAGATTGTACAAGGGATCCCAATGAAAATCTCTTAAGGCAAATAGTAAAAATTGTTTTTGAACTGATTCAAGGCGATCTACATGAACCTGGTAACGCGGGTTCCAAATTATAGAACCATATTCAAGTATCGGTCTGACTAATGTAGTGAAGAGGGCTTTAGTTACATAAGGGTCGCTAAATTCTTTAGACCATCGTTTAACGAATGCTAGGACACCTCTAGCCTTATTGACTGTTGTGTTAATATGGCGGTAGAAACTGAGTTTATAGTCCATAGCAACCCCCAGGTCAACAAAATCATACACTTGCTCAAGACTATAATTTTTAATTGTATAGGAAGCCGGCTGAGAAATTCCACGCGAAAAACCCATGTGTTTACATTTTTTAAGGTTAAGTGGCATATAATTTAAATCGCACCAAGTAACAAGTGTATCTAGATCTGATTGTAGCTTATTTCTATCTTCAAATGACGCGAATGACATTAACATTTTTGAAAATTTTATTATTGTAGAAATATCATTTATAAACAACAAGAACAGAATCGGGCCAAGATGGCTTCCTTGAGGAACCCCCGAAGAGACATAAATGACATCGGATACTAAATTTTTAAACATTACTCTTTGTGTCCTGTCACTAAGGTAAGAAGAGATCCAGCGATTGAGACCCGGCTGGAAGCCCAACTGATCGAGTTTATGAATAAGTAATGAGTGACACACTTTGTAAAAAGCTTTGCTGAAATCCGTATAAATAACGTCGGTTTGCAGATTTTTTCTAAAGCCATTTGAGAAATGACTGGTAAACTCAAGTAAATTCGTAACTGTGGACTTTCCCTTACTGAACCCGTGTTGGCAGTCAGCTATCAAAGAAGAGATCGGACCCGTAAGTTGATTTGTAACAATAGCTTCAAACAATTTTGGGATGGCAGAAAGCTTTGCGATGCCACGATAGTTCTCTATAGAAGACCTACTCCCGCTTCTATGCAGCGGTAGAAGAAACGATTCTTTCCACGCAGTTGGAAAAACACCACACTTTAGTGATAGATTGAACAAATTGGTAAGGGGTTGGTAAATATGGTTCGCACACTTTTTCAAGGAACATGTAGGAATCCTATCAGGACCATATTTAAAAGATTCTTTTAAGCTTTTAAGATAAATTACAACATCTTTGGCGCATATAATTGGTGAATTAATTGAATTTGTCCCGTGTAGCTTATAGGGATAGTTTTGAAAGTTTGAATTGGTGACAGCAGAATAGTTAGAAGTGAAAAATTGAGCAAAAAAATTTGCGATATATTGATTATCGCTAGATATAATGTCTTGATATTTCATGGCTGAGGGAATCCCTGATACTTTACGTTTAGAGTTTACGAAACCATAAAATGACTTTGGATTGAGAATAATGTCTCTTTTGGTTTTAGAGATATAAGCTTTATAGCACTTTTTATTTAAATCTATGTACTTCTGACGTAGAATGGAATACAGTAGGTAATGTTTATTTAATCCGAATTTCTTATATAAATTAAATGATCGCGTTTTCCTATTTTTAAGAGCCTTTTACCTCTTTAGTAAACCAAGCTTGCGTAGGATGATCATAAGTTAATTTACGTTTAGGAATAAACTTCTCAAATAGGCAGTAAATAGTTTGATTGAAATGTGAGACGTTTAGATCCATACCACAACCAAATTCAGGCCAAGTTAATTTAGACAGTTCTTTATTTAATTTCTTGTAGTTTGCTTTGGAAAAGTTAAAATCAAAGCTACTACATGAGTAGCATTGAGTGCCTTGGCCATTACTTATGGTTTCGTAGACTATTTCCATAGAAGAGTGGTAAAGGTCTTCTGGTAAAACCAACGGATCACAACGATTTACAGAAAATTGGTTTATATCATTAACATACACTAAATCTAAGACTTTCCCAAACTTGTTAGCGGTAACATTTATTTGATTAAGGCAAAGATCGGAAATTCCATCTAAAAAGTCATTGAACCCCAGTTTGGACGGATTTGGAATAATGTTACCATCAGATATGTTCCACGATATATGAGGTAAGTTAAAATCACACAAAACAATAATTGAATCTGACGCTTTAGTCATAAAGTTAACAGTTTTGAGCAGAGAGACATGTTGCATGTAGACTGAAAAATCTGATGCTGGAGGGATGTAGCAAACATATAAGTACATAGAGACGTTGTCTAGTTGAAGGCGGATGCATTTGAACTCAATGAAATCGATGTTAGGAATATTAACCTCTTCTGAAGGGATGGAGGAATGAACGGCAAGTAGAACACCACCCCCGACTCTGTTCAAGCGATCATTTCTATATACTTGATATTCATTACATAAAAACTCTGAATTGAAAACATGAGGTTTTAGCCAAGTTTCAGTAAAAGCGATTACGTTATAATTACAATGAAAATATTTCAAAAAGAGATCAGTTAATTTGGTATTTAGACCTCTGACATTTTGATAAAAAATATTCACGGATTTAGTGCTCAGTTTTTTGACTCAACGTTATTACGAGAAATTTTCGCTACATTTTGAACATTCCTATTCGGTCTGTATTCAAACTCGCGCACAAGAGCCCCGGGAGGCCAAAAAGAGCTGTCCAAAAGAGTATCGAAATCTTTCCCAGATACATCAATCTTAAACGAAGACATACTTCTTTGATATGTGAAATTAAATTTTCTAACAGTTACGCTTTGATCTTTAACTTTAGAAGAAATATGGTACAACAAATCATCCTCGGTAGTGTCTGGATGGAACCTAGACACAAAAATAGGTTTTTTGCGAGGGCCCACAACCAGCTTACTAACGATTGGTTCAGACTCCATTGCAATAGTTGGAATTTCCGGGTTTTTCCTAGTGGACATTTTTGAAGGGGCGTTCTTCGACGTTGCTCGGACAACCGTACTAGGAATTGGAGAAGCCAAATCTATAAGTTCAAGGGGTTGAGGCAAGTTCGGGACTGTTGAGGTAGTAGGCCGATCATCCGTACGCCTGCGCTTGTTTTCGCGATTATCAGGGAATTCCAAATGAGGCGAATTCTCCAAAGTTTTGAAAATATTTTCATATTTTTGCAATTTTCCAGTCAGCAATGAAAAATCTTTGCTTATTTCAGAAAAACCGTTTCTGATATGCCTAAAGATTTTACAGAGATCAACTTCCGTCGACCGGCATTTGGCACAAGACCAGCGCAGGCCTTTTCCTTCGTTAAGCAGGTCAGCTATTCTACCGGTTAACCCAGTGCACTTGGCGTGGACAAGTCCATCACACAGCCAGCATGCTACAAAGCGTTCGGACTTGCTTTTTAACTGGCAGTTTGCTATCATGCACCACATTTTCGTATAAATACTTATATAAATTTATAATAAAAATTATAAGTTAAGAAAAAAATTAAGCGGATTAAAGATAAACAACCCTGACAGTTTAAATGACACAGTACTGAGCGAACAGTTTTAAACACACTGTATCTGACGTTTAACAAACCACGCAAAACAGCTGTAGCGAAAAAGAAATAACAAAAAACCAATTCAGAGCACAACAACAATTGCAATATGAAATAAAGCCTATCAATAGCAACAAATAAAATATGCAAAAAACTCGGCACACACAAATTCAACAAAATGAATTTATAATAATGAATCACTATCAAAACTTTTTAACACTATTCACACCAAGTAGTGAAGCACAATTAGATATTTATCTCTATTAACTTTAATTTTAACTTTAGAATATAAAAGATACTATTAATTTATTAAATATAATCACAGAGAAAAATATAAACTACACAGCTTGACGTTGCGTTCGGTACGCGCGTCATCAACGTGCCACACCATAGCATGCCACAACACCGCGCTAACATAGCGCGCAACGACAACGTCTACAACAATGCGCGACTAAAGCGGCCACCAAGCACTAAGCGCAACGCCCACCGTACACCGCCCTAGGCAACTAACCGGTATTAAGACCGGTAACAACAAGACCGGCAACAACAAACCGCCCACAACTAGACCGGCAACAACAACCGGTACCAACAGGACCAACAACAACAAGCCTGGCCACAACTAAACCGGTAACATCAAAACCGGCAACAACAAACCGGCCACAACTAAACCGGCAACAACAATCGGTACCAAAGACCGGAAACGACAATACCGACCACGACAACCAGCAACAACAACAGCAGGCCGCTCTTACATAGGCCCGCTGCACATCAACGACAACAACTCCAGCACTGACATCAGCAGGGCCGCCCTGTTAAAGGCCCACTGCGAGAAGTAACCACCGGCATCAACCAAACCGACAACAACAACATAACCAGCAAAGACAACAACAACAGTAGGGCCCCACCAACGGTCTACTGCAACAAATGGGTGAGATCCAACAGATGTAGCTTGTTTCCTATATAAACTTGAAATTTTGAATAAACATTAAATCAGAACCTTAAAATTAAAAAAAAAAAAAAAATTTCAAATACAATTTGAACTTAAATGTAAAACTCAATTTAGAAAGATAGATGTAAAAACGAAGTTTATTGATAGAATAGATTAAGATTGTTTAGAAACAAAATGACTTAGAAATTAGGAAATAGAAAGCAAAGTAAAGTTGAAGTAATAGGCAGATTTACGTTACAAAAAAAAAAAACAAAAAAAGGTGAAAATATTTTTGTAAGTATAACGAGCTCAAGACCAGTTGATAATAATTCTTAGTTAATTATTATTATTTTTGATTAGAGAAAAAATTGAAAGCAGCAAACATATACAGGCTATAGTTATAGTACTATTTCGAAAACAGCCACGATTTCTCGTCAGACTAATTCGTATAGTTTTGCTATTTCAGAGGATCTTGTGGAGAATCGAACCCACTCACTCTGATTGCCAGCGCAGCTGCCTAACCCATAGGCAATTCTGCGTGTAGTTTTGCAAGCTGCTTAATTCACGTTTTCCTCTAATTGTTGTTTGTTATCTTGCCAACGGTATACACAATATTTTAGACATTCTGTCTATATGTAAATCATGCAAGTTGGACTTTGTTTTTGTACATTCTTCTTTTCCATTTTTAGAAGATAGTTATTGTACATAACCGCGTGCTCCGGTATAAATGTATTTTGTTGTTGGTTTTACGGTCTGTTCATTTTACATATTTTTGTAAGTATAACGAGCTCAAGACCAGTTGCTAATAATTCTTAGTTAATTATTATTATTTTTGATTAGAGGAAAAATTCAAAGCAACAAACATATACAGGATATAGTTATAGTACTATTTCGAAAACAGCCACGATTTCTCGTCAGACTAATTCGTATAGTTTTGCTATTTCAGAGGATCTTGTGGAGAATCGAAAGCACGCACTCTGATTGCCAGCGCAGCTGCCTAACCCATAGGCTATGCTGCGTGTAGTTTTGCAAGCTGCTTAATTCACGTTTTCCTCTAATTGTTGTTTGTTATCTTGCCAACGGTATACACAATATTTTAGACATTCTGTCTATATGTAAATCATGCATGTTGGACTTTGTTTTTGTACATTCTTCTTTTCCATTTTTAGAAGATAGTTATTGTACATAACCGCGTGCTCCGGTATAAATGTATTTTGTTGTTGGTTTTACGGTCTGTTAATTTTACATATTTTTGTAAGTATAACGAGCTCAAGACCAGTTGCTAATAATTCTTAGTTAATTATTATTATTTTTGATTAGAGGAAAAATTCAAAGCAACAAACATATACAGGCTATAGTTATAGTACTATTTCGAAAACAGCCACGATTTCTCGTCAGACTAATTCGTATAGTTTTGCTATTTCAGAGGATCGTGTGGAGAATCGAAACCACTCACTCTGATTGCCAGCCCAGCTGCCTAACCCATAGGCTATGCTGCGTGTAGTTTTGCAAGCTGCTTAATTCACGTTTTCCTTTAATTGTTGTGTTAACTAAGAATTATTATCAACTGGTCTTGAGCTCGTTATACTTACAAAAATATGTAAAATGAACAGACCGTAAAACCAACAACAAAATACATTTATACCGGAGCACGCGGTTATGTACAATAACTATCTTCTAAAAATGGAAAAGAAGAATGTACAAAAACAAAGTCCAACATGCATGATTTACATATAGACAGAATGTCTAAAATATTGTGTATACCGTTGGCAAGATAACAAACAACAATTAGAGGAAAACGTGAATTAAGCAGCTTGCAAAACTACACGCAGCATAGCCTATGGGTTAGGCAGCTGCGCTGGCAATCAGAGTGAGTGGGTTCGATTCTCCACAAGATCCTCTGAAATAGCAAGACTATACGAATTAGTCTGACGAGAAATCGTGGTTGTTTTCGAAATAGTACTATAACTATAGCCTGTATATGTTTGCTGCTTTCAATTTTTTCTCTAATCAAAAATAATAATAATTAACTAAGAATTATTATCAACTGGTCTTGAGCTCGTTATGTATGTAAAATGAACAGACCGTAAAACCAACAACAAAAAGGTGAAAATATAAATACATATATGTTTACTTCAAATTTAAAATATAAGGGTAAATAATAACTAATCAATTTTGCAACAAAAGAAAAACCAAATTAAAGTTTAAGATGTAAGGAGATAGTGAATAAGAAGACAACAATACAAATAGAATAATATAGGCCTAAGTGAAGAAAGGAATCCCTAACTTAGAACTTAGAAAAGAAAATAGATTTTGAATTACATACATAAGTAGGTTTCGGAAGTAGTACAAAGTACGTACATATATTGTTGGGTTAACGTAATCATAAAACAAAAAATGAGAAAAAAATTTCTAATTACATAAAGGAACCAAAATTGTTTTAAAAAAATAAGCGAATGTAATATTTTAAGCAATATAAAATAATTAAATAAAATAAAAAAAAAATTTTGACCAAACTAAAAACAATGATAGTAATAAAAAAAGAAAAATTTAAAAAAATAAAAAAAAACTATAGTATTTAAAAATGCTAATCTAAATCTTAATAAAATAAACCAAATATAGGCAATATTACTTATAACAAATAAAAAGCTACCGTAAATACAAAAAAGAAAAAAATGATATACGCAAATTAAATAAGCAAATGATGGAAAAAATATATAAAATGGTAATACGATAAACATAAGTTTGAAGTAATATAAGTAAGAAATTAATAGTAAGCAACTAAATTTGTATAGTAAAACTAAAATACTATGGAAAGACAAATCAAATCTTTTCTTTCTTATGGTTTTTGTACTTGAGTTTTTTTTTATACCTTAACTGTAGATGAACACCTTTTCTTAGGGTAAATTTAAGCAACGTTTTTTTTAATGAACTCTGAATAAATTTATATAAACGGGAATGCTGACTTTCTTAATTATTTAGAAGCCATATAAATTTATAGGAAAGGGGCCATCGGGATTCAGTTTGGTGCACCGATGGCCATGGATGAGGGTGGGTCAGCACCGGGCGTCGCAACAAAACCAGCGGCACCCCCTTGTACTGTTCGGCCTTATTTTCTGTATTTCTATTTTTCAGCTTTTGTAACCGGTCATTTCCGGTTCGTTTTCAATTTTCATGTTTTTTCCTTTTCTTTTGTAAATTTCAATTTGTCTGTTTTTTTCTTTTCCGTTCATTTTATTGCAGTTTCAAATTCGTTTTCATTTTCAGCTATTTTGGAATTTTAAGTTTCTGTTTTAACGTCTTTTGTCCGTTTTATTTTGAATTTTTATCTGATTTGGGTTTTTTTTTTGAAATTTAAATGTCAACGGTCTGTCCGTGGCATCCGGGTCTAACCGGATGTTGTTTTTATAGTTGTTTTGCGCGGTTTTAAGGTTGGCAAGAACCCACCCCAGCCGACAATGACTAGCCACGGTGCAACCATTGATAACATGCCGACCGCCCTCCTTACTGCTCCACTTTGACGCGTTTCCATAACAAACACTCTTCAAGATATCGAAACGAAATTCAGCACGCAGGTTTCCAGGTGTGCAAGGAATGTTCGAAAAAAAAGTGGGCAAAATCGGTTAAGTTCCACGCCCACTTTTATATGAAAGATTTTGAAGAGGATCGTAGATATATTAAATAGGCAATAACTTTGCGTAAAATAGCTTTGCATCATTTATGTTTCACTTTTAAAGTTTCCGTAAACTAAGAAATCCAAAAAATAAAAATTTTCGAAAATGGGCGTGGCTCCGCCCCTTTTATAGTGGACTATTCCATAAAGCTTTTTATGCCCTAACTCCGCCAAAAATTAATTTGTCGAAACGAAATTTGATGATAATGTTCAATATATAAAGGTTTGCTGTAAAAATGGGCGAAACCGGTTCATATCCATGCCCAGTTTTTTACCATAGTTCTGAAAAATTTGTTTGTAAAATTTAAAAAGGGGTATTTCTACAACTAAGCAAGTTATATCAATCAGATTTTACACACATAATAAGCTTTTTAAGAAAAACTCGACCGCAAAAAATTGTTGTAAATTTTGAAGAAGTAGGCGTGGCGCCTCCCACTTTTCAGCATACAATTTCTGCTATTTTCAAAGGCAATCGATTATAATTCAATCTTGATATTTCAATGAAAATAGGTCAGCTGCTTCCCAGTAGTATGTGTTGTACTCCTGCCAAGAATTAGCCTAATCGGAAAACACACAAGCAAAATATTCGGACACGTAGTTAATAGCCCACTGCAATAGCGAATTTATATATCTTTTTTGATTTTCATAACTTTCATAAACATTAAATGCAGAAGAAGAAGAGAAAAGTTCACTAAAATGATCCGCACGATGATCGGAGTCGATTTAGCCATGCCCGTCTCTCCGTTCGTCTGTCTGTCCGTCTGTCTATTTGAACGCAAACTAGTCTCTCAGTTTTACAAAAGAATGCTGAAATTCGTTGTTGGCTTTCGCCATTTTCTAGAATACTAGCAAACCCGGTAGACGTTGTTTTGACGTTTTGATACATAGAACACATCTATGTATTAAATGTCATTAACTTGAACCAAATAAACTCCTAGGTATACGTACGTACATATATTGTTTGGTTAACGTAATCATAAAACATAAAATGAGAAAAAAATTTCTAATTATATAAAGGAACCAAAATTGTTTTAAAAAACAAGCGAATATAATATTTTAAGCAATATAAAATAATAAAATAAAATACAAAAAAAAACTTAAGACTAAATGATAGTAATAAAAAAAAGAAAAATTTAAATAAATAAAAAAAAACTTTTTTTTTTCGTAAGTACCTATAACGAGCTCAAGACCAGTTGATAATAATTCTTAGTTAATTATTATTATTTTTGATTAAAGGAAAAATTTAAAGCAACAAACAAATACAGGCTATAGTTATAGTACTATTTCGAAAACAGCCACGATTTCTCGTCAGACTAATTCGTATAGTTTTGCTATTTCAGAGGATCTTGTGGAGAATCGAACCCACTCACTCTGATTGCCAGCGCAGCTGCCTAACCCATAGGCTATGCTGCGTGTAGTTTTGCAAGCTGCTTAATTCAAGTTTTCCTCTAATTGTTGTTTGTTATCTTGCCAACGGTATACAAAATATTTTAGACATTCTGTCTATATGTAAATCATGCATGCTGGACTTTGTTCTTGTACATTCTTCTTTTCTATTTTTAGAAGATAGTTATTGTACATAACCGCGTGCTCCGGTATAAATTTATTTTGTTGTTGGTTTTACGGTCTGTTAATTTTACATATGTTTTTGTAAGTATAACGAGATCAACCCCAGTTGATAATAATTCTTAGTTCCTTATTATTATTTTTTATTAGAGGAAAAATTGAAAGCAACAAACATATACAGGCTATAGTTATAGTACTATTTCGAAAACATCCACGATTTATCGTCAGGCTAATTCGTATAGTTTTTCTATTTCAGAGGATCTTGTGGAGAATCGAACCCACTCACTCTGATTGACAGCGCAGCTGCTTAACCCATAGGCTATGCTGCGTGTAGTTTTGCAAGCTGCTTAATTCAAGTTTCCCTCTAATTGTTGTTTGTTATCTTGCCAACGGTATACACAATATTTTAGACATTCTGTCTTAGTTCATTATTATTATTTTTTATTAGAGGAAAAATTGAAAGCAATAAACATATACAGGCTATAGTTATAGTACTATTTCGAAAACAGCCACGATTTCTCGTCAGACTAATTCGTATAGTTTTGCTATTTCAGAGGATCTTGTAGAGAATCGAACCCACTCACTCTGATTGCCAGCGCAGCTGCCTAACCCATAGAGTTACATAAATGTATTCACACCCCTGATCCTACATATACTTATAATACCAATACATAATTTACCTATTTGTCATTACCCTACAATTTCTAATTTCTTAATATACTACTCTTTTATTACATACTATATAACTGTTATCCTCTCATCAGACTTTGCTTATAAATTCTTTTTCTTCTTAGCTTTAATATTTATTACACTCTCAATTCACTTACCAAATATGAATCTCTATTTTATAACGAGCTCAAGTGTTAGAAAAAACTACTTTGCTAACTTACTACTTTGTAACAACATATAATATTTAACATAGTTGTACTGGCTTTGACATTTATTTTAATGAAATAAAATTTGTGTAAAACTTTTTCGCAGTTGAAAATATACGTACATTGAAAACGGTTTAGCGTGTTATAGTATTTCGTGTTTCGGTAATAGGAAAAATCTCTGCGAACAGGTTATGGGCCCAGTCCATATAAAATATCAAAAGTAATTAAGTACATATAAAACAAAGATTCAGTAAAAATTAGTGCTGGAGGTTTATATGCAATCGAGAAGCTCGATGATTCAAATTATGTATCCTGGTCAGTTCACATGAAGAGCGTGTTAGTTCATTCGGAGTTGTGGCCAGTTATTAGCGGAAAACTGAAGAAAACCGAGAACTCAAGTCCTGCAGAAATAGCGGCATTTGATAGTAAAGACGAAAAGGTGTTGTCGAGTATATTACTATGTATAAAGGCATCTCAGATTAACCACGTAAGACATTGCGAGACAGCAGCAGCAGCGTGGACTAAACTAAAGGAAGTTCATTAACCTGATGGTCTTGCAAGAAAGGTTACGTTGTTCAAGAAGTTACTATCGTTGAGTTTTTCGGAGTCTGACAAAGTTTCACATTATATTGCGGAGTTCTGGGAGATTAATGAAAGGCTAGCGGACATAGGCATAGAAATACCGGAGGAGCTTTTGGTTATAATTCTATTAGCAAGTTTGCCGAAGTCATACGAGAATTTCGTTGTAGCAATTGAATCTCGGGTCACTTTACCTAAGTTGAATGTACTCAAAATTTAATTGATTGAAGAGGGTACAAGACGTAATAGCGCGCAATCTGTAAGTTTTGATTCACAGCAGGCATTGGTAGCAAAAGCAAATCTGCAGAAGAATTCGTATGTAAAGAACAGTGACGGTAGCAGTGGCGCAGGAAAAGTAAAATATAACGAGAGAAAAACACAACGAGGAAAATGCTTCAATTGTGGAAAGTATGGACATTTTGCGGCGCAATGTAGAGGTTCCGGCTCAGACCGTAAACAACAACAGCCAAGAATTAATAAATCGTTAGCTATTTTAGCTTCTGTTTCGTCGTCCTCAATTTGTCGTAATGCTTGGGGTATATAATTGTGAACTTTAAAGAATATCGAGAAAAAATAGAACTTGCGGGTGGAAAATATTTAGAAACACAAGGTGTTGGTGAAGTGTGTATCGAAATGAAAAGTTTCGGCTAAAGCTGAAGAACGTTTTATATGTGCCCGATTTGCGATGTAATTTTATTTCGGTGAATAAAGCATGTGAAAATGGACTTGTTGTCGTCTTTGAAGAAAATGAGACGATTGTTAAAGAAACAGACGGTGATTTAATATTGCGAGCTCAAAAAGAAAATGGGTTGTATATGGTGAAGTGTCAAACTAACAAATGTTTATTGTCAAAAAACGAAAACAGTGAGATAAGAATGTGGCATAATCGCTATGGACATTTAAATATTGACAGCTTAAATGAAATAGTGGGTAATAAACTAGTAAATGGTTTGAAAATGAGTAAAGTAACAGATAAACTTGACTGTGTAACATGTGCAAAAAGCAAAATTAGTGTGAAGCCATTTTGTCGTTCTTCTAAAAATCGTGCCACAAGTTTGTTGCAAATGGTACATACTGATGTGTGCGGTCCAATAAATAAAAGTTCATTTGGGGGGTCTCGATACTTTGTGACTTTTATCGACGACAAATCTCGATACATAAGTGCATATTTCATTAAATCTAAAAGCGAAGTTTTCAAAACTTTTAAAGTGTTTAAAGAAAAGAGCGAGAAACAAACTGGTAAGAAAATAAATATTCTCAGGAGTGACAATGGTCGTGAATACCTAAGTAATGAGTTTGAACAATATTTGTGTGATAATGGTATCCAAAGACAGTTAACAGTGCCTTATACACTGCAACAAAACGGCGTTGCGGAACGTGCTAATCGTACCTTAGTGGAAATGGGTCGGAGTATGCTGGTAAATAGTGGATTAGACGAGTCTTTTTGGGCGGAAGCTGTGTCGACAGCAGCGTATTTGCGTAATAGAGCTGCAACAAAAACAGTCGTTGCTAAAACGCCGTATGAAGATTTTTTAGGTAAGGAACCAAGCGTCGCATATTTAAAGATTTTTGGGTCGTTAGCAATTGCGTTGGATAAAACACAATCTAAAGAATTTAAAGCAAAATGCAAAGAATTAGTTATGGTTGGTTATTCAGAAACTTCGAAGGCATACCGTTTAATGGATCCAAACACGCATAACGTAATTATTAGCAGGGACGTCATATTTTTTGAAGAAAAATTTGTGGGTACAAATGAAGAAATTTCTACTGATATTGTGGAGTTTGATATTTCGGAGGTAAACGAAACCTTCGATAATAATGAAGCTGTTGATGTTAATAATCAATCGAGTTCCGAAGCAAGCTCCGAGTTGATAAATGGCGAGGAGTCAATCAGGTATGGACGAGGTAGACCCAGAGTTATACGTTCCGGAAAGCGTGGTCGTCCTAGAAAGGAACGACATGCATTGAATTTTACGAGTGAAGTCGACATAGAGATTCCACAAACAGTGAGCGAAGCATTGAGTAGCGAATACGCAGAATATTGGCGGGCATCGATGCAGAAGGAGTACGATCCATTACTAAAGAACAAGACCTGGTCATTAGTTGATTTACCGTTAGGTGAAAAGGCGATAAACAACAAGTGGGTTTTTAACATTAAAAGAAATCCAGATGGTAGCATCGAAAGATTTAAGTGTCGCTTAGTCGCGAAAGGCTGCAGTCAACAATATGGTGTAAACTATACAGAGATGTTTTCTCCGGTTGTGAGGTATGCAACTGTACTTTTATTGTTTGCATTGGCGTGTGAATATAAGTTACATATGCATCAAATTTACGTGTCAACTGCATAACTAAATAGCGATCTTCCCGATATCGTGTATATGAAGCAGCGAGAACTGTTCGAAGGTAAGAAGTATCCTCAGAAAGTTTTAAAATTAAATAAAGCTCTTTATGGCTTGAAACAGAGTGGTCGCGAGTGGAATGGGAAATTTGTTGAAGTCGTAAGGTCATTAGGGTTCTTGCCATGTCCCAGTGAGCCCTGCGTTTATACATACAAAAAATTAAAATGGTAACTATAACTTAATCGCTGTTTATGTCGATGATTTGATTATAGGTTGCTCAAACCTGGAAGACGTCATAGAGATGAAAGTTAAGATTTCAAACGTATTTGACGTAGTAGATGGTGGTCCACTCAAATACTTCCTAGGCATGAAAGTTGAACGAGAAGGTAATACAGGGGCAATAAGTGTGTGCCAAAGAAAATATATTGTAGACTTGTTACATCAGTATCATATGCAATATTGTAAGGCCGTAGTTACCCCGTTACCTACAGCGTACCAAGTTAGCTACAAAAATTAAAGTTGTAGACGGGTGAATCCAACCAGTTATCAGTCATTGATTGGGGATTTAATGTATTTGGCTATATCCACGAGGCCAGATATATTACACTCCGTTTGCAAGTTGTCGCAAAGAAATATTGAACCTCATTGCGAGCATGAATCAGGGGCGAAACATATTTTGCGTAATTTAAAAGGGTCAATCGATTAGAAGCTTCATAACTACAAGACGGGGAAGCCAATTGTATGTTATGTGGATGCTGATTGGGGTTCGTATGCAAGCGATAGAAAGTCATATACCGGCAGTGCGTTTATAGCAGCTGGTAGTGTATTCTCGTGGGAATCAAAGAAGCAGAGTGTTGTTGCCTTAAGCAGCACAGAGGCTGAATACGTCGCGTTGTCTTCGGCTGCTAAGGAAGCTATCTATATAAGAAAACTAATTGCTGAAATGGGTTTCAAAATTAATGAGCCTACTCTCATCAATAGCGATAATCAGGGAGCTCAACATTTGGTAAAAAATACCGGTTTATCACGCACGGAGTAAGCACATTGATATTAAATACCATCACGTGCGGGACATGTATAAAAATAGAAAAATCGAATTAAATTATATATGTATCGAAGATATTATTTCTGATATTTTAACCAAAAATTTACAAATATTGAAACACTGTAAATTTCGAAGAGATATGGGAATTTATTGAACTATGTAACTTGAATTTTAATTTAAAATATGTATATGTTAAGGAAGGAGTGTTAGAAAAAACTACTTTTCTAACTTACTACTTTGTAACAACATATAATATTTAAAATAGTTGTATTGGCTTTGACATTTATTTTAATGAAATAAAATTTGTGTAAAACTTTTTCGCAGTTGAAAATATACGTACATTGAAAACGGTTTAGCGTGTTATAGTATTTCGTGTTTCGGTAATAGGAAAAATCTCTGCGAACAGGTTATGGGCCCAGTCCATATAAAATATCAAGAGTAATTAAGTAAATATAAAACATAGATTCAGTAAAAATTAGTGCTGGAGGTTTATATGCAATCGAGAAGCTCGATGATTCAAATTATGTATCCTGGTCAGTTCACATGAAGAGCGTGTTAGTTCATTCGGAGTTGTGGCCAGTTATTAGCGAAAACTGAAGAAAACCGAGAACTCAAGTCCTGCAGAAATAGCGGCATTTGATAGTAAAGACGAAAAGGTGTTGTCGAGTATATTACTATGTATAAAGGCATCTCAGATTAACCACGTAAGACATTGCGAGACAGCAGCAGCAGCGTGGACTAAACTAAAGGAAGTTCATTAACCTGATGGTCTTGCAAGAAAGGTTACGTTGTTCAAGAAGTTACTATCGTTGAGTTTTTCGGAGTCTGACAAAGTTTCACATTATATTGCGGAGTTCTGGGAGATTAATGAAAGGCTAGCGGACATAGGCATAGAAATACCGGAGGAGCTTTTGGTTATAATTCTATTAGCAAGTTTGCCGAAGTCATACGAGAATTTCGTTGTAGCAATTGAATCTCGGGTCACTTTACCTAAGTTGAATGTACTCAAAATTTAATTGATTGAAGAGGGTACAAGACGTAATAGCGAGCAATCTGTAAGTTTTGATTCACAGCAGGCATTGGTAGCAAAAGCAAATCTGCAGAAGAATTCGTATGTAAAGAACAGTGACGGTAGCAGTGGCGCAGGAAAAGTAAAATATAACGAGAGAAAAACACAACGAGGAAAATGCTTCAATTGTGGAAAGTATGGACATTTTGCGGCGCAATGTAGAGGTTCCGGCTCAGACCGTAAACAACAACAGCCAAGAATTAATAAATCGTTAGCTATTTTAGCTTCTGTTTCGTCGTCCTCAATTTGTCGTAATGCTTGGGGTATATAATTGTGAACTTTAAAGAATATCGAGAAAAAATAGAACTTGCGGGTGGAAAATATTTAGAAACACAAGGTGTTGGTGAAGTGTATATCGAAATGAAAAGTTTCGGCTAAAGCTGAAGAACGTTTTATATGTGCCCGATTTGCGATGTAATTTTATTTCGGTGAATAAAGCATGTGAAAATGGACTTGTTGTCGTCTTTGAAGAAAATGAGACGATTGTTAAAGAAACAGACGGTGAAATAATATTGCGAGCTCAAAAAGAAAATGGGTTGTATATGGTGAAGTGTCAAACTAACAAATGTTTATTGTCAAAAAACGAAAACAGTGAGATAAGAATGTGGCATAATCGCTATGGACATTTAAATATTGACAGCTTAAATGAAATAGTGGGTAATAAACTAGTAAATGGTTTGAAAATGAGTAAAGTAACAGATAAACTTGACTGTGTAACATGTGCAAAAAGCAAAATTAGTGTGAAGCCATTTTGTCGTTCTTCTAAAAATCGTGCCACAAGTTTGTTGCAAATGGTACATACTGATGTGTGCGGTCCAATGAATAAAAGTTCATTTGGGGGGTCTCGATACTTTGTGACTTTTATCGACGACAAATCTCGATACATAAGTGCATATTTCATTAAATCTAAAAGCGAAGTTTTCAAAACTTTTAAAGTGTTTAAAGAAAAGAGCGAGAAACAAACTGGTAAGAAAATAAATATTCTCAGGAGTGACAAGGGTCGTGAATACCTAAGTAATGAGTTTGAACAATATTTGTGTGATAATGGTATCCAAAGACAGTTAACAGTGCCTTATACACCGCAACAAAACGGCGTTGCGGAACGTGCTAATCGTACCTTAGTGGAAATGGGTCGGAGTATGCTGGTACATAGTGGATTAGACGAGTCTTTTTGGGCGGAAGCTGTGTCGACAGCAGCGTATTTGCGTAATAGAGCTGCAACAAAAACACTCGTTGCTAAAACTAGGTAAGACACCAAGCGTCGCATATTTAAAGATTTTTGGGTCGTTAGAAATTGCGTTGGATAAAACACAATCTAAAGAATTTAAAGCAAAATGCAAAGAATTAGTTATGGTTGGTTATTCAGAAACTTCGAAGGCATACCGTTTAATGGATCCAAACACGCATAACGTAATTATTAGCAGGGACGTCATATTTTTTGAAGAAAAATTTGAGGTAGACCCAGAGTTATACGTTCCGGAAAGCGTGGTCGTCCTAGAAAGGAACGACATGCATTGATTTTTACGAGCGAAGTCGACATAGAGATTCCACAAACAGTGAGCGAAGCATTGAGTAGCGAATACGCAGAATATTGGCGGGCATCGTTGCAGAAGGAGTACGATGCATTAGTAAAGAACAAGACCTGGTCATTAGTTGATTTACCGTTAGGTGAAAAGGCGATAAACAACAAGTGGGTTTTTAACACTAAAAGAAATCCGGATGGTAGCATCGAAAGATTTAAGTGTCGCTTAGTCGCGAAAGGCTGCAGTCAACAATATGGTGTAAACTATACAGAGATGTTTTCTCCGGTTGTGAGGTATGCAACTGTACTTTTATTGTTTGCATTGGTGTGTGAATATAAGTTACATATGCATCAAATGGACGTGTCAACTGCATAACTAAATAGCGATCTTCACGATATCGTGTATATGAAGCAGCCAGAACTGTTCGAAGGTAAGAAGTATCCTCAGAAAGTTTTAAAATTAAATAAAGCTCTTTGTGGCTTGAAACAGAGTGGTCGCGAGTGGAATGGGAAATTTGTTGAAGTCGTAAGGTCATTAGGGTTCTTGCCATGTCCCAGTGAGCCCTTCGTTTATACATACAAAAAATTAAAATGGTAACTATAACTTAATCGCTGTTTATGTCGATGATTTGATTATAGGTTGCTCAAAACTGGAAGACGTCATAGAGATGAAAGCTAAGATTTCAAACGTATTTGACGTAGTAGATGGTGGTCCACTCAAATACTTCCTAGGCATGGAAGTTGAACGAGAAGGTAATACAGGGACAATAAGTGTGTGCCAAAGAAAATATATTGTAGACTTGTTAAATCAGTATCATATGCAATATTGTAAGGCCGTAGTTACCCCGTTACCTACAGCGTACCAAGTTAGCTACAAAAATGAAAGTTGTAGACGGGTGAATCCAACCAGTTATCAGTCATTGATTGGGGATTTAATGTATTTGGCTATATCCACGAGGCCAGATATATTACACTCCGTTTGTAAGTTGTCGCAAAGAAATATTGAACCTCATTGCGAGCAAGAATCAGGGGCGAAACATATTTTGCATTATTTAAAAGGGTCAAGCGATTAGAAGCTTCATAACTACAAGACGGGGAAGCCAATTGTATGTTATGTGGATGCTGATTGGGGTTCGGATGCAAGCGATAGAAAGTCATATACCGGCAGTGCGTTTATAGCAGCTGGTAGTGTATTCTCGTGGGAATCAAAGAAGCAGAGTGTTGTTGCCTTAAGCAGCACAGAGGCTGAATACGTCGCGTTGTCTTGGGCTGCTAAGGAAGCTATCTATATAAGAAAACTACTTGCTGAAATGGGTTTCAAAATTAATGAGCCTACTCTCATCAATAGCGATAATGAGGGAGCTCAACATTTGGTAAAAAATACCGGTTTATCACGCACGGAGTAAACACATTGATATTAAATACCACCACGTGCGGGACATGTATAAAAATAGAGAAATCGAATTTAATTATATATGTACCAAAGATATGATTTCTGATATTTTAACCAAAAATTTACAAAAATTTAAACACTGTAAATTTCGAAGAGATATGGGAGTTTATTGAACTATGTAACTTTAATTTTAATTTAAAATATGTATATGTTAAGGAAGGAGTGTTAGAAAAAACTACTTTGCTAACTTACTACTTTGTAACAACATATAATATTTAAAATAGTTGTATTGGCTTTGACATTTATTTTAATGAAATAAAATTTGTGTAAAACTTTTTCGCAGTTGAAAATATATGTACATTGAAAACGGTTTAGCGTGTTATAGTATTTCGTGTTTCGGTAATAGGAAAAATCTCTGCGAACATCAAGACCAGTTGATAATAATTCTTAGTTAATTATTATTATTTTTGATAAGAGGAAAAATTGAAAACAACAAACATATACAGGCTATAGTTATAGTACTATTTCGAAAACAGCCACGATTTCTCGTCAGACTAATTCGTATAGTTTTGCTATTTCAGAGGATCTTGTGGAGAATCGAACCCTGCACTCTGATTGCCAGCGCAGCTGCCTAAGCCATAGGCTATGCTGCCTGTAGTTTTGCAAGCTGCTTAGTTCAAGTTTTCCTCTAATTGTTGTTTGTTATCTTGCCAACGGTATACACAATAATTTGGACACTCTGCCTACATGTAAATCATGCATGCTGGACTTTGTTTTTGTACATTCTTCTTTTTTTTATTTTTAGAAGATAGTTATTGTACATAACCGCGTGCTCCGATATAAATTTATTTTTTTGTTGGTTTTACGGTCTGTTCATTTAACATATTTTTTTGTAAGTATAACGAGCTCAACCCCAGTTGATAATAATTCTTAGTTAATTATTATTATTTTTCGTATTTTTGTAAGTATAACGAGCTCAAGACCAGTTGATAATAATTCTTAGTTAATTATTATTATTTTTGATTAGAGGAAAAATTGAAAGCAACAAACATATACAGGCTATAGTTATAGTACTATTTCGAAAACAGCCACGATTTCTCGTCAGACTAATTCGTATAGTTTTGCTATTTCAGAGGATCTTGTGGAGAATCGATCCCACTCACTCTGATTGCCAGCGCAGCTGCCTAACCCATAGAGTTACATAAATGTATCCACACCCCTGATCCTACATATACTTATAATACCAATACATAATTTACCTATTTGTCATTACCCTACAATTTCTAATTTCTTAATATACTACTCATTTATTACATACTATATAACTGTTATCCTCTCATCAGACTTTGCTTATAAATTCCTTTCTTCTTCTTAGCTTTAATATTAATACACTCTCAATTAACTTACCAAATATGAATCTCTATTTTTAACTCCCAGAAGAGATGTTTCTATTTACCAAAAACATTGACGAGTTGTGTGCCAAAGCAGTTTCAGTTGATCCAAGTTTGTTAAGTTTATTTGATTTAAGGGTAAGATCTAAAATTATGGATAGGGCTAACGTTGTGCTTATTAATAACAATAACCCTGTAGATTGGCAATATATGAAAACAATTTTACGAACTAATTTCAATATAAATGAAAGTTTCGAAACTTTTATTAATAGAATTAAAATGCCTGAAATAAGGTCTAGTATTAGTGACTTGTTTGAGTACGTTACAGATATTTTAACAAAACTAAATTTAAAGTCGCAAGTCGAAGAAAATAGTTGGTATAGATGCGAAACCAATGAAAAAGTGGTTTTGAAAATACTTATTAGTAAATTACCTAGCGATGCAAAATTAGTGCTTCAAGCTAGAAATCCCAATAATTTACTGAAAGCTAAAGAAATGTTAATTGAAACCGAATATTTCTATAAAAATTTAAATTTAAGAAATACAAGAAGTTCTGGTGCTTTCCAACAGAATTTAGTCAACAATAGGGAAAATTTAGCAATTAGTAAAAATAATAGTACTAATAATGATGCGAGAAATGGTAATAAAAATCCAACTTTTACGGAGCGATATGTAAGCAATCCCAGAGGCTCTGTGCAAACCAACATGAGAGGCTATAACTCGCAAGCGACAGGCACCAATAGTAGTGCGCGCATGCCATCTAATATGACTAGGCACTCTAATATTTCCAACAGAACCGCCCCAATGGAAACAGGTACCATTGAAACCGAAACACAGCAAAATTTTCAATCAACAGCCACAGAAATCTTCCCCATATAGTGGTCAGAACTCAGTCAATACCACTTAAACTTTTAATTGACTCCGGTGCAGGTACATCATTAATAAAAAGAAACCTTTTTCATTCTTCTTTTAGTTCAAAAATAGATCAACCTATAACAGTTAACACAATTAATTCAAAATTAACTCTAAACAGTAAAGTAAGTATTCCGCTATTCAAAGAGCTTAACAACCCTAATATTAAAATCGAAATGTTAGAAGCAGACTTAAATACCGACTTCGACGGCCTAATTGGTTGCAATATTTTAAGCCCCTTAAAAGCTAAAATTAATTTTGATAAACAACAATTATTTACAAAGAACGCTACGATCAATTAAATTTTCTCAAACCCTAATAGTGAAATTAAATATCTTTCTAATGAGGAAATTCGCAGTTTTAGTTCAAATGTAGCAGATATAAAATTTATTAAGCCAATTATACAAAATATACAAGAGAAGTTAATCACAGTTGACCTGAATAAAGAAGAGATAGAGAAGCTTACAGCGTTATTAAAAAAATTTAATTCAGTATTTTATCACGAAGATGAAAAATTATCTGTTATCAGTAAATACCAGCATAAAATCCCAACTTTTAACAACACACCGATTTATTCGAAAATATATAGAGTAGCAGAGGTTCATAAAAAAGAAGTAGAAATACAGATAAATGAGATGTTATACTCTGGAACTATTGTAAAATCTTCCAGTCCCTATAATGCCCCTATTTGGGTCGTACCCAAGAAGTTAGATAATTCTAAAATCGAGGAATGGCGCTTGGTTATTGACTATCGAAATCTCAATGCCCTAACAATTGAAGACAAATTTCCAATGCCATTCATTTCAGCGGATGATGAACGAAGTCTTGCATGATTATATTAATACGATTTTCGTAGTTTATCTAGATGATATACTTATATTTTCGACGTCACTAGAGGAACATGTCCACTCACTTACAAAAATATTCACTAGATTGTCTGATTTCAACATGAAAGTTCAGATAGACAAGTGTAATTTTTTTTAAAAGACAATCCGAATATTTAGGCCATATTATTTCGATTGCAGGTATTAAATCCAATCCCAATGAAATGGATGCCATTCAGAAAATACCTGTGCCGAAAACATTAAAGCAAATTCGTTCGTTTCTAGGGGTCACTGGCTTTTATAGGAAATTTATAAAATACTACAGTAGAGTTGCACTTCCCCTTACTTCTTGTTTAAAGAAAAAATCTAAAATTAATGTAAATGACCCTAGCTTTGTTGAATCTTTCTGTAAACTGAAAAAGCTAATAACCTCTAGTCCGGTTTTGGCTTATCCCGACTTTAATAAAATGTTTACTCTTACCACGGATGCAAGCAATGCTGCGTTAGGTGCTGTTTTGTCGCAAAATGGTCGTCCGATAGCATACGCTTTCCGTACCTTAAATAACCATGAATGCAATTACAGCACGATAGAGAAAGAGCTACTAAGTATAGTTTGGTCAACAAAATATTTTAGGCCATATCTCTTTGGCAGAAAGTTTCAAATACAAGCTGATCACCGTCCTTTAGTTTGGCTAAGTTCACTGAAAGAACCAAATATGAAAATGCAACGATGGAAGATAAGTTTGAATGAATATGATTTCGATATACAATACATCAAGGGGAAATCCATTTGCGTTGCAGATTGTTTGAGCAGGATTGGAGTAAACACTTTTGATAATGATTGTAATGTACGAAGTGATGTAGAAACTATCCACAGTGGACAGGAAAATCTTGATGACCATGTTTATATAACCGAATCCCCAGTAAATATTTATAAACACCAAATTATAATAGAAAAGGGAAAATCTAATAGCTATTTAAAAAAGGTTATTTTTCAAAGAAAAATTAGGCATATAATAAAAATCGAAAGCTACGAAGAGTTCTACGTATTAAGTGTTTTAAAAGATATATTCCCAATAAAAGGAACAGTTGGGGTATTTTGCGATGATTTAGATATTTTTTAATTACTTCAAAAGACTTTAGCTAAATATTTCTCAAATATTGCAGGCATGCGTATTTTAAAATGTTGTAAATATTTAACGGACATTTTCAAAAAAGGCCGTCTTCTTGAAGCAATTGAAAAATATCATTTAAGAAAAAACCATAGAGGAATCGAGGAAACATATGAGGAAATGAAAAACAAAATATACTACCCAAATTTAAAACTAGAAATACATAAATTTATTAATAATTGTATAATTTATAATATGTGCAAATTTGATAGAAGTCCCAATAAGTTAAAATTATGTCTTACTATGAACTAAAAACAATGATGACATGAACTAAAAACAATGATAGTAATAAAAAAAAGAAAAATTTAAAAAAATAAAAAAAAACTATAGTATTTAAAAATGCTAATCTAAATCTTAATAAAATAAACCAAATATAGGCAATATTACTTATAACAAATAAAAAGCTACCGTAAATACAAAAAAGAAAAAAATGATATACGCAAATTAAATAAGCAAATGATGAAAAAAATATATAAAATGGTAATACGATAAACATAAGTTTGAAGTAATATAAGTAAGAAATTAATAGTAAGCAACTAAATTTGTATAGTAAAACTAAAATACTATGGAAAGACAAATCAAATCTTTTCTTTCTTATGGTTTTTGTACTTGAGTTTTTTTTTATACCTTAACTGTAGATGAACACCTTTTCTTAGGGTAAATTTAAGCAACGTTTTTTTTTAATGAACTCTGAATAAATTTATATAAACGGGAATGCTGACTTTCTTAATTATTTAGAAGCCATATAAATTTATAGGAAAGGGGCCATCGGGATTCAGTTTGGTGCACCGATGGCCATGGATGAGGGTGGGTCAGCACCGGGCGTCGCAACAAAACCAGCGGCACCCCCTTGTACTGTTCGGCCTTATTTTCTGTATTTCTATTTTTCAGCTTTTGTAACCGGTCATTTCCGGTTCGTTTTCAATTTTCATGTTTTTTCCTTTTCTTTCGTAAATTTCAATTTGTCTGTTTTTTTCTTTTCCGTTCATTTTATTGCAGTTTCAAATTCGTTTTCATTTTCAGCTATTTTGGAATTTTAAGTTTCCGTTTTAACGTCTTTTGCCCGTTTTATTTTGAATTTTTATCTGATTTGGGTTTTTTTTTTTTAAATTTAAATGTCAACGGTCTGTCCGTGGCATCCGGGTCTAACCGGATGTTGTTTTTATAGTTGTTTTGCGCGGTTTTAAGGTTGGCAAGAACCCACCCCAGCCGACAATGACTAGCCACGGTGCAACCATTGATAACATGCCGACCGCCCTCCTTACTGCTCCACTTTGACGCGTTTCCATAACAAACACTCTTCAAGATATCGAAACGAAATTCAGCACGCAGGTTTCCAGGTGTGCAAGGAATGTTCGAAAAAAAAGTGGGCAAAATCGGTTAAGTTCCACGCCCACTTTTATATGAAAGATTTTGAAGAGGATCGTAGATTTATTAAATAGGCAATAACTTTGCGTAAAATAGCTTTGCATCATTTATGTTTCACTTTTAAAGTTTCCGTAAACTAAGAAATCCAAAAAATAAAAATTTTCGAAAATGGTTATAGTGGACTATTCCATAAAGCTTTTTATGCCCTAACTCCGCCAAAAATTAATTTGTCGAAACGAAATTTGATGATAATGTTCAATATATGTATAAAGGTTTGCTGTAAAAATGGGCGAAACCGGTTCATATCCATGCCCAGTTTTTTACCATAGTTCTGAAAAATTTGTTTGTAAAATTTAAAAAGGGGTATTTCTACAACTAAGCAAGTTATATCAATCAGATTTTACACACATAATAAGCTTTTTAAGAAAAACTCGACCGCAAAAAATTGTTCTAAATTTTGAAGAAGTAGGCGTGGCGCCTCCCACTTTTCAGCATACAATTTCTGCTATTTTCAAAGGCAATCGATTATAATTCAATCTTGATATTTCAATGAAAATAGGTCAGCTGCTTCCCAGTAGTATGTGTTGTACTCCTGCCAAGAATTAGCCTAATCGGAAAACACACAAGCAAAATATTCGGACACGTAGTTAATAGCCCACTGCAATAGCGAATTTATATATCTTTTTTGATTTTCATAACTTTCATAAACATTAAATGCAGAAGAAGAAGAGAAAAGTTCACTAAAATGATCCGCACGATGATCGGAGTCGATTTAGCCATGCCCGTCTCTCCGTTCGTCTGTCTGTCCGTCTGTCTATTTGAACGCAAACTAGTCTCTCAGTTTTACAAAAGAATGCTGAAATTCGTTGTTGGCTTTCGCCATTTTCTAGAATACTAGCAAACCCGGTAGACGTTGTTTTGACGTTTTGATACATAGAACACATCTATGTATTAAATGTCATTAACTTGAACCAAATAAACTCCTAGGTATACGTACGTACATATATTGTTTGGTTAACGTAATCATAAAACATAAAATGAGAAAAAAATTTCTAATTATATAAAGGAACCAAAATTGTTTTAAAAAACAAGCGAATATAATATTTTAAGCAATATAAAATAATAAAATAAAATACAAAAAAAAACTTAAGACTAAATGATAGTAATAAAAAAAAGAAAAATTTAAATAAATAAAAAAAAACTTTTTTTTTTCGTAAGTACCTATAACGAGCTCAAGACCAGTTGATAATAATTCTTAGTTAATTATTATTATTTTTGATTAAAGGAAAAATTTAAAGCAACAAACAAATACAGGCTATAGTTATAGTACTATTTCGAAAACAGCCACGATTTCTCGTCAGACTAATTCGTATAGTTTTGCTATTTCAGAGGATCTTGTGGAGAATCGAACCCACTCACTCTGATTGCCAGCGCAGCTGCCTAACCCATAGGCTATGCTGCGTGTAGTTTTGCAAGCTGCTTAATTCAAGTTTTCCTCTAATTGTTGTTTGTTATCTTGCCAACGGTATACAAAATATTTTAGACATTCTGTCTATATGTAAATCATGCATGCTGGACTTTGTTCTTGTACATTCTTCTTTTCTATTTTTAGAAGATAGTTATTGTACATAACCGCGTGCTCCGGTATAAATTTATTTTGTTGTTGGTTTTACGGTCTGTTAATTTTACATATGTTTTTGTAAGTATAACGAGATCAACCCCAGTTGATAATAATTCTTAGTTCCTTATTATTATTTTTTATTAGAGGAAAAATTGAAAGCAACAAACATATACAGGCTATAGTTATAGTACTATTTCGAAAACATCCACGATTTATCGTCAGGCTAATTCGTATAGTTTTTCTATTGCAGAGGATCTTGTGGAGAATCTAACCCACTCACTCTGATTGACAGCGCAGCTGCTTAACCCATAGGCTATGCTGCGTGTAGTTTTGCAAGCTGCTTAATTCAAGTTTCCCTCTAATTGTTGTTTGTTATCTTGCCAACGGTATACACAATATTTTAGACATTCTGTCTTAGTTCATTATTATTATTTTTTATTAGAGGAAAAATTGAAAGCAATAAACATATACAGGCTATAGTTATAGTACTATTTCGAAAACAGCCACGATTTCTCGTCAGACTAATTCGTATAGTTTTGCTATTTCAGAGGATCTTGTAGAGAATCGAACCCACTCACTCTGATTGCCAGCGCAGCTGCCTAACCCATAGAGTTACATAAATGTATTCACACCCCTGATCCTACATATACTTATAATACCAATACATAATTTACCTATTTATCATTACCCTACAATTTCTAATTTCTTAATATACTACTCATTTATTACATACTATATAACTGTTATCCTCTCATCAGACTTTGCTTATAAATTCTTTTTCTTCTTAGCTTTAATATTTATTACACTCTCAATTAACTTATCAAATATGAATCTCTATTTTTAACTCTTACCATAGTTTTTAAGAACTAGCACGAATCAATCAATGTTTAACTCTTAACTTGTGCGTATCGTTTGGTAACAATTAAAAATTAAAGCAATTAAAATATCTATTAAAAAACGTTTGAAAAGTGAATTTAGTTTAATGAACAGAAACTAAACAGATTTGTGTCTTTTAATTTATTTACGAATGTATGTGTACAAACATCATACACTAACATCAAACTATAGGTATGCTGCGTGTGTATAGGTTTGCAAGCTGCTTAATTCAAGTTTTCCTCTAAATGTTGTTTGTTATCTTGCCAACGGTATGAATAAATTTATATAAACGGGAATGCTGACTTTCTTAATTATTTAGAAGCCATATAGAATTTATAGGAAAGGGGCCATCGGGGCTCGGTTTAGAGCACCGATGGCCATGGATGAGGGTGGGTCAGCACCGGGCGTCGCCACAAAACCAGCGGCACCCCCTTGTACTGTTCGGCCTTATTTTCTGTATTTCTATATTGTCAGCTTTTGTAACCGGTAATTTCCGGTTCGTTTTGAATTTTCAGGTTTTTTTCCTTTTTTTTCGCAAATTTCAATTTGTCTGTTTTTTTCTTTTCCGTTCGTTTTATTGCAGTTTCAAATTCGTTTTCATTTTCAGCTATTTTGGAAGTTTAAGTTTCCGTTTTAACGTCTTTTGCCCGTTTTATTTTGAATTTTTATCTGATTTGATTTTTTGAAAATTAAATGTCAACGGTCTGTCCGTGGCATCCGGGTCTAACCGGATGTTGTTTTTATAGTTGTTTTGCGCGGTTTTGTGTATTTTCCCGCGTTTAAAAGGCATGATTTGACCTTTTTCTGATTATGGCGCAGGACGCACGCAGGTTACCAGGTGTGCAAGGAATGTTCGAGAAAAAAGTGGGCGAAATCGGTTAAGTTCCACGCCCACTTTTATATGAAAGATTTTGAAGAGGATCGTAGATATATTAAATAGGCAATCACTTTGCGTAAAATAGCTTTGCATCATTTATGTTTCACTTTTAAAGTTTCCGTAAACTAAGAAATCCAAAAAATAAAAATTTTCGAAAATGGGCGTGGTTTCGCCCCTTTTATAGTGGACTATTCCACAAAACTTTTTATGCCCTAACTCCCCCAAAAATTAATTTGTCGAAACGAAATTTGGTGATAATGTTCAATATATAAAGGTTTGCTGTAAAAATGGGCGAAACCAGTTCATATCCATGCCCAGTTTTTTAACATAGTTCTGAAAAATTTGTTTGTAAAATTTAAAAAGTGGTATTATATGGTAATAGCCCACTGCAATAGCGAAGTTATATATCTTTTTTGATTTTCATAACTTTCATAAACATTAAATGCATGTAAGTATGAGAAGAAGAAGAGAAAAGTTCACTAAAATGATCCGCACGATGATCGGAGTCGATTTAGCCATGCCCATCTCTCCGTTCGTCTGTCTGTCCGTCTGTCTATTTGAACGCAAACTAGTCTTTCAGTTTTACAAAAGAATGCTGAAATTCGTTGTTTGCTTTCGCCATTTTCTAATATACTAGCAAACCCGGAAGACGTTGTTTTGACGTTTTGATACATAGAACACATCTATATATAAAATGTCATAAACTTGAACCAAATAAACTGCCGATCTGCAGCTTTATATAACTTTGGGACTTTTCCAAAAGCTATATACAGCGAACTCCTGAACCTATCGTGAAAATTCAAGAGCAAAACCAAAACACAAAACCTGTCGGCGTGGCACTGCCCACTTTTCCAAAATTATGTAGATATTGACTAAGTGACACACATATCCAAATATCATTAATTTAGAACAAAAAAGTTCGGAGTTAGGACGAATTGAAACTTTATATATCCTGGGGGCGCGGCTCCGCCCACTTTTCCAAAGCTATATATGGTCTATGCTGTACCCAGTGAGCCCAAGTATATAATGTGAAAATTTCATAAAGGTCGGTTGAGTGTTTTGACGCCTATATCTATTTTTGTTACGCACACAAGGTATATTACTTGATTCGGCATAAACGAATCGAGATTTGTTTATTTATTTATTTTTAACATTAGCTTACAACATAAATCTTATAGGCTAGTTTGGTTCTTTTAAGAAAATTTGTCATTAGGGTGATTGAGTCTGGGCGAGGATCTTGAGGTGTGATATAGGGTTTGTGTTTGCGGAGAGTTGTGTTCTACAATTCGCGTACAGTGGACAGCTTTCTAGAATGTGGGGTATAGTGATTGTGATGTCTGCGTTGCAGGTGCAACTATTAGTCGTTCGTATTTAATAATATCCAAACGCGTGTGCTTTTTTTTTGTTTCATTAAGTGTGTTTACTATGTGTGTTTTTGAGTAGTTTATATCTTTGTACCAAGGCTGGTTCGATTCCAGTTGAGTCTTTATATTTTTTTCAATGTCCTGCAGATTAAAATTGGATGTGCTAGTTACTGGAGTCTCGTGTGCTTCTTTGGCGGTGAGATCGGCAAAAACATTGCCGGCTATATTACTGTGTGCAGGCACACAGTGGATAGTGTTGTGTGATGGTAATCCTTATTAAGGTTGTGTAGAAGTTTCTGCAATTTATATCAGCTATGGAGAGAAAGGAGGAGAGTGAGTCCAAACATATGGCAAATTTTCCTCTTTTCTTTTTAAATAGGTCTATTGCTTCTACTATCGCGATGATTTCACCGGAGTAAATGGAGCTATAGTAAGGGATATTTGATATTTTAATAATTTCTTGTTCTGATGTTATACTATACGTGGCGCTTTTATGGATCCTGGAGGCGTCTGTGTAAATGAAAGTGTAATTAAGGTGTTTGTTTCGGATCTCGTTGAACATTGCTTGATATTGAATCGCGTTCGTGCTATTTTTGTTAAGGGTATGCGAGAGTTGTATTTACGGATTTGGGGTTGAAGGACCATGGAGGTTGTTGGGAGCTACGCTAGCTGGCTGAACTTTGGGGATACTCTTTCTTTTTTTTAAGTTGCTAGACATCCCATAGAGTGGGTTATCTTGCCCAGGTATAAGAGTTTTAAAACGTTTGGCTGTGGCTTGGTCTCTTTGATTTGCAAAATTATGAATGCCTGACTCAAAATATAAATTTCCGACGGGTGTAGAGTGTAACGCACCCATTTCAGCTCGTATTGCCGCGTTTAGAATTACTTTGACTTTATTTATAACATAGTTAGGTGCGTAACCATACATGAAAATACCATAAGTAATCTTGGGTATAATGAGGGCTTTAACTACTGCTAATATAGACTGCGTGTCGCACTTGAACTTAGGTGTAGCAAGACATTTTACGATATTTAATCGGGAGACTAAGAACGTGTTTAGGTAATTTGTGTGAGAATTCCAATTGTATCTCTTGTTAAAGATTATTCCTAAGATTTTGATTTCGTTGCAAGGTGTAATGTTTATATTTCGGGACGATACAGTGCAATGGCAGTTTTGTTTACGACAGATGTGGATGTACTTACTTTTTGCTGGGGATAGTTTTGCGCCTGAGTACTCGCACCATACCGATACGTCTTGGAGAATATTGTTCAAGTCGATTGTTGGGCACTTTTCTTTCTTTGCGTTTATTATAATGTTGAAATCAGCATAAGCACAGAATTCAATTTCTTTGTGTAAAGTAATTATCGAGCAAAGTTTTTCGAATGCGATAAGGAAAAGAATAACCGACAGTGGCGATCCTTGAGGGATGCCATTGTTTGTTGCCCAGAAATCTGAAAGGTGGTTTCCTACTCGTGTTACGATCTTGCGGTTGGACACGAAGTTAATGATGTAATGGATAATCTTGGGGCCTATTTTCCATTTGACCAGTTGTTCAATTACGGTGTGTAAGCCTATTCTGTCTTACGCTTTCTCGAAATCCAGGGAGATGATAGTTAGGTGAAGAGAGCTTGCCTGCAGCTAGATAGTCTAACATTAATAGAGTATCTGCTGTAGATTTACCTCTCTTAAAACCCATTTGTCGACTGTTTAATAGCTTGTTTTTTTCAACAAACCACCAAACTCGATCTGCAATAATTTTTTCTAGAACTTTAAAAAAACATATATTTAGTGATATTGGTCTGTATGATTTTGCTTGTGTTTTGTCTGAATTCGGTTTATGCATATTTATTATAGGGCTATGTTTAAATACTTGTGGGATGATTTTATTTTGCAGAATAGAGTTGTATAAATGTAGGAGCCGATTTTTCAAGGTGACTGGTAAGTTTCGGATCATTGAATAAGATATCCTATCTTAGCCGGGCGTTTTCCCCTTCAGTTTTTATAGTGCAGACATAAATTCCAAATGGGTTATGTCTTGTTCTAGAAACATAGCTTTTTTCCTGGGCTGTACATTTACTAGCGATTGCAGTACTGATTTTTTCTTATCTTGGAAGAGGTTCGGGAAATTATGGTCTGCTGAAATATCGGTCCAATATTTGGATAATTCGTTGGCAATCAATTTTTGATCAATGTGGGTTACACTGGGATGTAATGATGATTGCAAGGCGTGTATGCCATAGAATACTTTGTATCCACAGAAAAGTCTGATATTCATCCAAATTTGTTTGGTGGGTGTGTTGGGGTTAATATCGGCTGTGAAATTCTGGATTGAGCGTTGCTTCGAAATTCTAATCTCGCGTTTTAGGGCTGCGTTTGCCTTTTTGTATTCCATTAGGTTTGATTCTGCCATATTTCTCTTAAATTTGTTAAATTTTCGGTTTTTATCGACTTTTAATTTACCAAGATCTTGATTCCACCATGGCACTGACTTTTTTTTTACTGTTAGTTTGTTTAGGCATGGATTCGTTAGCAGATTTGATTATGATTTTCTTAAGATTATTTGCTTCTGCGTTAACATTATAACTAAAAGGTCGGGTTGATTCATAAAGCACACACTTTTTTTCAAAGAGTTCCCAGTTAGCACGATCATGTTTGAATAATGGTTTAGTTGATGCTATTGACATATTTTCAGAGGGAAATAGAGAAATAACGATTGGAAAATGGTCGCTTCCGTTTAAGTCGCTATGGGTTGTCCACTCCGCATGCATTGCAAGTTCTGGAGAACAAAAGCTTAAGTCCAAGAACGTAAAAGTATTACGGGTGGAAAAGTGAGTTGTCATTTAAGAGTATACACTAACCTTTGCGGTTATTTGTGTGGGAGTCCCAGGTTTGGTGCCAATAATTAAAGTCGCCAGTGGTGATGCTTGGATACATATTTTCAGTAAAAACATTTTCTAAGTTGTGATTAGAGAAGTTGGCGGATGGAGGGATGTAAGCTTATGTAATTTTGAATTTTTTAGTTGAATGTACCTCTAAAGCGATATTGTCAAAGTCCTTTTCAGTCGAAACTGGTTTATGTTGAATAGAATTAAGTATAAGGATTGCTACTAAGCCGTAGGGGGGGTTTGTATTGAAGGAGTAGAGGGTGAAATTGATGGGTATTGGGATATTATGGAATTGAGTTGGGAGGTGACTTTCCTGGGGGGAGATTATTTTGGGTTTGTATATATTTATGAGAATTTGAAGTTCACTATAGTTGTTAAGATATCCATTTATGTTCCATTGTATTATTGTTAGTGTCATAATTATCTATTGTAATAATTGTTTGTAGTGTATTGATATATATGTAATTTGTTTATATGCAATACAAAAAAAATAAATAAAACGTATGATATGTTTTGCGACCGCTTATTAGTCGGTAAGCATTGACTCCGATGAGTCGGAGTCAGAGATTTCTCTTATAAGAGAAGGATGAACGCTCTTAGTATCCGATTTGCGATTTTCTTTGACCTTGTTGTTTTGATTTAAGATTTTCCTTTTCCTCTTTGAGGTTTTTCTGGGTAAAATTTTTGATTTGCTATCTTTTGACAGTTTGTGTAAATTGTTCTTGGGTTGGTTTAATCCGTTAAGAGTGACTTCGGAATAGTATATATTGAGAGCGGCAGATTTATGTTATTGTACTGTGTGGTGCGTTGATAGTCTGATGAGATGGCTTTCGATGTTACTGGTGAGACTGAGGATGGGTGGGGAGATACTGCTCTCTTGTTAGTATGGTTGGCCCTGTTGTTGTTAACTTCTGTAGTTGTACTTGGTGTTTTTGCTGAGTATGTAGTTGATGAGAGTAGGTGACGTTCTCCGTATGTAGTTATTGCTCTTCTTCTGTCGACTTTTTCTAGAGTGATAATTACTTGTATTTCCTTTTATTTTATAAATACTGGGCACTTTCTGTCAAGTGAATTATGTTTCTGGGTTTCATCTCCGTTGTTAGTGCAGCGAAATTGTATGTTTTTTTTGATTTTCATACCTTTCATGAACATGAAAAGAGATAGTTCCATAAAAAATGATCAGGAGGATGAGCTGAGTCGATGTAGCCATGCCCGTCTCTCGATACGCCTATCTGTCTGTCTATTTGAACGCAAATACGAACTGAAAGTATTAAAATAGACCTGCGTAAATTGGGATGCCATAATAGATCACTACTAGAACTTAGAATTCCTTTCTTGTTTTATTTTATTTTAATGACTTATTTTATTTTGTTCTGGTTTATTTTATTTTAATTTAATTTACTTTGATTTATTTTATTTTGCTTTATTTTATTTTAGTTTAGTTTTTTAATTACATTTAATTTATTTTATTTAACTTAATTTTTGTTTGAACGATTTTCCGTGATCCCTTGTCAAGTTTGGTTTTGTGACAAACCGGTTTCGGCGTTCTGCCATGTTCAATGCCTAGTTTCGTTCTGGCCTGTGTCTATCCGTTGCGTTGTTTTTATAGTCCATGGGTGCTCTGGCAGGTAATGTCAATCTATGTGTCCGTGGTAGGTAACGTTAATATGCGTGTGTGTGTGCGTGGTATTGATTCGTCTGAAATGTTGCCTGTCCCAAGGGTTGTTTTTGTAGGTATGTAGCCATACCGCTTGTTAGCTTTGCGAAATATGAACCAAACCAAACCAAACCAAAAGTTACTAGGCTCTACATATTTATAAATGTCAAGTAGAAATTCACAAAGTTTATAATTTCATTTGCTGAAATCCAAAACTTTCCTTCAAATGAAATTTTACATATTAATATTATAATTAGGTTGACAAATGCTATTACTCATGCATTTTTAATCTACATTTTAGTTAATCCAATGTTCTAATACAATTATTATGTTTTGGCAATGGTAGTGCTTTTGTTACAACGTCAGCTGGCATTCTTTCACTAGGCAAAAATTCAATTGAAATTTCCCTTCTCTCCCCTGTTTCTCTTACAAAATGATGACGTATATCCACATGCTTTGTTCAATTATGAAATACTGGATCCTTGCTTAATAATCGTGCTCTTTGGAAGTAATACTAAGTTCGCTTTGTATTTCTTCTCAAAAACGTCTAAGGTGTATTGCTTCTTTTGCAGATTCAGATAGCGCCATGTACTCTGCCAGTATACCAGTATAGGATCTCCCGTCATCTATATTTGCGCCCCAATCTGCCTCAGTATAACCTACCAGTTCCTTACCTGTTGTTTTAAAAAATAGTCCCATACTTGCAGTTCCTTTTATATATCTTAATACCCGTTTTGCAGCTATCCAATGCTTTTTCCCGTAATTGGAATTGTATTGACTTAAAACGCTAACTGCATGTGCAATATCAGGTCTTGTAGATATAGAGAAGTACATTAAAGACCCAATAAGGTTCTGGTATGGTAAATTTTGAACCTCTTTCTTCTCTTCTGCGGTATTCGAACTCATTTCTCTCGAAAGTTTTATTCTGGGATTTAAAGGAGTTGAGACTGGCTTCTCGTTCTGCATACTGAATCGCTTTTAGATATCATTTATGTACTTTTCTTGCGACATTGTTACTGTATTATTCTGGATATTTTAGTTGAAACTAATACCAAGACAAAATCTCAACTCACCCATATCTTTCATCTCAAATGATTTTTCTAGCTCCATTTTCAGTTCGTCCAATATATGGTTCCTATTTGATGCTACAATTAAATCATCTAGACTTCACTCATCAGAGAAACTTTGGCACGCATTGCTAACCATTAAGCTAACAATACGCTGGTCTTGATGTCATCTAAACTCCTAGTTCTATTCTTCGTTTTATCATATGCATGAACCACTTCCGCCATTTGACAGTTAGTAGTGTGATCATGATGGATTTTTTAATAATTAATTAAAATGATTATTAATAAATAAAAACAATAATAATTTTCATAAAAATTCCAAAAAGTGAAAAATTATTATTCTTGGCCTTGAGCTCGTTTCATGAATACTTGAAAATGTACAGGCCGTAAATCAACAAAAATTGTTGGTATAAAAAAGCAATGACAAAAAACCGAGAGCACACGGAAAGGCAGTTCTGATGATAAAACAGATTTGTCAAAAATCCATCATGATCACACTACCAACTGTCAAATGGCGGAAGTGGTTCATGCATATGGTAAAACGAAGAATAGAACTAGGAGTTTAGATGACATCAAGACCAGCGTATTGTTAGCTTAATGGTTAGCAATGCGTGCCAAAATTCCTCTGATGAGTGAAGTCTAGCAGCTTCCGAAATGGATCTATAAGAAAAGCTATGGCAGTTGTCTCTAAACACTTTTCCTACTCTATTCAATCCAAAAACTTTTAATAATTAATTAAAATGATTATTAATAAATAAAAACAATAATTATGGTGATTGTTGTTGGAGCAAAGCTCGAATTTTTATGTTATGTTTGTAAATTGTTATTAGAGGAAAAATTTCAAAGTTATGTACAGCGATGGTATGGGATGACATGTTTCGAAGTGCCCAACTTCTCATCAGACCCCTTCTCGGACACTGAGATACGAACCCGAGTGTCTGCACCAAAACCGCTGTTAGAGTACTCTAACAACTAAGCTATGATGCCCTGTAGCGTCACGATGCATTTTCCTCTAATGTGCCATTTGCTTATTCCTTTTATACATTCTTTGGTACATATATTTTATATGTCAACTCAAGGAAAGTGGAATATTTTTCGGCGCGTTCATAGAACAGTTATAGATACAGAAGGCCTTTTTTGAATATCAACACTTCCGTGTCATTTGTTATAACAAATTTGTTGGTATAAAAAAGCAATAACAAATCAATTTTAGGTACTTGAGTAAACCCCTTTGCGGCAAGTATAGCTCTGCGTCGTTCTATACTGCCGTCGGATTTACACTTTATGCGTAGGACCCACTTACATTCGATAATTTTCTTGTTAACTGGATGTTCAACCACATCCCAAGTGTGGTTTTTCATCAAGGCTATGTATTCTCTATTCATCGCTTTTATCCAGTAATCGGCTTCTGGACTCGATAGAGCTTCAGCTGCTGATAGTTGGTCGCATTGAACAACTAAGCCCGCAGTATTGTGGTCATTTTCACCAATGTCATCTGATGTTTCTCTGTTGTTTGACTAACCAAATTGAATAATTTGCGTGGTCTTCCCCTTCTTCCAGCAAGTACCTTCTTAGGCCTCCCTGGTCCTCTTATCGAAGTCATAGGAGTAGCGAATTGTTCACTGTCTTCAAATTCAGAAGGAGTATTGTACCCTTAATTTGGTTTACCATTAAACTCTTCTTTCGTTTTTTCTTCGTTTTCTTCAGTGCTGCTTCTTTCTATATTTTTATTGTCGTTATAGAGGCTAAAATTAACACCAATCTCTTTTTTTTTATTTTCTTCGTCAATAAACTCTTCATAATCGTTTGGATCGAAACTGTTCGCAAAAATGCATCCCAAAGCCGGTAAGCCTTGCTTTCTTCCGAGTACCCAATGAAAATGCATTTTCTCGATTTGAATTCAAACTTTCCTTTCTTCTGAGTTTTTCCAAGGGCATAAGCTGTGGACCCAAACTTTTGCAGATGACTTACGTTTGGTACTTTTCCAGTCCACAATTTTAATGGGGTTTTACTACCCAGGCTACGAGACGGACAGCTGTTGCGCAAATAATTTGCTGTGAGTACCGCTTCAGCCCAAAAAAGTGCAGGAAGTCCAGACTGGATCAACATGCATCTTGCCTTTTCTATTAATGCCCTATTTTTGTCCTCTGCAACGCCGTTCTGTTGTGGCGTTTAGTCGACTGTCCGTTTATGTTTTATACCCTCTTTCTTTAAAATATCCTGCATTTCATTGTTCACGTATTCGGTGCCGTTGTCTGATCTCATACAATTAATAAACTTACCAGTTCTTTTTTCAATCAACCGTTTGAATTCTTCAAATTTGGTCATAACTTCACTTTTCTTTCGCATGAAATATATTTCGCACCATCTTGATTTGTCATCAAAGAATGTGACAAAATACCGAGATCCGTCAATTGAATTTGTAAGCATTGGTCCGCATACATCGGTGTCAACTAACTCCAATAGCTCCAGTGATTTTGTGTTCGATGTCGAGAATGGCTTCTGTGTTTGCTTTCCTTTAACACATACTTTACAAATAGGAATTTTTTCATTCAAATTTGTTTCAGCCTCTTCAACTTTACCTTCGCGTAAAGCATTCTTTAGATCCTTCTCGTTTAGGTGAGCAAAACGTGCATGCTCTTCCTGCAAACTTATCTGTGCTACACTACATTTTTCAGCTTTCTCTGAAACATAGTACAAATCTTTAAACCTAGTAGCCACCATTACTTGGTTACCTGTTTCCGGACGTACGACTATGGCCTCTTTTGCGCTAAATCGTACATTGAAACCGTGATCTCTTATTTTCGCCACAGAGAGTAAATTTGATCGCAAGTCAGGAACATAGAGTGTATCTTCAAATTTTGCTGTGACGCCCTCGGAAGTGACGAGTTTCACTGTATCCATTCCATGAACCCTCGTCAACTCGTTCTTAGCCAAATGTAAAATATTTACGTCCGATGGCTCCAGTAATCGAAATTTTTCCTTTTTTCCACACATATGCGAGGAAGCACCTGAATCCAAACACCATCGCTCGTGCTCTCCATTCACCTGCATTGCAACTTCTGCAGTTCTTGTGGATTCACTACGTTTCAACCCATTATCTTTGGATTTTGTCTCCTGTGCCTTCGCTCTGCAGTCCTTGGCCTTGTGACCTATTTTTCCACAGTAATGACATGCATATTTAAACTTCGCCTTACCTGGATTATTTCCCTGGTTCTGTGAATTCATGTGCACAAACATTACATCGGTCGTACTCTCACTATAATTACGTTTGCGTGCCTCGTATTCCTCCAACAGCTTTACCTTCAACACCGCAAGCTTCGGTAGCTTTTCTCGAGTTTCGACTGCAATTCTGAATGACTCATACTCTTTGGGAATGCTGTATAACAATAACACGTTTAACAGCTCATTAATTATTTGTAGTTTTATTTCTTGAATCTTGCCTACGACGTCAAATAATTTTTCATATCTTGACCATTCTTCATTTTCAGTAAAATAAGTGACTTCAATAACATTGCCTTACGTGCTGGTCCTTTGGAATGATAGATGCTGTGCAGCTTGTTCCATACACCCTTCGAGGTGACACAATCTCTTATCTGCTTCAATTCGGTAGTAGCGATCGCTAATATAAAATCCGATTTGGTCTTCGCAGGAGGCGATACTGGTTTTGTATTCGTACCATTCACGTACTTCCAGGCATCATTCTTTGTTAGAAGGGCCTAGATCTGGATCTTCCACGTATCAAAATTCTCCTTATCCAACGGTTAGATTTCCACAGCAGCGTAGCTTATCCTGAATTATACGTAGTAATTTATTTGATATTTGGCGCAGTGGAACGGATATGCTGGGACTATAACCTATTGATATGTCAGAGTGATGTTAATTCAACAACAAATTTATTCGAAGTGAAAAAATATGGAAAAAGATTTTTTTATATTTTATAAAAAAAGAAAAAGTTACTAAGATCTACATATTTATAAATGTAAAATAGAAATTAACAAAGTTTATAATTCCATTTGTTGCAATCCAACAAATTTTATTTTATTTCAATTTATATTATTTAGATTTTTTTTTGTTTCAAATTATTTTACTTTGTTTTATTTCATTATATTTTTTTCATTTCTTTTATTTTATTTTATTCTATTATATTATATTTTATTTTATTTGTATTTATTTTAATGTGTTATTTTATTTCTTTTTATTTTATTTTAATGTTTTATTTTATATTATATTATTTTATTTTATTTCATTTTATTTTATTTAAATTTATTTTATTTTATTTTATTTTATTTTATTCTATTTTATTTTATTTTATTTTATTTTATTTTATTTTATTTTATTTTATTTTATTTTATTTTATTTTATCACATCTTTTTTTTATTCATTTCTGTAATATAATTTTATTTATTTTATTTTATTTAGTTTTATTTTATTGTACATCGATGATTTTTGCGACCTTTCTGTTCTTAATTTGTTGCTATTTGTGCCGGCTCAAGATCTAAAACGCAATTGAAAAACGCAGATTTCCTAGCGTGCCAATACATTTGGGACTCGAGGACAACAATAAAAGAACACACAAAAATACCGAAACTAATATTTAGGCGGCCGCCGCGGTGTGAAGGTAGTGTTGCCGGCCTACCACACCGAAGGTCCATGGTTCGAGCCCTGGTACAGGTAACATCAAAAGTGATTTGAAAAAAGTTTTTCAAAAAACGGGGTCGCCCCTCGGCAGTGGTTTGGCAAACTCTCCGAGTGTATTTCTGCCATGACAGGCTTCTCAGCAAAAATTCGTCTCCTTTGTAGATGCCGTTCGGAGTCGGCAAAAAACTGTAGGTCCCACCAATTTGTAGGGAAAATTCAAATCGGCACACCACAAATTGGAAGAGAAGCTTGGCGCAAAAATCTCTTAGGAGGTTTATGATGATATACCTGTTGTATATCGCGCCATAGAGATAGAATATTTAGGGAGATAGTTACATTTTGCACCCAGGAAAATAGGTACTTTAAATTTAATGACAGTATATATACACAGATCAAAGGATTGCCAATAGACGCAGAGGTCGCAATATCATTAATACCAGTTGAGGAACAAGAGCACGCAAGACACATGTGCAGAGAAATAATAAACAAGGAAGTGAAAGCAAAGGAAGGACAGAAGAGAAACACGGAGCAAAAAACAGTCAAGAACCTACAACATAAACTCAGGATAAACAACATTGTCGCAACGAAGGCGGACAAAGGCAACACAACTGTGCTAATTGAAAAAGATGAGTATATAACAAAAACCGAAAAACTCATCGAGGATATGGAATGTCGTAGAATAAGAATGAACCCTACTGATGAATACCAGAAAGAAGTCAAAGTGGCTATAAAAACTGCAACAAATATAATAGATACAAACTCGGCATATACATTAGTCCAAATGAACCCGTCAACTCCACCACTGATTGCGCTACCAAAAATCCACAAGCCAGGAAATCCAATGAGACCAATCATTAATTTTAAATCGGCACCATGCTATAAGCTATCTAAATATTTAAAAAGAGTATTGAAGGACACACTGGAACTTAGCAACGAACACACCATAACTAATACATCTGAACTAATAAACAAACTTAGAACCGTTGAAGTGACAAAGGACAGCAAATTGGTATCTTTCGACATAAAAGACCTATACACATCAATACCACTAGCAGAGACATTGAACATAGTAAACTCTATAATACTACATACATATAAATAACAAAAGATAAAGTAAAAAGTACGCAAATCACGAACACGGTAAGAACCACACTACGTCAAAACTATTTTCAATTCAACAATAAAATATACAGACAAACAAACGAGCTTGCGATAAGAAACCCAACATCGGCTATTCTTATGGAAGCGTTTATGCAAACCCTGGAAAAAGAGTATATCTCTCTCTATGGCGCGATATACAGCAGGTATATCATCATAAACCTCCTAAGAGATTTTTGCGCCAAGCTTCTCTTCCAATTTGTGGTGTGCCGATTTGAAAAGAGTATATACAGGAATTAAATTCCAAATTAGGAGTGTTATTTTACGCAAGGTACGTGGATGACATCATATGCGTTTTAACTACCAACAACGAAGAGCAAGTACTGGAGTACCTCAACAAGCAGCACGGGAACATAAAATTCACAATGGAAACCGAAATAGACGGAGGAATCGATTATCTGGACCTCAAAATAAGTATTGATAAAGCTAGCAATAAATTCAACTACGACATATATAGGAAACCAACGGCCACCGACACAATAATACATAATACCTCGAACCACCCACAACAACATAAAAATGCAGCGCTAAGGCACTTAGTACAAAGATTGGAAAGAACACCTCTTACACACGAAGCATATAGAAGAGAGCTTGGAATAATATATAACATCGCTACAAACAACGGATATAAAAAAGCACTAGTAGATAAACTCAGGAGAGACCTTAGAGAACAAAAAAGAAACAATGGAGAAGAAAGTACACAAACCTGGACGACAATGACATATACTGGAAGGGCAACATATAAATAAGCAAATTTCCTTAGAAAATACAATATCAACACAGCGTTCAAAACATCGAACAATTTAGGACGGAAGCTAAGAACCAAAACTAACTCAGAAGATCCGTTTAGCAGCCATGGTGTATACAAGCTCACTTGTGAATGCCAGCACAGTTACATAGGACAAACCGGACGACAAGTAAGAACGAGGTTCAGAGAACACATTAGAGATTACAACAAAAAGATACGGAATCCAACCATCATACCAGAGTCCAACTTTGCGAATCACATGGCGGAGAATAAATGCCCCCCCGGAAACATCAAAAAAACAGTCAAGGTCCTACATGTACAAGCAAAAGGCCGACGTCTGAACGTACTCGAAAACATGGAAATCTACAAACAAAAAACATTCGACGGTAGAATAATAAACGAACAGACAAACACTGTTTCCGACACAATATTCGAACCTTTAAAATTGGTTTACAAAAAACAAAGCAACCACTCAGGTACCACAAACACACACGCACCGACAAATAAGCACAAAACAGCAAAAGATCAAAAACAACAAACAAGCAAAAAAGGTCAAACAACAAAAATTACCAACTTTTACCTGCCTCAGTCAACCACACAAAAAACCGATCGATGAAAAACCACCCCCGTTTCTGAATGTACACACACAACACATGCACACACGTACACAAACAGACACCTATTCTGACGTTACCTGCTACCTACTATAAATACAAGACAAACGACCACAACAGATCAGAACGAAAATCGACACTGATGATGGCACAACGCCGAAACCGGTTTGTCTCAAACCCAAATTTGACAAGGGATGACGAAAAATCGTTCCAATATACATTGCCAATAGGATCAACAACTTCTCCAGTCATCGCCGATATTATAATGGAAAAGCTATTGAATAACACTGTGAAAAGTTTAGGACGAATACCTAGACTACTAACTAAAATGTTAACGACTTAAAAAGAGAGGTACAAAAAACACTAGACGCACTTAATTCGTTTGATAAGCATATCAAATTCACAACGGGCTCGAAGACGACGGAAAACTAGCACATCTGGACTCGATCATTATTAGAAGAGGAAACCAATTAAAAGTCAAGTGGTATATAAAACCGACTTCATCTGGACGAATCATCAACTTTAATTCAAAGCATCCAAAAACGATGATAATGAATAGAGCGATGGGCTGTATACGACGAATGCTAAAAATATCGGACGAAATGTACTACAAAGAAATGAAACGACAACGATTTTTCGGAAAAACTTTATTAATTAAATTCCAACAACTAAACATAGCTCTGAAAACGGGCAAAAAACAATTTTTACGTCCATTTCATATGTACCCCCACTATCAGAACATTTAGCTAAATTGGATTGCTATAATAAGGAAAGAGATAAAATAGCACACAAGCCCATTCACACATTAAATACTATATTCAATAGAACAAAGGCAAAAATAACAACAACAGAAAAGAGCAATTTAGTGTATAAGATACCTTGTGATGGCAAAAGCAACGAACCTTGTAAAGGTATATACATATGTTGGGACAACGAAAGAAAAATTAACAAGTAAGGAAGTCTAAGTTCGGGTGGAACCGAAAATTATATACCTAGTAGTGATCTATTATGGCATCCCAATTTACGCAGGTCTATTTTAATACTTTCAGTTTGTATTTGCGTTCAAATAGACAGACGGACAGACAGATAGACGTATCGAGAGACAGACATGGCTACATCGACTCAGCTCATCCTCCTGATCATTTCAGTATACTTTTTAATGGGACTATCTTTTTTTCTTCTTATACGTACAAACATTTCATGTTCATGAAAGGTATGAAAATCAAAAAAGATATGCAACTTCGCTTTTGCAGTGGGGTATTAACTACTTGCCCGGATATTTTACTTTCCATCCTGAACGTTTTGATATATATTAATAAATATATATCTCGATTCGTTTATGCCGAATCAAGTAATATACCTTGTGTGCCTAACAAAAATAGATATAGGCGCCAAAGTACTCAACCGATCTTTATGAAATTTTCACAATTTTTACTTGGGTTCACTTTGTACAGCATAGACCATTTATAATTTTGGAAAAGTGGGCGGAGCCACGCCTCCAGGATATATAAAGTTTCATTTCGTTATAACTCCAAACTTTTTTGTTCTAAATTAATGATATTTGGATATATGTGTCACTTAGTCAATATCTACATAATTTTGGAAAAGTGGGCAGTGCCACGCGGACAGGTTTTGTGTTTTGGTTTTGCTCTTGAACTTTCACGATGGGTTCAGTAGCTCGCTGTATATAGCTTTTGGAAAAATCCCCAAGTTATATAAAGCTGCAGTTCGGCAGTTTATTTGCTTCAAGTTAATGACATTTTATATATAGATGTGTTCTAGGTATCAAAACGTCAAAACAACGTCTTCCGAGTTTGCGAGTGATTCAATATTGAATTATAAGCGATTGCCTTTGAAAATAGCAGAAATTTTATGCTGAAAAGTGGGAGGCGCCAAAATAGACAACATTTTTTTGGGGTGGAGTTTCTCTTAAAAACCTTATTATGTGTGCAAACTCTGATTGATATAACTTGCTTGGTTGTAGAATTTCGCTTTTTAAATTTTACAAACAAGCTTTTTAGAACTATGTTAAAAAACTGGGCGGGGCTATCATCCGATTTCGACCATTTTAAGTAGCGTTCGGAGATGAGTGCCAAGGAACTTGCATACCAAATTTCATTAAAATATCTCAAAATTTACTCCAGTTATCCTGAACATTTTTATATATATAAGTCAATATCTATCTCGATCCGTTTATGCCGTTACATACTGCCGTTAGGCGACTAAAGTTAATATACCTTGTGTGCGTAGCACTACTAGATATAAAAAATCGCTACATATACTAAAATTGTAAAAGGTCGATGTCTGTACATTGCAGATATTTAAGAAAAATCGATAAGAGGGACCATTATTAAGCCCATAGAAACCAAATCAACAGTTTTTAGAATTTTTGTCTGTCTGTACATTTGGTTGCGCATCACTCAAAAACAGCTGCATAGAATTGAATGGAGCTTTTACCATTGCATTACAAGACGTTTAAATTAAAATTTAAGATGTCATCTGTACTCATAGTACCGACCAGCTTAGGAAATATCGACCGATATGTGGGCCAAGGTGGCCCAAAATGTGTTAGTACAATATGGGTATCAAACGATAGGTGACCGTGAGTGCTATGCGATATAATTAAGTTTGTTATTAAGTTTGTAACGCGGGCATTCTTATACATACATAATATAATCGTATTGTACATAACCGTTCATGTCTAGTTACGTATGCTTTAAAATTAGTTCTTATTTTTATAATTCTTACAGGGTCACGACCTGAAAATATATCAAATAAAGTACAGAAAACTTATCTGCACAACAATCCACGCATTGTAAAGTTTAACTCTCTGTCTTCTCTGTTATAAGTTCCATATCTTATCTGGTATGGGATATAATGATGAAAATCGGACTCAGTCCGGGCCGGGTTTTCTAGTCAATGAATACAACTAAAAATGAATGTGTGTCTTTTATAGGCTTTCAAAGTAGGTACTTAAACTGACTTAATAAAATGTTCACAATATATTCTTGAGTTCACTACCTACAGCGTAGGTTATATATAGTTTTGGAAAAGTGGACGGTGTCACGAATGTGTCCTTACATTTACATATTTTTGGAAAAATGGGCCCACATATTTTAGTTCGTTGTCTGTCCTTCCAAGCCCAAAGTTTACCACCGAAAGTTTAATGACAGGTTCAGGAGTCCGAAAGTTAAATGACAGGTTCAGGAGTTTGCTGGGTACGACACAGGCAGTATAAAATTTTTGGAAAAGTGGACACTGCGCTGCTTCATGGTATTAGCGCAACAAAATTTGCACCAATGACGATCCATCACTTTTGACATGACTTTGACACAAGGATTTGGTAAACATTTGTTGACAATCTACGAACCTGAGTTACCGACCATAAAAGAAGATTTTGTAGAACAAAATGTTGATGTGTTTGAGGGCGTAGGGTAATTTCAGGGAACCTTCTCGATCAAGTTATAGGCAAAGACACAACCTGTAGTATACTACAAAAAACGGATACCACTACACCTGATCGATTAACATAAAAATGAGCTTAAATTTATGGTACAGGATGAGGTAATTTCGTCACCCACACCCCTCTAAAATTCGTACAAAAACTTACATTTGATTGTCGCCCCCAGCAAATGAAACCGTTTTACAATTTTGTTACACGAAAACACAGCCTAGTTGCCTGTACACGCGGTTCATAAGTTAACTATGGGCAAATGAACGAATAACGTCGAGCTATTTCGGAAGGCGATTCCGAATTAAACGAAACAGTCATTGAAGCGACTACCCCTCGGGAACGCAACATCCTCTTGCAACAGCGGACAATTCAGCCGCTCTTGTCAATTACAGAATTGCGAAATGACACTAGCTCACAACGCGCAGCCATGCAACAGCTTCGCGAACGTATGTGTGGGCACGTAAGAACAATTCATCCGGCTTTGCCGCCTACCTAACTAATCAATATGCAAGCCAGAGTCTCAGCCGAACAATATCGACCATCTTCGCTGACGATAACACCACAGCCTCAGGCTTCCACAACGTTGAACATATAGCTCCCATACATTGTTCCGATAAATGGAGTTTGGGCTATGTATCTTTAAGTGATCAGTTTTGCAGAGTTTTTAATAATTGTGAGTAAGGATCGGACACTTAAAACGTATGTCTGGTGCGTATTCATGAAAGGCATAAAGTCTTCGGTGCAGTCGAAGACATCCCTTTCCTTACTTTATTTTATTTTTTCCTAATTTAATGTGATGATTTGTGGAGGCTGATTTTCACTACACACATTACATATATAATAAGTACCAAACCTGCAAAAATTTACATTTCTAGCTTTTTAATTGTAAAATTTATAGCCCAAAGTCAATTTATCGAAACTATCGATTGTATAGGGGCTATATGTTATGTTACTCCGATCTAGGTGATTTTCACTACACACATTACATATATAATAAGTACCAAACTTGCAAAAGTTTACGTTGCTAGCTTTTTAATAGCAAAATTTATATCCCAAACCAATTTATCGAAACTATCGATTGTATGGGAGCTATATGTTATGTTGGTCCGATCTGGGTGTTTTTCAGTACACACATTACATATATACTAAGTACCAAACCTGCCCTTTAATTGCAAAATTTATAGGCAAACACACTTTAGATCCTTCTCGTTTAGGTGACCAAAACGTTCATGCTCTTCCTGCAAACTTATCTGTGCTACACTACATTTTTCAGCTTTCTCTGGAACATAGTACAAATCTTTAAACCTAGTAGCCACCATTACTTGGTTACCTGTTTCCGGACGTACGACTATGGCCTCTTTTGCGCTAAATCGTACATTGAAACCGTGATCTGTTATTTTCGCCACAGAGATTAAATTTGATCGCAAGTCAGGAACATAGAGTGTATCTTCAAATTTTGCTGTGACGCCCTCGGAAGTGATGAGTTTCACTGTATCCATTCCATGAACCCTCGTCAACTCGTTCTTAGCCAAATGTAAAATATGTACGTCCGATGGCTCCAGTAATCGAAATTTTTCCTTTTTTCCACACATATGCGAGGAAGCACCTGAATCCAAACACCATCGCTCGTGCTCTCCATTCACCTGCTTTGCAACTTCTGCAGTTCTTGTGGATTCACTACGTTTCAACCCATTATCTTTGGATTTTACCTCCTGTGCCTTCGCTCTGCAGTCCTTGGCCTTGTGACCTATTTTTCCACAGTAATGGCATGCATATTTAAACTTCGCCTTACCTGGATTATTTCCCTGGTTCTGTGAATTCATGTGCACAAACATTACATCGGTCGTACTCTCACTACAATTACGTTTGCGTGCCTCGTATTCCTCCAACAGCTTTACCTTCAACACCTCAAGCTCCGGTAGCTTTTCTCGAGTTTCGATTGCAATTCTGAATGACTCATACTCTTTGGGAATGCTGTATAACAATAACACGTTTAACAGCTCATTAATTAATTGTAGTTTCATTTCTTGAGTCTTGCCTACGACGTCAAATAATTTTTCATATCTTGACCATTCTTCATTTTCAGTAAAATAAGTGACTTCAATAACATTGCCTTACGTGCTGGTCCTTTGGAATGATAGATGCTGTGCAGCTTGTTCCATACATCCTTCGAGGTGACACAATCTCTTATCTGCTTCAATTCGGTAGTAGCGACCGCTAATATAAAATCCGATTTTGTCTTCGCAGGAGGCGATACTGGTTTTGTATTCGTACCATTCACGTACTTCCAGGCATCATTCTTTGTTAGAAGGGCCTAGATCTGGATCTTCCACGTATCAACATTCTCCTTATCCAACGGTTAGATTTCCACAGCAGCGTAGCTTATCCTGAATTATACGTAGTAATTTATTTGATATTTGGCGCAGTGGAAAGGATATGCTGGGACTATAACCTATTGATATGTCAGAGTGATGTTAATTCAACAACAAATTTATTCGAAGTGAAAAAATATGGAAATAGATTTTTTTATATTTTATAAAAAAAGAAAAAGTTACTAAGATCTACATATTTATAAATGTAAAATAGAAATTAACAAAGTTTATAATTCCATTTGCTGAAATCCAACAAATTTTATTTTATTTTCATTTATTTTATTTTGATTTTTTTTTTGTTTCAAATTATTTTACTTTGTTTTATTTTATTATATTTTTTTCATTTCTTTTAATTTATTTTATTCTATTATATTATATTTTATTTTATTTTATTTTATTTTATTTTTATTTATTTTAATGTGTTATTTTATTTCATTTTATTTTATTTTAATGTTTTATTTTATATTATATTATTTTATTTTATTTCGTTTTATTTTAATTTATTTTATTTTATTTTATTTTATTTTATTCTATTTTATTTTATTTTATTTTATTTTATTTTATTTTATTTTATTTTATTTTATTTTATCACATCTTTTTTTTATTCATTTCTGTAATATAATTTTATTTTATTTTATTTTTTTATTTTATTTAGTTTTATTTTATTGTACATCGATGATTTTTGCGACCTTTCTGTTCTTAATTTGTTGCTATTTGTGCCGGCTCAAGATCTAAAACGCAATTGAAAAACGCAGATTTCCCAGCGTGCCAATACATTTGGGACTCGAGGACAACAATAAAAGAACACACAAAAATACCGAAACTAATATTTAGGGAGATAGTTACATTGTGCACCCAGGAGAATAGGTACTTTAAATTTAATGACAGTATATATACACAGATCAAAGGATTGCCAAAGGATCAACAACTTCTCCAGTCATCGCCGATATTATAATGGAAAAACTATTGAATAACACTGTGAAAAGTCTAGGACGAATACCTAGACTACTAACTAAAACGTTAACGACTTAAAAGAGAGGTACAAAAAACACTAGACGCACTTAATTCGTTTGATAAGCATATCAAATTCACAACGGGCTCGAAGACGACGGAAAACTAGCACATCTGGACTCGATCATTATTAGAAGAGGAAACCAATTAAAAGTCAAGTGGTATAGAAAACCGACTTCATCTGGACGAATCATCAACTTTAATTCAAAGCATCCAAAAACGATGATAATGAATAGAGCGATGGGCTGTATACGACGAATGCTAAAAACATCGGACGAAATGTACTTCAAAGAAATGAAAAGACAATGATTTTTCGGAAGCCATTATAAAAACTTTATTAAGACGTTCTTAAATTCCAACAACTAAACATAGCTCTGAAAACGGGCAAAAAACAATTTTTAAGTCCATTTCATATGTACCCCCACTATCAGAACATTTAGCTAAATTGGATTGCTATAATAAGGAAAGAGATAAAATAGCACACAAGCCCATTCACACATTAAATACCATATTCAATAGAACAAAGGCAAAAATAACAACAACAGAAAAGAGCAATTTAGTGTATAAGATACCTTGTGACCTTAACAAGTAAGGAAGTTTAAGTTCGGGTGGAACCGAAAATTATATACCTAGTAGTGATCTATTATGGCATCCCAATTTACGCAGGTCTATTTTAATACTTTCAGTTTGTATTTGCGTTCAAATAGACAGACGGACAGACAGATAGACGTATCGAGAGACGGACATGCCTACATCGACTCAGCTCATCCTCCTGATCATTTCAGTATACTTTTTGATGGGACTATCTTTTTTTCTTCTTATACGTACAAACATTTCATGTTCATGAAAGGTATGAAAATCAAAAAAGATATGCAACTTCGCTTTTGCAGGGGGGTATTAACTACTTGCCCGGATATTTTACTTTCCATCGTGAACGTTTTGATACGAGGTGTGTTCAAAAAGTATCGCGAATTTTGTGTTTTTTCAAAAATTATTTATTTATTCATGAACATCTATTTTGTCCCCTTAAAAGTAATCCCCATGAGATATTATACACTTGTGCCAACGGTTTTTCCAATCTTCGAAGCACTTCAAAAAATCATTTTTTTGTATCTTGTTCAGCTCCTCCTTCGATGCCGTCTTTATCTCGTCAAGAGAAGCGTAACGTCGTCCTTTCATGGGCCTCTTCAGTTTAGGGAACAAGAAAAAGTCACAGGGGGCCAGATCTGGGGAATACGGTGGCTGCGGCATCATTAGTGTGTTGGTTTTGACCAAAAAGTCGCGCACAAGCAACGATGCGTGAGCAGGGGCGTTATCGTGGTGCAAAAGCCAATTTTTGTTCTTCCACAAATCCGGGCGTTTCTGGCGGATTGCTTCGCGCAAATTGCGCATAACTTGCAGGTAATATTGCTTATTGACCGTTCTTCCCTGTGGCAAGAACTCATGATGCACCACGCCCCTGCAATCGAAGAAAACTGTCAGCAAAACTTTCACATTCGACCGAACTTGGCGCGCTTTTTTCGGTCTTGGTTCGTGCGGCAGCTTCCATTGAGATGATTGAGCTTTGGTTTCCACGTCATAACCATAAACCCACGATTCGTCACCAGTCATGACCCTCTGGAGCAAATTTGGGTCGTCGCGGACAGAGTTTAACATCTCATTAGCAATGTTCATGCGATGCTGTTTTTGGTCACAATTGAGCAATTTTGGTACGAATTAATGGTAAAAATCGAAGACGATCCAAAACACGTGCAAGCAAAGCAGCTGTCAACAATTAACTGAACATTCAAAATGGCCGAGCTTGTCGGCATAAGTGAGAGACATGAGTACCAACATAACGCCACAAAAAATTCGAAATTCGAATATACGTAACCAGCGAAAATTCAAAATTCGCTATACTTTTTGAACACACCTCGTATATATTAATAAATATATATCTCGATTCGTTTATGCCGAATCAAGTAATTAATATACCTTGTGTGCGTAACAAAAATAGATATAGGCGCCAAAGTACTCAACCGATCTTTATGAAATTTTCACAGTATATACTTGGGTTCACTTTGTACAGCATAGACCATTTATAGTTTTGGAAAAGTGGGCAGAGCCACGCCCCCAGGATATATGAAGTTTCATTTCGTTATAACTCCAAATTTTTTGTTCTAAATTAATGATATTTGGATATATGTGTCACTTAGTCAATATCTACATAATTTTGGAAAAGTGGGCAGTGCCACGCCGACAGGTTTTGTGTTTTAGTTTTGCTCTTGAACTTTCACGATGGGTTCAGGAGCTCGCTGTATATAGCTTTTGGAAAAATCCCCAAGTTATATAAAGCTGCAGTTCGGCAGTTTATTTGCTTCAAGTTAATGACATTTTATATATAGATGTGTTCTAGGTATCAAAACGTCAAAACAACGTCTTCCGAGTTTGCGAGTGATTCAATATTGAATTATAAGCGATTGCCTTTGAAAATAGCAGAAATTTTATGCTGAAAAGTGGGAGGCGCCAAAATAGACAACATTTTTTTGGGGTCGAGTTTCTCTTAAAAACCTTATTATGTGTGCAAAATCTGATTGATATAACTTGCTTGGTTGTAGAATTTCGCTTTTTAAATTTTACAAACAAGCTTTTTAGAACTATGTTAAAAAACTGGGCGAGGCTATCATCCGATTTTGACCATTTTAAGTAGCGCTCGGAGATGAGTGCCAAGGAACTTGCATATCAAATTTCATTAAAATATCTCAAAATTTACTCCAGTTATCCTGAACATTTTGATATATATAAGTCAATATCTATCTCGATCCGTTTATGCCGTTACATACTGCCGTTAGGCGACTAAAGTTAATACACCTTGTGTGCGTAGCACTACTAGATATAAAAAATCGCTACATATACTAAAATTGTAAAAGGTCGATGTCTGTACATTGCAGATATTTAAGAAAAATCGATAAGAGGGACCATTATTAAGCCCATAGAAACCAAATCAACAGTTTTTAGAATTTTTGTCTGTCTGTACATTTGGTTGCGCATCACTCAAAAACAGCTGCATAGAATTGAATGGAGCTTTTACCATTGCATTACAAGACGTTTAAATTAAAATTTAAGATGTCATCTGTACTCATAGTACCGACCAGCTTAGGAAATATCGACCGATTTGTGGGCCAAGGTGGCCCAAAATCTGTTAGTACAATATGGGTATCAAACGATAGGTGACCGTGAGTGCTATGCGATATAATTAAGTTTGTTATTAAGTTTGTAACGCGGGCATTCTTATACATATATAATATAATCGTATTGTACATAACCGTTCATGTCTAGTTACGCATGCTTTGAAATTAGTTCTTATTTTTATAATTCTTACAGGGTCACGACCTGAAAATATATCAAATAAAGTACAGAAAACTTATCTGCACAACAATCCACGCATTGTAAAGTTTAACTCTCTGTCTTCTCTGTTATAAGTTCCATATCTTATCTGGTATGGGATATAATGATGAAAATCGGACTCAGTCCGGGCCGGGTTTTCTAGTCAATGAATACAACTAAAAATGAATGTGTGTCTTTTATAGGCTTCCAAAGTAGGTACTCAAACTGACTTAATAAAATGTTCACAATATATTCTTGAGTTCACTACCTACAGCGTAGGTTATATATAGTTTTGGAAAAGTGGACGGTGTCACGCCTAGACGTAATTGGTCTAAATTATTGATGTATGGATAAATGTGTCCTTACATTTACATATTTTTGGAAAAATGGGCCCACATATTTTAGTTCGTTGTCTGTCCTTCCAAGCCCAAAGTTTACCACCGAAAGTTTAATGACAGGTTCAGGAGTCCGAAAGTTAAATGACAGGTTCAGGAGTTTGCTGGGTACGACACAGGCAGTATAAAATTTTTGGAAAAGTGGACACTGCGCTGCTTCATGGTATTAGCGCAACAAAATTTGCACCAATGACGATCCATCACTTTTGACATGACTTTGACACAAGGATTTGGTAAACATTTGTTGACAATCTACGAACCTGAGTTACCGACCATAAAAGAAGATTTTGTAGAACAAAATGTTGATGTGTTTGAGGGCGTAGGGTAATTTCAGGGAACCTTCTCGATCAAGTTATAGGCAAAGACACAACCTGTAGTATACTACAAAAAACGGATACCACTACACCTGATCGAATAACATAAAAATGAGCTTAAATTTATGGTACAGGATGAGGTAATTTCGTCACCCACACCCCTCTAAAATTCGTCCAAAAACTTACATTTGATTGTCGCCCCCAGCAAATGAAACCGTTTTACAATTTTGTTACACGAAAACACAGCCTAGTTGCCTGTACACGCGGTTCATAAGTTAACTATGGGCAAATGAACGAATAACGTCGAGCTATTTCGGAAGGCGATTCCGAATTAAACGAAACAGTCATTGAAGCGACTACCCCTCGGGAACGCAACATCCTCTTGCAACAGCGGACAATTCAGCCGCTCTTGTCAATTACAGAATTGCGAAATGACACTAGCTCACAACGCGCAGCCATGCAACAGCTTCGCGAACGTATGTGTGGGCACGTAAGAACAATTCATCCGGCTTTGCCGCCTACCTAACTAATCAATATGCAAGCCAGAGTCTCAGCCGAACAATATCGACCATCTTCGCTGACGATAACACCACAGCCTCAGGCTTCCACAACGTTGAACATATAGCTCCCATACATTGTTCCGATAAATGGAGTTTGGGCTATGTATCTTTAAGTGATCAGTTTTGCAGAGTTTTTAATAATTGTGAGTAAGGATCGGACACTTAAAACGTATGTCTGGTGCGTATTCATGAAAGGCATAAAGTCTTCGGTGCAGTCGAAGACATCCCTTTCCTTACTTTATTTTATTTTTTCCTAATTTAATGTGATGATTTGTGGAGGCTGATTTTCACTACACACATTACATATATAATAAGTACCAAACCTGCAAAAATTTACATTTCTAGCTTTTTAATTGCAAAATTTATAGCCCAAAGTCAATTTATCGAAACTATCGATTGTATAGGGGCTATATGTTATGTTACTCCGATCTCGGTGATTTTCACTACACACATTACATATATAATAAGTACCAAACTTGCAAAAGTTTACGTTGCTAGCTTTTTAATAGCAAAATTTAAATCCCAAACCAATTTATCGAAACTATCGATTGTATGGGAGCTATATGTTATGTTGGTCCGATCTGGGTGTTTTTCAGTACACACATTACATATATACTAAGTACCAAACCTGCCCTTTAATTGCAAAATTTATAGGCAAACACACTTTAGATCCTTCTCGTTTAGGTGACCAAAACGTTCATGCTCTTCCTGCAAACTTATCTGTGCTACACTACATTTTTCAGCTTTCTCTGGAACATAGTACAAATCTTTAAACCTAGTAGCCACCATTACTTGGTTACCTGTTTCCGGACGTACGACTATGGCCTCTTTTGCGCTAAATCGTACATTGAAACCGTGATCTGTTATTTTCGCCACAGAGATTAAATTTGATCGCAAGTCAGGAACATAGAGTGTATCTTCAAATTTTGCTGTGACGCCCTCGGAAGTGATGAGTTTCACTGTATCCATTCCATGAACCCTCGTCAACTCGTTCTTAGCCAAATGTAAAATATGTACGTCCGATGGCTCCAGTAATCGAAATTTTTCCTTTTTTCCACACATATGCGAGGAAGCACCTGAATCCAAACACCATCGCTCGTGCTCTCCATTCACCTGCTTTGCAACTTCTGCAGTTCTTGTGGATTCACTACGTTTCAACCCATTATCTTTGGATTTTACCTCCTGTGCCTTCGCTCTGCAGTCCTTGGCCTTGTGACCTATTTTTCCACAGTAATGGCATGCATATTTAAACTTCGCCTTACCTGGATTATTTCCCTGGTTCTGTGAATTCATGTGCACAAACATTACATCGGTCGTACTCTCACTACAATTACGTTTGCGTGCCTCGTATTCCTCCAACAGCTTTACCTTCAACACCTCAAGCTCCGGTAGCTTTTCTCGAGTTTCGATTGCAATTCTGAATGACTCATACTCTTTGGGAATGCTGTATAACAATAACACGTTTAACAGCTCATTAATTAATTGTAGTTTCATTTCTTGAGTCTTGCCTACGACGTCAAATAATTTTTCATATCTTGACCATTCTTCATTTTCAGTAAAATAAGTGACTTCAATAACATTGCCTTACGTGCTGGTCCTTTGGAATGATAGATGCTGTGCAGCTTGTTCCATACATCCTTCGAGGTGACACAATCTCTTATCTGCTTCAATTCGGTAGTAGCGACCGCTAATATAAAATCCGATTTTGTCTTCGCAGGAGGCGATACTGGTTTTGTATTCGTACCATTCACGTACTTCCAGGCATCATTCTTTGTTAGAAGGGCCTAGATCTGGATCTTCCACGTATCAACATTCTCCTTATCCAACGGTTAGATTTCCACAGCAGCGTAGCTTATCCTGAATTATACGTAGTAATTTATTTGATATTTGGCGCAGTGGAAAGGATATGCTGGGACTATAACCTATTGATATGTCAGAGTGATGTTAATTCAACAACAAATTTATTCGAAGTGAAAAAATATGGAAATAGATTTTTTTATATTTTATAAAAAAAGAAAAAGTTACTAAGATCTACATATTTATAAATGTAAAATAGAAATTAACAAAGTTTATAATTCCATTTGCTGAAATCCAACAAATTTTATTTTATTTTCATTTATTTTATTTTGATTTTTTTTTTGTTTCAAATTATTTTACTTTGTTTTATTTTATTATATTTTTTTCATTTCTTTTAATTTATTTTATTCTATTATATTATATTTTATTTTATTTTATTTTATTTTATTTTTATTTATTTTAATGTGTTATTTTATTTCATTTTATTTTATTTTAATGTTTTATTTTATATTATATTATTTTATTTTATTTCGTTTTATTTTAATTTATTTTATTTTATTTTATTTTATTTTATTTTATTTTATTTTATTTTATTTTATTCTATTTTATTTTATTTTATTTTATTTTATTTTATTTTATTTTATTTTATCACATCTTTTTTTTATTCATTTCTGTAATATAATTTTATTTTATTTTATTTTTTTATTTTATTTAGTTTTATTTTATTGTACATCGATGATTTTTGCGACCTTTCTGTTCTTAATTTGTTGCTATTTGTGCCGGCTCAAGATCTAAAACGCAATTGAAAAACGCAGATTTCCCAGCGTGCCAATACATTTGGGACTCGAGGACAACAATAAAAGAACACACAAAAATACCGAAACTAATATTTAGGGAGATAGTTACATTGTGCACCCAGGAGAATAGGTACTTTAAATTTAATGACAGTATATATACACAGATCAAAGGATTGCCAAAGGATCAACAACTTCTCCAGTCATCGCCGATATTATAATGGAAAAACTATTGAATAACACTGTGAAAAGTCTAGGACGAATACCTAGACTACTAACTAAAACGTTAACGACTTAAAAGAGAGGTACAAAAAACACTAGACGCACTTAATTCGTTTGATAAGCATATCAAATTCACAACGGGCTCGAAGACGACGGAAAACTAGCACATCTGGACTCGATCATTATTAGAAGAGGAAACCAATTAAAAGTCAAGTGGTATAGAAAACCGACTTCATCTGGACGAATCATCAACTTTAATTCAAAGCATCCAAAAACGATGATAATGAATAGAGCGATGGGCTGTATACGACGAATGCTAAAAACATCGGACGAAATGTACTTCAAAGAAATGAAAAGACAATGATTTTTCGGAAGCCATTATAAAAACTTTATTAAGACGTTCTTAAATTCCAACAACTAAACATAGCTCTGAAAACGGGCAAAAAACAATTTTTAAGTCCATTTCATATGTACCCCCACTATCAGAACATTTAGCTAAATTGGATTGCTATAATAAGGAAAGAGATAAAATAGCACACAAGCCCATTCACACATTAAATACCATATTCAATAGAACAAAGGCAAAAATAACAACAACAGAAAAGAGCAATTTAGTGTATAAGATACCTTGTGACCTTAACAAGTAAGGAAGTTTAAGTTCGGGTGGAACCGACAATTATATACCTAGTAGTGATCTATTATGGCATCCCAATTTACGCAGGTCTATTTTAATACTTTCAGTTTGTATTTGCGTTCAAATAGACAGACGGACAGACAGATAGACGTATCGAGAGACGGACATGCCTACATCGACTCAGCTCATCCTCCTGATCATTTCAGTATACTTTTTGATGGGACTATCTTTTTTTCTTCTTATACGTACAAACATTTCATGTTCATGAAAGGTATGAAAATCAAAAAAGATATGCAACTTCGCTTTTGCAGGGGGGTATTAACTACTTGCCCGGATATTTTACTTTCCATCGTGAACGTTTTGATACGAGGTGTGTTCAAAAAGTATCGCGAATTTTGTGTTTTTTCAAAAATTATTTATTTATTCATGAACATCTATTTTGTCCCCTTAAAAGTAATCCCCATGAGATATTATACACTTGTGCCAACGGTTTTTCCAATCTTCGAAGCACTTCAAAAAATCATTTTTTTGTATCTTGTTCAGCTCCTCCTTCGATGCCGTCTTTATCTCGTCAAGAGAAGCGTAACGTCGTCCTTTCATGGGCCTCTTCAGTTTAGGGAACAAGAAAAAGTCACAGGGGGCCAGATCTGGGGAATACGGTGGCTGCGGCATCATTAGTGTGTTGGTTTTGACCAAAAAGTCGCGCACAAGCAACGATGCGTGAGCAGGGGCGTTATCGTGGTGCAAAAGCCAATTTTTGTTCTTCCACAAATCCGGGCGTTTCTGGCGGATTGCTTCGCGCAAATTGCGCATAACTTGCAGGTAATATTGCTTATTGACCGTTCTTCCCTGTGGCAAGAACTCATGATGCACCACGCCCCTGCAATCGAAGAAAACTGTCAGCAAAACTTTCACATTCGACCGAACTTGGCGCGCTTTTTTCGGTCTTGGTTCGTGCGGCAGCTTCCATTGAGATGATTGAGCTTTGGTTTCCACGTCATAACCATAAACCCACGATTCGTCACCAGTCATGACCCTCTGGAGCAAATTTGGGTCGTCGCGGACAGAGTTTAACATCTCATTAGCAATGTTCATGCGATGCTGTTTTTGGTCACAATTGAGCAATTTTGGTACGAATTAATGGTAAAAATCGAAGACGATCCAAAACACGTGCAAGCAAAGCAGCTGTCAACAATTAACTGAACATTCAAAATGGCCGAGCTTGTCGGCATAAGTGAGAGACATGAGTACCAACATAACGCCACAAAAAATTCGAAATTCGAATATACGTAACCAGCGAAAATTCAAAATTCGCTATACTTTTTGAACACACCTCGTATATATTAATAAATATATATCTCGATTCGTTTATGCCGAATCAAGTAATTAATATACCTTGTGTGCGTAACAAAAATAGATATAGGCGCCAAAGTACTCAACCGATCTTTATGAAATTTTCACAGTATATACTTGGGTTCACTTTGTACAGCATAGACCATTTATAGTTTTGGAAAAGTGGGCAGAGCCACGCCCCCAGGATATATGAAGTTTCATTTCGTTATAACTCCAAATTTTTTGTTCTAAATTAATGATATTTGGATATATGTGTCACTTAGTCAATATCTACATAATTTTGGAAAAGTGGGCAGTGCCACGCCGACAGGTTTTGTGTTTTAGTTTTGCTCTTGAACTTTCACGATGGGTTCAGGAGCTCGCTGTATATAGCTTTTGGAAAAATCCCCAAGTTATATAAAGCTGCAGTTCGGCAGTTTATTTGCTTCAAGTTAATGACATTTTATATATAGATGTGTTCTAGGTATCAAAACGTCAAAACAACGTCTTCCGAGTTTGCGAGTGATTCAATATTGAATTATAAGCGATTGCCTTTGAAAATAGCAGAAATTTTATGCTGAAAAGTGGGAGGCGCCAAAATAGACAACATTTTTTTGGGGTCGAGTTTCTCTTAAAAACCTTATTATGTGTGCAAACTCTGATTGATATAACTTGCTTGGTTGTAGAATTTCGCTTTTTAAATTTTACAAACAAGCTTTTTAGAACTATGTTAAAAAACTGGGCGGGGCTATCATCCGATTTCGACCATTTTAAGTAGCGTTCGGAGATGAGTGCCAAGGAACTTGCATACCAAATTTCATTAAAATATCTCAAAATTTACTCCAGTTATCCTGAACATTTTTATATATATAAGTCAATATCTATCTCGATCCGTTTATGCCGTTACATACTGCCGTTAGGCGACTAAAGTTAATATACCTTGTGTGCGTAGCACTACTAGATATAAAAAATCGCTACATATACTAAAATTGTAAAAGGTCGATGTCTGTACATTGCAGATATTTAAGAAAAATCGATAAGAGGGACCATTATTAAGCCCATAGAAACCAAATCAACAGTTTTTAGAATTTTTGTCTGTCTGTACATTTGGTTGCGCATCACTCAAAAACAGCTGCATAGAATTGAATGGAGCTTTTACCATTGCATTACAAGACGTTTAAATTAAAATTTAAGATGTCATCTGTACTCATAGTACCGACCAGCTTAGGAAATATCGACCGATATGTGGGCCAAGGTGGCCCAAAATGTGTTAGTACAATATGGGTATCAAACGATAGGTGACCGTGAGTGCTATGCGATATAATTAAGTTTGTTATTAAGTTTGTAACGCGGGCATTCTTATACATACATAATATAATCGTATTGTACATAACCGTTCATGTCTAGTTACGTATGCTTTAAAATTAGTTCTTATTTTTATAATTCTTACAGGGTCACGACCTGAAAATATATCAAATAAAGTACAGAAAACTTATCTGCACAACAATCCACGCATTGTAAAGTTTAACTCTCTGTCTTCTCTGTTATAAGTTCCATATCTTATCTGGTATGGGATATAATGATGAAAATCGGACTCAGTCCGGGCCGGGTTTTCTAGTCAATGAATACAACTAAAAATGAATGTGTGTCTTTTATAGGCTTTCAAAGTAGGTACTTAAACTGACTTAATAAAATGTTCACAATATATTCTTGAGTTCACTACCTACAGCGTAGGTTATATATAGTTTTGGAAAAGTGGACGGTGTCACGAATGTGTCCTTACATTTACATATTTTTGGAAAAATGGGCCCACATATTTTAGTTCGTTGTCTGTCCTTCCAAGCCCAAAGTTTACCACCGAAAGTTTAATGACAGGTTCAGGAGTCCGAAAGTTAAATGACAGGTTCAGGAGTTTGCTGGGTACGACACAGGCAGTATAAAATTTTTGGAAAAGTGGACACTGCGCTGCTTCATGGTATTAGCGCAACAAAATTTGCACCAATGACGATCCATCACTTTTGACATGACTTTGACACAAGGATTTGGTAAACATTTGTTGACAATCTACGAACCTGAGTTACCGACCATAAAAGAAGATTTTGTAGAACAAAATGTTGATGTGTTTGAGGGCGTAGGGTAATTTCAGGGAACCTTCTCGATCAAGTTATAGGCAAAGACACAACCTGTAGTATACTACAAAAAACGGATACCACTACACCTGATCGATTAACATAAAAATGAGCTTAAATTTATGGTACAGGATGAGGTAATTTCGTCACCCACACCCCTCTAAAATTCGTACAAAAACTTACATTTGATTGTCGCCCCCAGCAAATGAAACCGTTTTACAATTTTGTTACACGAAAACACAGCCTAGTTGCCTGTACACGCGGTTCATAAGTTAACTATGGGCAAATGAACGAATAACGTCGCGCTATTTCGGAAGGCGATTCCGAATTAAACGAAACAGTCATTGAAGCGACTACCCCTCGGGAACGCAACATCCTCTTGCAACAGCGGACAATTCAGCCGCTCTTGTCAATTACAGAATTGCGAAATGACACTAGCTCACAACGCGCAGCCATGCAACAGCTTCGCGAACGTATGTGTGGGCACGTAAGAACAATTCATCCGGCTTTGCCGCCTACCTAGCTAATCAATATGCAAGCCAGAGTATCAGCCGAACAATATCGACCATCTTCGCTGACGATAACACCACAGCCGCAGGCTTCCACAAAGTTGAACATATAGCTCCCATACATTGTTCCGATAAATGGAGTTTGGGCTATGTATCTTTAAGTGATCAGTTTTGCAGAGTTTTTAATAATTGTGAGTAAGGATCGGACACTTAAAACGTATGTCTGGTGCGTATTCATGAAAGGCATAAAGTCTTCGGTGCAGTCGAAGACATCCCTTTCCTTACTTTATTTTATTTTTTCCTAATTTAATGTGATGATTTGTGGAGGCTGATTTTCACTACACACATTACATATATAATAAGTACCAAACCTGCAAAAATTTACATTTCCAGCTTTTTAATTGCAAAATTTATAGCCCAAAGTCAATTTATCGAAACTATCGATTGTATAGGAGCTATATGTTATGTTGGTCCGATCTAGGTGATTTTCACTACACACATTACATATATAATAAGTACCAAACTTGCAAAAGTTTACGTTGCTAGCTTTTTAATAGCAAAATTTATATCCCAAAACCAATTTATCGAAACTATCGATTGTATGGGAGCTATATGTTATGTTGGTCCGATCTGGGTGTTTTTCAGTACACACATTACATATATAATAAGTACCAAACCTGCAAAATTTTACGTTCCGAGCTCTTTAATTGCAAAATTTATAGGCCAAAACCCTTTAGATCCTTCTCGTTTAGGTGACCAAAACGTTCATGCTCTTCCTGCAAACTTATCTGTGCTACACTACATTTTTCAGCTTTCTCTGGAACATAGTACAAATCTTTAAACCTAGTAGCCACCATTACTTGGTTACCTGTTTCCGGACGTACGACTATGGCCTCTTTTGCGCTAAATCGTACATTGAAACCGTGATCTGTTATTTTCGCCACAGAGATTAAATTTGATCGCAAGTCAGGAACATAGAGTGTATCTTCAAATTTTGCTGTGACGCCCTCGGAAGTGATGAGTTTCACTGTATCCATTCCATGAACCCTCGTCAACTCGTTCTTAGCCAAATGTAAAATATGTACGTCCGATGGCTCCAGTAATCGAAATTTTTCCTTTTTTCCACACATATGCGAGGAAGCACCTGAATCCAAACACCATCGCTCGTGCTCTCCATTCACCTGCTTTGCAACTTCTGCAGTTCTTGTGGATTCACTACGTTTCAACCCATTATCTTTGGATTTTACCTCCTGTGCCTTCGCTCTGCAGTCCTTGGCCTTGTGACCTATTTTTCCACAGTAATGGCATGCATATTTAAACTTCGCCTTACCTGGATTATTTCCCTGGTTCTGTGAATTCATGTGCACAAACATTACATCGGTCGTACTCTCACTACAATTACGTTTGCGTGCCTCGTATTCCTCCAACAGCTTTACCTTCAACACCTCAAGCTCCGGTAGCTTTTCTCGAGTTTCGATTGCAATTCTGAATGACTCATACTCTTTGGGAATGCTGAATAACAATAACACGTTTAACAGCTCATTAATTATTTGTAATTTCATTTCTTGAATCTTGCCTACGACGTCAAATAATTTTTCATATCTTGACCATTCTTCATTTTCAGCAAAATAAGTGACTTCAATAACATTGCCTTACGTGCTGGTCCTTTGGAATGATAGATGCTGTGCAGCTTGTTCCATACATCCTTCGAGGTCACACAATCTCTTATCTGCTTCAATTCGGTAGTAGCGATCGCTAATATAAAATCCGATTTGGTCTTCGCAGGAGGCGATACTGGTTTTGTATTCGTACCATTCACGTACTTCCAGGCATCATTCTTTCTTAGAAGGGCCTAGATCTGGATCTTCCACGTATCAAAATTCTCCTTATCCAACGGTTAGATTTCCACAGCAGCGTAGCTTATCCTGAATTATACGTAGTAATTTATTTGATATTTGGCGCAGTGGAACGGATATGCTGGGACTATAACCTATTGATATGTCAGAGTGATGTTAATTCAACAACAAATTTATTCGAAATGAAAAAATATGGAAATAGATTTTTTTATATTTTATAAAAAAAGAAAAAGTTACTAAGATCTACATATTTATAAATGTAAAATAGAAATTAACAAAGTTTATAATTCCATTTGCTGAAATCCAACAAATTTTATTTTATTTTAATTCATTTTATTTTGATTTTTTTTTTTTGTTTCAAATTATTTTACTTTGTTTTATTTTATTATATTTTTTTCATTTCTTTTATTTTATTTTATTCTATTATATTATATTTTATTTTATTTTATTTTATTTTTATTTATTTTAATGTGTTATTTTATTTCATTTTATTTTATTTTAATGTTTTATTTTATATTATATTACTTTATTTTATTTCGTTTTATTTTAATTTATTTTATTTTATTTTATTTTATTTTATTTTATTTTATTTCATTTTATTTTATTTTATTTTATTTTATTTTATTTTATTTTATTTTATTTTATTTTATTTTATTTTATTTTATTTTATTTTATTTTATTTTATTTTATCACATCTTTTTTTATTCATTTCTGTAATATAATTTTATTTTATTTTAATTTATTTTATTTTTTTTTTTTATTTAGTTTTATTTTATTGTACATCGATGATTTTTGCGACTTTTCTGTTCTTAATTTGTTGCTATTTGTGCCGGCTGGAGATCTAAAACGCAACTGAAAAACCCAGATTTCCTAGCGTGCCAATACATTTGGGACTCGAGGACAACAATAAAAGAACACACAAAAATACCGAAACTAATATTTAGGGAGATAGTTACATTTTGCACCCAGGAGAATAGGTACTTTAAATTTAATGACAGTATATATACACAGATCAAAGGATTGCCAATAGGATCAACAACTTCTCCAGTCATCGGCGATATTATAATGGAAAAGCTATTGAATAACACTGTGAAAAGTTTAGGACGAATACCTAGACTACTAACTAAAACGTTAACGACTTAAAAAGAGAGGTACAAAAAACACTACACGCACTTCATTCGTTTGATAAGCATATCAAATTCACAACGGGCTCGAAGACGACGGAAAACTAGCACATCTGGACTCGATCATTATTAGAAGAGGAAACCAATTAAAAGTCAAGTGGTATAGAAAACCGACTTCATCTGGACGAATCATGAACTTTAATTCAAAGCATCCAAAAACGATGATAATGAATAGAGAGATGGGCTGTATACGACGAATGCTAAAAATATCGGACGAAATGTACTACAAAGAAATAAAAAAAGACAATGATCGGAAGCCATTATAAAAACTTTATTAAGACGTTCTTAAATTCCAACAACTAAACATAGCTCTGAAAACGGGCAAAAAATTTTTAAGTCCATTTCATATTTACCCCCACTATCAGAACATTTAGCTAAATTGGATTGCTATAATAAGGAAAGAGATAAAATAGCACACAAGCCCATTCACACATTAAATACCATATTCAATAGAACAAAGGCAAAAATAACAACAACAGAAAAGAGCAATTTAGTGTATAAGATACCTTGTGACCTTAACAAGTAAGGAAGTTTAAGTTCGGGTGGAACCGAAAATTATATACCTAGTAGTTATCTATTTTAATACTTTCAGTTTGTATTTGCGTTCAAATAGACAGACGGACAGACAGATAGACGTATCGAGAGACGGACATGGCTACATCGACTCAGCTCATCCTCCTGATCATTTCAGTATACCTTTTGATGGGACTATCTCTTTTTCTTCTTATACGTACAAACATTTCATATTCATGAAAGGTATGAAAATCAAAAAAGATATACAACTTCGCTTTTGCAGTGGGGTATTAACTACTTGCCCGGATATTTTACTTTCCATCCTGAACGTTTTGATATATATTATTAAATATATATCTCGATTCGTTTATGCCGAATCAAGTAATATACCTTGTGTGCGTAACAAAAATAGATATAGGCGCCAAAGTACTCAACCGATCTTTATGAAATTTTCACAGTATATACTTGGGTTCACTTTGTACAGCATAGACCATTTATAGTTTTGGAAAAGTGGGCAGAGCCACGCCCCCAGGATATATGAAGTTTCATTTCGTTATAACTCCAAATTTTTTGTTCTAAATTAATGATATTTGGATATATGTGTCACTTAGTCAATATCTACATAATTTTGGAAAAGTGGGCAGTGCCACGCCGACAGGTTTTGTGTTTTAGTTTTGCTCTTGAACTTTCACGATGGGTTCAGGAGCTCGCTGTATATAGCTTTTGGAAAAATCCCCAAGTTATATAAAGCTGCAGTTCGGCAGTTTATTTGCTTCAAGTTAATGACATTTTATATATAGATGTGTTCTAGGTATCAAAACGTCAAAACAACGTCTTCCGAGTTTGCGAGTGATTCAATATTGAATTATAAGCGATTGCCTTTGAAAATAGCAGAAATTTTATGCTGAAAAGTGGGAGGCGCCAAAATAGACAACATTTTTTTGGGGTCGAGTTTCTCTTAAAAACCTTATTATGTGTGCAAACTCTGATTGATATAACTTGCTTGGTTGTAGAATTTCGCTTTTTAAATTTTACAAACAAGCTTTTTAGAACTATGTTAAAAAACTGGTCGGGGCTATCATCCGATTTTGACCATTTTAAGTAGCGCTCGGAGATGAGTGCCAAGGAACTTGCATACCAAATTTCATTAAAATATCTCAAAATTTACTCCAGTTATCCTGAACATTTTGATATATATAAGTCAATATCTATCTCGATCCGTTTATGCCGTTACATACTGCCGTTAGGCGACTAAAGTTAATATACCTTGTGTGCGTAGCACTACTAGATATAAAAAATCGCTACATATACTAAAATTGTAGAAGGTCGATGTCTGTACATTGCAGATATTTAAGAAAAATCGATAAGAGGGACCATTATTAAGCCAATAGAAGCCAAATCAACAGTTTTTAGAATTTTTGTCTGTCTGTACATTTGGTTGCGCATCACTCAAAAACAGCTGCATAGAATTGAATGGAGCTTTTACCATTGCATTACTAGACGTTTAGATTAAAATTTAAGATGTCATCTGCACTCATAGTACCGACTAGCTTAGGAAATATCGACCGATATGTGGGCCAAGGTGGCCCAAAATGTGTTAGTACAATATGGGTGTCAAACGATAGGTGACAGTGAGTGCTATGCGATGTAATTAAGTTTGTAACGCGGGCATTCTTATACATATATAATATAATCATATTGTACATAACCGTTCATGTCTAGTTACGTATGCTTTACAATTAGTTTTTATTTTTATAATTCTTACAGGGTCACGACCTGAAAATATATCAAATAAAGTACAGAAAACTTATCTGCACAACAATCCACGCATTGTAAAGTTTAACTCTCTGTCTTCTCTGTTATAAGTTCCATATCTTATCTGGTATGGGATATAATGATGAAAATCGGACTCAGTCCGGGCCGGGCCGGTCAATGAATACAACTAAAAATGAATGTGTGTCTTTTATAGGCTTCCAAAGTAGGTACTCAAACTGACTTAATAAAATGTTCACAATATATTCTTGAGTTCACTACCTACAGCGTAGGTTATATATAGTTTTGGAAAAGTGGACGGTGTCACGCCTAGACGTAATTGGTCTAAATTATTGATGTATGGATAAATGTGTACTTTAGTCAAGATTCACATATTTTTGGGAAAATGGGCCCACATATTTTGGTTTGTTGTCTGTCCTTCCAAGCCCAAAGTTTACTATCGAAAGTTTCATGACAGGTTCAGGAGTTCGCTGGGTACGAAACAGGCAGTATAAAATTTTTGGAAAAGTGTACACTGCGCTGCTTCATGGTATTAGCGCAACAAAATTTCCACCAATGACGATCCATCACTTTTGACATGACTTTGACACAAGGATTTGGTTAGCATTTGTTTACAATCTACGAACCTGAGTTACCCACCATAAAAGAAGATTTTGTAGAACAAAATGTTGATGTGTTTGAGGGCGTAGGGTAATTTCAGGGAACTTTCTCGATCAAGTTATAGTCAGAGGACTATCGGGTGACCTCTCTAGGTTCCTCGGCATGAAAGAGCCAACTGATCTTCCCGAAGCCTTGCACCTGTGCATAAAATTGGAGAACCAAAATTTCAGGGCAGCACATGCCAATAGTCAGTATAGCTTCGCCAAACGACCTAACCTACCACCAGCATTATTTAGTATGCAACACCAACAAAGGCCTACAATTCCCCCAAGAAGGAGTTCTAACCAACCGTTTTACCCACAATTGGCACATGTTATTGCAAACGATGAAATAAAGTATAAATTATTATAAAAGGGATCACCCTAATTAATAAGTTCTTGATGTACAAATGCAACTTTGTGTCTATCTAATGTCAATTTCATATATTCTCAAATTTCTCATTTAGTTGTTCGAATCCTCTCAACGCGCTCAACTTGTAACACATATTCTTGTATTCATGCGCACTTCGCTTATTATTTATGTATTTTAATTAGTTTCGAGAGGGGAATGCAATGTTCGAATTCTCTCACGTTGCTCAGCATGCAACAACTACATATGTAATAACCACCAAAATATGTGTGCAAATCGCTTATGTTAACAAATAACGCTATCAATGTTTCCTTGTGTTAAGATTACACATATATTTTTTGATACGTGTTATTATATTATACGTATATATATTTGCTCTGTACAAAATCTTATGTACATGTTACTTCGAACGTTGAATTTGATTGTTTCGAAGAGCATTGACATTGAATTTGATTTCACTCGCAAAATTACAGACGCAAAGAAAACAGCAAATTTTTAACGTTGCCTAAAATAAAGTTTCTTTCCAATCAATTTATTCAATTCGATGAGTTTTGATTTAGCTGGAAGCTTAGTCGCCAATATTGTTTAAAAATTTGTTTTCTTGGAGTCCTTGAAGTAAATGCCGATAATAGGAAGAGGTTTGGCAAGAAAAGCAGCCGGTAGTACAGACTCCATAAGCGACAAGTCAGAGTACGGGTCTACCAACAACGACACTTTAGAGCCAGATATGGATGAACAGCAAGGCATAGATGACCAGCAAGGTGCTTCTGGAAGTCACCCAGTGACCATACCGGTTGACCAAATCGTATTATTGGTGTCTAGCATAACGTCGCTGCGTGAGTGTGTTCAAGAGCTGCGAAGTGACGCCGCTCGTAGTAAGTATGCAGTCGGAGACAGCTCTGCCAACGCTGTTCTCGCCGTCAGCGCTCCGCAGCCGCTACAAACGCAAACGCAATTGTCAACAGAACAACAACGGAATGGTCAGCCGCCACAGCAAATGCAACAGTCATCGTCACCAATACATCAACGGCCGATTTTACAGTCAACACATCCACACCAACCTTTGTCGTCAACGCAGTTACCGCCCCGTATGTTACCAACCCAAACACTCAATACAGGTACGTTGACTTTTATGGACAATTCTGCCGCCAAGCTTTTTCCACTGCCCAATTTCGACGGCAATCCGGAAGACTGGCCACTTTTTTAGCCAATTATAATGACACAACCAACGAATTTCAATACAGCAACAGGCAAAATTTAATGCGCCTGCATAAAACCCTGCAGGGTGCTGCGAAAAGAGCAGTAACGTCACTGTTAATATTTCCTGATGATGTGCCGCAGGTTATTCAGGAGCTGGAGTTTAACTTCGGTCACCCTGAATTATTAATTAAAGCCCAATTACAGAAGGTTCAGAAGTTTTCGTGTATAAGTGAAAGTCAATTAGATCAGATTTTAGATTTTTCTAACCGCGCCCGAAATATGGTTGCATTTTTTAAGTCGGCAAGGTGCGCCCATCACCTCATGAACCCTACGTTGCTGGAGTGTTTGGTGTCAAAATTGCCGCCATCAAAACAATATGAGTGGAGTCAACGCGCAGCAAATATTGTGCCTTTCCCTACAGTGGAAAATTTTGCTGAATGGCTTAGCGAAATTGCGAAGGTCATATCATTGTTACCAGGGGTGTCGGAAGGGTCACTCCGTTCCATCCAAGCCAACGTCGTTCAGCCAGCGTCGGCTTCGCAGCCTAAAAGCAGTACTCGCCAAACAAACGCTAGTACAAATAATGCGCGTCGTGTCTTGCATAGCAATGAGGTACAGACGGAAGCAAAAGTTTTATGTATAAAGTGTGGTAAACCACACAAGTTGGGTGATTGTAGTCAGTTTTTGTCATTAGATCTCCCCACAAAATGGAGTTTTGTTAAAAATAACAGGCTATGTTTTGGTTGTCTCCGTAAAGGCCATAGTTTAGGCAATTGCCGCCAACGAAAAAAATGCACATTGGAAGGTTGTAAGCGTATGCATCACAAGTCACTCCATCAAAGCGCATCACTATCGTCCGCACCTGGCGCTGAAGAAGTAGAACGAGGTTTGAACTGTACATCTGATGGGCAATCGACACTTTTTAAAATCGTGCCCATTACATTGTATGGTCCAAATGGATGCCTTTTTTTCACGCAATGTTTGACGAAGGGTCATCTATTACGTTGTTAGAAGAAAATATTGCCAACAAATTAGGCCTTCGTGGTCGTAATAGGCCACTCACTTTGCAATGGTATGGCGAAAGTCAAGTCAAAGAAAAATCCAGAGAAGTTTCGTTGGCTATTAAAGGTAGTGCTGCGGAGTTCTATTTGAAGAAAGTACATACCGTCAAATCACTTGATTTGCAAAGTCAGTCATTCGACAAACAACAGTTTCCACACTTACAGTCCTTGCCAATTAAAAGTTATACCAACGTCAAGCCAGTTTTGTTGTTAGGTCTAGACAACAGCTACCTGGGCATCGCCAATGGCACGGTTGATGCAGGGCCGAATCAACCAATCGCTATAGGCACACAATTGGGATGGATAGCGTATGGACCTCGTCAACAGCATCAAATTTCGCCACCAAGAGTACTACATATACGTCAGTCGCAGTCATTACAAGAGTTACACAGGTTAGTACACGAACATTATTCAATCGAAAGTTTTGGGGTACGTAGCTTAAACGTCACGCTTGAGTCAGATGAAGATCGCCGAGCCAGGGCCACACTGCAAGCGACTACCGGAGATGTGGGTAATAAATACGAAGTGGGTTTGCTATGGCGAAGTGATTCAATCAAACTTCCGCCTAGCTTTGACATGTCTTATCGCAGGTTAATGAACCTTGAAGTACGAATGCTCAAGGATGTTAGTTTTGCCGCCAGCTACAGACGTGAAATGGAAAAATATTTTACCAAAGGATATGCCAGGTTGTTGTCACCAGAAGAAGAGGGGAATTCAGGCCCTACTACGTGGTATTTGCCGCATTTCGGTGTAGTAAATCCCCACAAGCCCAATAAACTGAGAATAGTTTTCGACGCCGCTGCCCCAACCTCTAACATATCATTAAATTCAGTTTTGCTAAAAGGCCCTGAGCACGCACAATCGCTCATCGCCATTGTATACAAATTCCGACAGGGTGTTGTGGCAGTCGCAGCTGACATCCAAGAGATGTTTTCGCAGGTGAGAATAAGGGATGCAGATCAAAGTTCGCAGCGTTTCTTGTGGCGGGATGGAGATCCAGCTAAGCCGATACAAACCTACGTGATGACTTCAATGATATTCGGAGTAATTTGCTCGCCATGTTGTGCGGAAGAATATCAACGCTGCAAAATTCATGTCAACCATGTCACGAGGTGCTACAGCCGTAGTTCATAACATGTATGTCGACGACTTAGTAAATAGTTTCAGCAATTCAACTGAGGGTGGGGCCGTGTGCAGAAGTCCACGCAAGTGGGGAAAGTTTCTGATCGCCATTCACCTGGGAATGGCCAGAGCGATTCTTTTGCATGCGGTTCAAGCAGCTCACTACTTCCGGGCTTTGCGTCCAAGTATCCTCTGGGTAACCACCGAACACCCGTTTGGTGGTGAGCTAAACGTGAGAAGGCGACAACCTGGTAAGGCCACTCCGACATAATCGGTTTAAGGGGTTGCTGGGGGGGGGTTCAAACAGCAGCGTCTGATCACCAGGTGGTGCGGCTGCAAGCGGGCGTCTGTCTTGGATCAAGCGGCTCGCTATACAAACGTGTAATAGAATTCACCCTCCCGTGAAACGGGTTGTGCGTTGGGTTTGGGACCCACCACATAAAACAACGTTCCAATGAAATTCAACAACAAAGCCTCGGATATGAGAACCCCTCTTTTAGATGACAACACCCGCAAACGAAATAAGGATTATGAGATAAGGGCATGTACCTGGAATGTCCGGTCCCTTAATGGGGAAGGTGCCGCTGCCCGGCTGGTTGAGGTCCTGAGGAAAGCAAAAGCTGACATCACCGCCATACAAGAGATGCGATGGACGGGGCGAGGAAACACGATCAAAACACCTTGCAACATCTACTGGAGTGGGCATGAAGACAAGCGCAGATTCGGCGTAGGGTTTGTGGTGGGAGAGAGACTCCGTCACCGAGTACTGTCGTTCACACCCGTGAACGAGCGTCTCGCTGCAATCCGCATAAAAGTACGATTTTTCACCATATCGTTTATCTGCGCTCATGCACCGACGGAAGAGAAGGACGACGTGGAAAAGGATGCATTCTACGAGCGCCTGGAAGAAGCATACGAGCGCTGCCCCCGTCATGATATCAAAGTCGTGCTTGGCGACTTTAACGCCAGGGTGGGTAAGGAGGGTGTATTTGGCCCCACTGTCGGGAAGTTCAGTCTCCACGATCAGACTTCGCCAAATGGATTCAGGCTGATCGACTTCGCCGGTGCCCGAAACATGGTCATATCCAGCACTAGGTTTATGCACAAGAAGATCCATCAGGCTACATGGCTGTCCCCCGATCGAAAAACACGCAACCAGATCGACCACGTTGTGATAGATGGACGGCATGCTTCCAGCGTTTTAGGTGTTCGCACAATACGAGGACCTAACATCGACTCTGATCACTACCTAGTAGCAGCCAAGATTCGTACCCGCCTCTGTACGACAAAACAGGTGCAAGAAAAAACGCAGGGAAAGCTGGACGTCGAAAAGCTGCAATCGCAACAGACCGCCAATTATTTCGCAGATCGCCTCTCACACCTGCTCTCCGAGAGCACAATTCAACCTAGTGGAATGCATGAGCAGTGGGATCATATCTCAGGAGCACTCCGTACCGCAGCCGAAGAAGTAATTGGATTCCGGCGAACGCGAAAAAACAACTGGTATGATGATGAAGAGTGCCGCGCTGCAACGAAAAGAAAGGACGAAGCCTACAAGGCAACGCTGAGATCGAATGCAACGAGGAGTGTGTGTGAACACTACCGCGAGTTGAAGAGGGAAGCGAGGCGGCTTTTCCGGGCGAAAAAAAGAGAGGCAGAAAAGCGTGAAATAAAGGAGCTTGAGATGCTGGCCAACGGGAATAATGCCCGAAAATTCTATCAAAAAATTCGGCGAATGACAGAAGGTTTCAAACCCGGGGCAAACTCCTGTAAGAATGAGAACGGCGACCTGGTGACCGATGTTCAGAGAACACTCAGAATATGGAGGGATCACTTCTCTGCCCTTTTAAATGGAGAAACTGAGCAAGAAACCAGAGAAGATGCCGAACCCGAGCCCACAATCGAAGATGATGGAATTGACGTTCCACAACCCGACTACAGTGAGGTGCGAATAGCAATATCCCGATTGAAAAACAATAAAGCAGCTGGCGCTGATGGTTTGCCTGCTGAGCTATTCAAACACGGAGGCGAGGAGCTGGTAAGGCGCATGCATCAGCTTCTATGCAGAATTTGGTCGGATGAATGCATGCCTGAAGATTGGAATCTAAGTGTTCTCTGCCCAATCCACAAGAAGGGCGATCCTGCAAACTGCGCCAACTATCGCGGAATCAGCCTTTTGAATATCGCATATAAGGTCCTATCAAGCGTATTGTGCGAAAGACTGAAACCTGATGTGAACAGACTGATTGGACCTTATCAGTGTGGCTTCAGACCTGGTAAATCTACCATCGACCAGAAAAAAGAATCGACACGCATCATCTCTTTGTTGATTTTAAAGCCGCTTTCGATAGCACGAAAAGGAGCTGCCTATATGCCGCTATGTCTGAATTTGGTTTCCCCGCAAAACTTATACGGCTATGCAAAATGACCTTGAGCAACACCGCCAGCTCGGTCAGAATTGCGAAGTACCTCTCCGAGCCGTTCGAAACTAAACGAGGTTTCAGACAGGGTGACCCCCTATCGTGCGATTTCTTTAATTTAATGCTGGAGAAAATAATACAAGCTGCAGAACTTAACCGCGCTGGAACAATATTTTATAAAAGCGTCCAACTGTTGGCATATGCTGACGATTTTGATATCATTGGCCTTAACAACCGCGCCGTAACTTCTGCTTACTCCAAATTAGAAAAAGAAGCGGAGAAAATGGGATTGGTGGTGAACGAGGGCAAAACGAGGGCAACCAAGCCACTGTTGGCAGCAATAATTTCGAAATAGTAAAGGACTTCGTTTACCTGGGAACCAGCATTAATACCAACAATAATGTTAGCCTAGAAATCCGACGAAGAATCACTCTTGCAAACAAATGCTACTTCGGACTGAGTAGGCAATTGAAAAGTAAAGTCCTCTCTCGACGAACGAAAATAACACTCTACAAGTCACTCATCGCACCCGTCCTGCTATATGGTGCAGAAGCGTGGACACTAACAACATCTGATGAGGCGGCTCTGGGAGTATTCGAGAGAAAGGTTCTTCGAAAGATTTGTGGACCTCTACGCGTTGGCGACGGCGAGTACCGAAGAAGATTTAATGATGAGCTGTATGAACTTTACGCAGACGCCGACATAGTTCAGCGAATTAAAACACAGCGGCTTCGCTGGCTAGGCCACGTAGTGCGAATGAGCGAAGAAGCTCCAGCCCAGAAGGTATTCTTATCGGCACCCGCCGGTGGAAGCAGAGGAAGAGGGAGACCACCACTCCGATGGAAGGACCAAGTGGAGACCGATTTGCGATCCCGAGGTGTTTCCAATTGGCGCCAGTTGGCGCAACGAAGAAACGACTGGCGAGCTATGTTGGACGGTCAAAATCGCCCAGGCGGTTAGATGACCATTTAAAGAAGAAGATTCAACTGAAGCTCAGCAAGTCGTTAAAGAAGCCGTTGCTATAAGTGCACCCGCCTGTTTTAAACTAAGAAACTTTTTGTCCAATGACAAGTCACTGCAAACTTTTTTATGCGGTGAAGAGAAAACGCCGGTGACGCCCGTGAATATGGAACACGAGGCCACAGTAGATAAGGTCTTAGGCATGTTTTGGAATACTGTTAACGACTCCTTTGAATTCCACACAAAATTTCACAAGGTTGCTCGAGACGTGTTGACCTTCAAACGTCCACCGACAAAACGTGAACTTTTGGGTATAGTAATGACAATTTACGATCCATTTGGATTTTTAGCCAATATCACGATTTACACGAAGCTCTTGTTACAATCGCTCTGGAGACGTCAAACAGAGTGGGATGAGCCATTGCCACCACAACTCAACCACAACTGGATGTCATGGTAGGAAAGTTTCCAGAAAGTTTCATCGTTTTCCGTACCGAGGTGTTACCCAACGATTTTAATGTCAGCCGATCAAATTCAATTGCACGTCTTCGTCGATGCTAGCTCTAGTGCATACGCAGCTGTTGCATATTTGCGCATATGCAAAGGTAGTACGGTCGATGTTATGTTCGTCGCAGCTAAGTCACGATGCGCGCCATTAAAAAGTATGACAGTGCCTCGGTTGGACCTGCAAGCAGCTTTCTTGGGATGTCGCTTATCCAAATCCATACAAGATTTCATTTTTGATAAAATTTTCTATTGGGGCGATTCCAAAACAGTGCTGCTATGGATCAGGTCCACCACACGAGAGTACAAACAATTTGTAGCCTGCCGGATTTCGGAAATTCTTGAGTCAACCGAACCGTCTCAGTGGAGGTGGTTATCAACATCACTCAACGTGGCTGATGAAGCTACACGAGGTAAAGCTGAGTTCAACTTTGACCAAAATTGTAGATGGATAAAGAGGCCAGACTTTTTGCGACTCAACGAAGAAGAATGGCCGGCAGAACCAGCTGATTTTACGTCCAATGATTGCGCCACAGAAGAGAAAAAGAACATCCTACTCCTCACAATGCCAAAAGATGAGTATATCTTGAATATGACTAATTTTTCTTCACTTTTCAAGGTAATAAGAGTCGTGGGTTGGGTACGCAGGTTTATACACAATGCCAAAAGTGTGAATCGTCGTACCGGAGAATTGAAACCACTTGAAATTACCGAAGCAGAAAACACTATATGTCGTCACATACAGGAGGGAGAATTCGACGCCGAACTTAGCCAATTGCAAGCAAGTCAGAAAGTATCCAAGTCGAGCAACATATACGCACTAACTCCATTTCTAGATGATGATGGGTTAATAAAAGTCAACGGGCGAATAGATGCAGCATGTTACCTGGCAACATCAGCACGTCGTCCAGTCATATTACCGCAAAAGCACTATTTCACGAGCTTGGTAGTCGCACATTTTCACCAAAAGTTTCATCATCAAAACGACAACTTGACAATTAACGAAGTCAGACAAAAATACTGGGTGCCGCATATCCGCTCTGTATTAAAGTCCGTGAAAAGGTCGTGTACCACATGTAAAATCAACGTCGCAAAGCCTAATACACCTCTGATGGGACAATTGCCAGTCGATCGTTTGACGGCATACATTCGTCCGTTCATTTACACAGGGGTCGACTATTGCGGTCCATTTCAAATCGCAATTAGGCGGCGACGGGAAAAGCGGTGGGTCGCCTTATTTACATGTCTCACCGTGCGAGCCATACATCTGGAGGTGGCGGAAGATTTGTCCACGGACGCATTTTTGGTTTGTCTAAGAAATTTTGTCAACAGAAGAGGCACGCCGGTCCGAATGCGCAGTGACAACGGGACCAATTTCGTAGGGGCCCAGAAAATTTTAAAATCAGAAACCAATCTCTTTGACTTTACCCGGATCGAGCAGGAATGTACAAAGCAAGGGATTGAATGGGTTTTCAATTGCCCGGCCAACCCATCAGCCGGTGGATGCTGGGAAAGACTAGTACAGTGTGTAAAACGTCTGCTTTATCATGTACTAAAAGAAGAAGCGCCGCGTTTGGAAACCTTCAGAAGTACACTGAGAACATAATTAACAGTCGCCCATTAACAGATGTTCCGGTTTCTCCAACTGACCCAGAGCCACTAACGCCAAACCATTTCCTACTGGGTTGCCTCAACTCGACACAAACGCCAAACATCGAAAAACAAAATATGTGTCTACGTAAGCAATATAGAATATCACAAGCCTTAAAAGATCAGTTATGGAAGAAATGGGTCACAGATTATTCGCCATCACTGTTACGTCGCCCAAAATGGAGAGAGAACGTGGAGCCTTTGAAACCTGATCAAGTTGTCATTTTATGCGATCCTAGTTTACCCCGTAGTCAGTGGATGAAAGGAATTATAAAAGAAGTCATCGCAGCTAAAGACGGCCAAGTAAGAACCACGCTGGTGCAAACCAGTCTGGGTGTACTACGACGACCAGCCAGCAAGCTAGCCGCTTTGGATATTTGTGAATCACCTAATGATTCACGTGGAGGTGGAATGTTATTGTAAACGACGAAATAAAGTATAAATTATTATAAAAGGGATCACCCTAATTAATAAGTTCTTGATGTACAAATGCAACTTTGTGTCTATCTAATGTCAATTTCATATATTCTCAAATTTCTCATTTAGTTGTTCGAATCCTCTCAACGCGCTCAACTTGTAACACATATTCTTGTATTCATGCGCACTTCGCTTATTATTTATGTATTTTAATTAGTTTCGAGAGGGGAATGCAATGTTCGAATTCTCTCACGTTGCTCAGCATGCAACAACTACATATGTAATAACCACCAAAATATGTGTGCAAATCGCTTATGTTAACAAATAACGCTATCAATGTTTCCTTGTGTTAAGATTACATACAATACCGGACAATTTAGTAGAAATGCTCCAAGCAAATTGCAACTGATAAATCATTTAGAACAAGTTGTCCCCGATGCCGCCCGGCCGAGGCGACTAATCTGAACCAAACGAATTCGGAGATGCCATCGAAGGTTGCGAAGCACAAAGCTGGAACGACTATTACCAGGACTACATAAAATATGCGCAAGGCGATCAAAAGGACGGTGAGGAATTTTGCGACGTCAATTTTTTAGATTGACCCACCCGATATTGCCATACATCCAGTGCAAAACAGGCAATGGAGAGGTATTAAGATTCCTGATAGACACTGGTTCAAATAAAAACTATATAAAACCTTCATTAGCAGGGAATCCTCTGCCAAACGAAAACGTTTTCTATGCAAATTCGGTAGGAAGTAAAGTGAAGGTATCCCACCATATCTCTTTGGATTAAATGCGGAACGACTCAAGTCCTTTGTCTTGCCCTCACTAAAGTAATTCCATGGTATCCTGGGTAATGACAGTCAAAAACAACTAGACGAAATAATCCACACCTCCAGAGATTACATGACAATTAAAAATGGCCAAAAAATTAAAATTAAACAGCAAGAGTCCAAGTCGGTTAATAGTTTAGAAATAAATATGGACAATTTGACACATCAACAAAAAGAAAGACTGAATGACCTTTGTGACTTTTGACTCGAAGCTTCGCAGAACCCGATGAAAAACTGACATTCACAACTGACAACAACAGACAACCCTATCTACTCCCGATGTTACCCATACCCTATGCCATTGAAGTCAGAGTTCGAAAAACAAATTGGTAAACTCTTAGATGACGGCATTATATGACCGTCACGCTCACCCTATAATTCACCCGTTTGGATAGTAGATAAAAAACCAGATTCCCTGGGCAATGAACAGTACAGGCTGGTGATAGACTATCCAAAGTTGAGCTCCGTAACAATAGCATACCGTTACCCCACCCCTGAAATTAACGAAGTCCTTTCCGAACTGGGAAGCATTGACTTAAAAATCTGCTTTCACCAAATCCCATTAAAAACTTCAGATATAGAAAAGACCGCTTTCTCCATAAATAACGGGAAGTATGAATTCAGTCCCATTTGGTCTAAAGAATGCCCCTTCAATTTTCCAAAGAACGCTGGACGACATTTTACGAAACTACATAGGACAATGCTGCTATGTTTACATAGACGATATTATAATATTCAGCAAACCTTAAAAATATTTTCTGCATGCATACAACGTGAAAATACAGCTAGACAAATGCAACTTTTTTCAAAATGAGGTCGAATTTTTAGGATTCATTGTAACAATGGAAGGAATCAAAACAAATCCCTCAAAAATAGAGGTCATTCAAAATTTTCCAGTTCCACGGAACCTCAAAGAGCTCAGATCCTTTTTAGGTCTGTCAGGTTATTACCGCTGCTTCGTTAAGGCCTATGCCAAGTTGGCTACACCCCTGACAGTTGGCTAAACCCTTGACAGCCCTTTTAAGAGGGGAGGAGGGACGTGCGTCCAAAAACCAATCGGCAATAAAACAGATCACCCTTAATGGGGACGCATCGGCAGCGTTCACAAAAATTAAAAATGTTCTTATTTCAAGAGAAGTATAGTTGACCTACCCCAAATTGAATAGATATTTCGAGCTGACCACTGATGCCTCCAATTATGCAGTAGGCGCAGTCCTGTCAGAAGAAGACAGACCCATTACTTTCATATCCAGGACCCTCTAAAAAACGAAGGAAAATTATGCAGCCGATGAGAAGGAAATGCTTGCCATCATATGGGCATTAAAATCTCCACGCAATTACCTTTACGGGTCGGTAAAAGTCAAAATTTTTACAGTCCACCAACCCCTAACCTATGCTCTAAGTAATAAAAACAATAACAATGAAATGAAACGCTGTAAAGCTATACTTGAGAAGTACAACTACGAACTAAAATACAAACCCGGCAAGATGAATGTAATTGCCGACGGTCTATCTAGACAACCGCAGCAGGACCAAATAAATTCCCTAGCCGCAACCCGATATAGCGATGAGAGTTCTGCCCAAACATTGATACCTTGTGAAGATGCACCTATCAACGCGTTTGAAAACCAAATTTTCATTTCCACGGGCGGGACCTATTCGGAATTCCGGAAAACATTGTAATAGATAACGAAAAATCCCTGAACGCTGCTCTCACAACCTTCTTGCTGGAAAATCAACTCGGAATACAAATATTTAAAACCCCACCATATAAAAGCTCAGTCAACGGCCAAATTGAGCGATTCCACTCTACCCCTAAGCCATATCAAGGCCCAATAACAAGAAGAAAAAATAAAATAAAAAGAGGAAAAAAAAAATCTTTTTTACTAAAATAAATAAAATTATAAAACTACAAAACTAGCACCATTCTTCCAATACTCAAATCCAATTCAGACAAGACCTCCACCCAATCCTACAGACCTATACCTCTCAATCCCTGCTATGCAAAGTTGATGGACAAAATTATAGCAAACCGGCTATGGTGGTTTGTGACTAGTAACCAAACAGGCTTCAAAAAAGGCAAATCCGTTTCAGACAGTCTTCTATACGTAGACTACCTGATTATGAACGGCCTTCACTCAAAAAGACACATGTCAATCTTATCACTAGATTTCGCCAAAGCTTTTGATAAAATAGGCATACATAGCATAATTAATCAACTTACTGAGTGGAGACTAGGTCCCAAAATTATAAATTATATACAAAACTTCTTAACAAATAGAAAATCACAGTCCGTATTGGCACAACCCACTCCCCAACCTACTCACTCTTAAACGGCATACCTCAAGGCTCCCCAATCTCCGTTAACCTTTTTCTCATCGCCTTCAACCAGATATCTAATATCATATCTTCGTATAAAAGCTTAAAATTATCTGCCTATGCAGACGACTTCAATCTATTTATTGACCTTAAGAAAACAAAAAACACTAACTTCGACTTAGATGACCTCTTCAAAAAAATTGAAAAATGGTGCGACTACTCGCGCATCCATCTCTCCCACGAAATGCAAACAGTTACACATATGCAAAATGAAACAATGCAAGTGTCTTTTAACTACCAAATCCCACAACTTTCCCGCCGTTGACAACATAAAAATACTTGGTGTCTATATTAACTCCAAATACACCTGGTCCGATCACATAAACCAACCTGCGCCTAACTCCTACGGTAATATCGGCTTTGAAAGCAATTTTCGTCCCCAAAATTGATTACGCACTCTTTTTATACGGCAACGCACCAAATACAATGCTAAAGAAATTGAAGACTATTTTAAACTCAGCGGTCCGTACGGCCCTAGGCGCCCTCCGCTCCTCCCCAATAGCAAACCTCTTATTCGAAGCAGGAATGTTAATAAGGCTGAAAAAAAACCAACTAACAAAAACCACTCAGCTATTCACAGATCCATCAACTCCTGCACACAACTCCAATTGCTATTCACACCAACAAAATTAGTTTAAGATAAATTCCCACCCTGGGTGCCTTAAAATATCACAATAGACTTTAGCTTAACCAAATTTCAAAAACAAAACACCCCCTCCGAAATATACACAGAAGAATTCCTGTACCTCAAACATAAGTATCCCAAGCACAATTTTATCTACACAGACGGTTCCCAACAGCGTGGCATAACAGGATACGCTATTACAACCGAAACCCACTCCTTAAAAATGTCTATAATCCCTCACTATTCAACAGTTTTCTCAGCCGAGAACATAGCAATACATGAAGCTATAAAGCTAACAAACCAAAATAAAGGCAAATTTTGCATATGAAGTGACTCCCTATCATCCCTTCAAGCCATAGCAAATATATCCAACACCTCTCATTACGCCACTGCGATAAGATGCCTATTGAGAAACCATCCCTCCAAAATAAAACTCATCTGGATACCAAGTCACGTGGGAATAAGTGGCAATGAGTTAGCCGATAAAACTGCAAAACAAACTATAACATCTCCTCTTACCTGTACACCAAACATTAATCACAACGACATCACTCAATTTATCAACAACACCCTTACCAACAACCTCCTTCATGTTTTCGAAAACACATCTAGTTGGCACCAACATATAAACCAAAACAAAACCACCTCAATCGAAATCTTTGGCAAAATAAGCCAATTCACCAGGTACGAACAAACCAAACTTATCAGAATCAGAATAGGCCACACCTACTTCACACATCAACACTTCTTCAACAAAACAACAAATTCAATATGTTCACTCTGCAACCAAAATACCCCAATAACCTTAGAACACATTCCACTGCAAACACCTCAAACTTCACCGCCAGCTCACCTTCGGGAATGACAATCCTATCACCCTTCTTACGCGACATCGGTAGCCACACGTCCCAATCCCAAAACTATAATATTCATTATACCCATATTGCATGAATTGTATATAATCTCATTATAACGCATGGATTACATTATATTTTATTATTATTACATTATATTTACTCATCACAACTTATGAACTCACCTTTAGATTAAAGTGTTAAAATTGGAACGATTTGGGAAGTGTGGTGTAGTGTAGCCAAAATAAATGCATACATAAATACATGCATACTAACAAACAGTCGGCACGCAGCTATTAAAAACTGTCGAATACGCTTTGTCAGCAAAGTCACACGCTATGCGGCAATGCCCACAAATGCGTTGCAATCATACGAATATCTGTATGAACATATGTGCGAATGCACAAGCCAATGTTTGTTTATGAATGTACCAGCGAGCGTTTGCATACGCTGGCTTACATACTTTGGTTGAGTTTAGAATTTAGGCAAATATGTATTAAGGTAAATAAGTAGTGTATAAGAATTTATTGTATAAATAGAAGGAAAATATGTTGAATAAATTAATTCATGTTTGGTGCCGAATGATGGCACCATTTTATTTTAATAGTGCACATTACATGGCGATCCTGCCTGGTCTGCTGTCTTTAAAAGCAGACTTTCTATAAAGATCCTGCCTGGTCCGCTGTCTTTAAAAGCAGACTTTCTATAAAGATGCTACCTGGTCTGCTGTCTTTAAAAGCAGACTTTCTATAAAGATCCTGCCTGGTCTGCTGTGTTTAAAAGCAGACTTTCTATAACGATCCTGCCTGGTATGCTGCCTTTAAAAGCAGATTACCTTTAAAAGATGCTGCTTGGTCTGCTGCCTTTGAAAGCAGACTACCTTTAAAGATCCTGCCTGGTCTGCTGTTTTTAAAAGCAGACTGCCTTTACCATTCCTGCCAGGTCTGCTGCTTGCATTAAAGGAAGACCACTTTTTGGCAAAGAAAATTAATTAATTACGAAATGAAATTCAAAACACAAGCATAACAGGGTGGAATACAAAAAAAATCCCGCGGCAAGGGTGAAGGCTCAACCATTTACACGGACGAAATTCATGTGGACAAGGAAGCGGCTTATTGGTTCATTTCATTTCAATTCATGGCAGCTTCCTTACATAACCTTCCATTATTGATGCTGGCCTGAGCACTAATCCCGCAGCAAGGGAGACTTATATTAAGTATTTTACTATATATTTAGAAGCATATAGCAACCTAACGGCTGCTGCCATTAAGGGCAAAAAGTAGATTTTTGCTTGTAAAATAAGAATTTTTTTTTTTCTCTTTCTGTACTTTAGTTTTTTTTTTCAAACGAATGAGAAGTTAGATATCATAAGTCAGGCAGAATTTGACGCAATATTCTTGCGTTACAGCACAGTGCTAAATTTTTTTTTTTTTCTATGGAGAGCGCTTTGCCTAATGACCTTGATTACGAGGCTATCAACAGTGTCGTTAATAATTTGGAAAGTGAAAGCGCAATTGAGGCCCGTAGAGAAAGAGAAAGATTAAGACCTTACAGTGAGGAGGAAAGGAAAACACTAGTTTGGCTTAAAAGTCATTAGGAATATATAGGAATGACTAGGGAACTAACCCTTGAAGATGTTAGGTATAACACAGCAATGGAAGAAGTAACAGTCCGAGGCCTAATAAAATTTGGCCTAAAAGAACTGTAAATGGAAAAGGGAAAAATATATGTAAAAAGGAAAATTTTTTTAAATAAAGAAAATACCAAAAATAAAATATATCATTGCATTTATAGTTTTTCATACGATGGGAGGCCAAGAATCCCAAGTGGAAGAGCCTAATGCTAATGTGATTAACTCAATCCAAATAGCCGACCACACTGAGGCACTAGAGTTTATTAAAATCTTGTTAATAATATTAGCAATCTGCACTTGCTTCAATTTGTTTCTCAAATTATACTCGGCTCCCAACAAATTTTTAAAGAAAAAATACATGAGCCGAGCAGATGGTCTAGACAAGGTCTAAACCCAAAGGAAAATTATATAAACCAATGGACAAATGGGAAACCATTCTGAATACACCGGCGGAAAGGTCATATAAGTGTATTAACAAAAGTATACCCATACAAAGAGTAACGGTATTGAAACATCTCACGGCAATATTACAGTCGTTGAATAATATAGGAAAAGCCACACAAAAGGTGTATAGCAAGTTAACAGCTAAGCATCAGCTAGAGGTACAACAAATATTTTCCAGTGTCAGGGATAAATTGGTATCCTTACTAGCTAGATATAACATTGAGGCATTGGTTCCAAATTCATTTGAAAAAGAAACATAACTAGATTTTTCCATCTTATTGCCGGAGGCTCAACCCAATCTGGAGGAAGCCGTAAAAATTGAAATTACTGAAAAAGAATCACAAACGGAAAACGTCAAAATGCCACTGACAAATGTAGATTTCATTAAAACTGCATCATCGATCTTACCAGATTTTGATGGAAAATCAGAAAGTCTGTCTAGTTTTCTCGATGTCCTTGATATGCTGGAGCAAATCAATTATAGTCACGAGGCTATCGCGGTATCCATGATAAAAACAAAACTCAAAGGGACAGCTAGAAACATAATAAGTACTGAATCCTCTATTCAGGAAATTAAACAAAGATTGAAGTCAGAAGTTAAGGGTGAATCAGTAGAAGTTTTGTCGGCAAAACTCCTGAACATTCAACAAACGCAGTAAAACTGCAAATCATTACACTGCTGAGATTGAAAAACTCACAAAATCGTTGGAAGGAGCATACATATCTGACGGACTAACACCGGAGTTAGCTACCAAGTATGCTACACAGTCAGCTGTAAAAGCTATGTGTAAAAATTGCTCCAACGGTAAAGTAAAAACTATAATGCAGGCTGGAACGTTCACCACTATGAACGAAGCCATATCAAAATCCAAATTCACTGTTACATATTCGCCAACAAAATCAGTTCCGAGGTAACTTCCAGGTGTTACCAAACAATAACTATAGAAGAAATCAGAGGCGTACATTTAACAATTACGGCAATACCAATAATAATAATAATAACCGAGCAAATAATCAAAGATCTGGTCGAAACTTTGGATCAAGAGGTTATAACCGTAATAACACCAGAAATGTAAGGAATGTTACCCAACGGCAAACTCTACCTCAATAAATAAAAAATTATATGTTTTCAATTTACACCTTAATAGCTATATAACTTCCAAAACAACTCTGAATGATTCCATTTCAACCCTCCTAATCGATACAGGAGCGGATATATCAATTATAAAAAAGGGTCAAATTGACAGTATGTCACTATTAATAATTCACAAAAAACAGATTTAAGAGGAATTGGTCAAGGCATAACAAGCACTATTGGCACAGTTAAAACAGATTTAAAGGATGATTACCTATTGATTAGACACAAGTTTCATGTAGTAGAAGACAATTTTCCAATCCCATGTGATGGAATACTGGGTTTGGATTTTATTAAAAAATATAATTGCATTTTAGATCACCAAAAAGATGGGGATACCCTAATATTAAGACCATATGATTATCCAGAAATTATAATAATTCAAATGGCTAATAAACCGACAATAAATAGTATATCAATTCCCGCAAGATCGGAAGTAGTCTGACAAATCCACATTAAAAATAAAAATTTTGATTTACTAATTCCACAACAAGAATTATCTGAAGGCATAGTTGTTGCGAATACCCTAGTAGATTCACAGCAAACATTTGTCAGAATTATAAATACAACAGATGAAAATGTAATATTACATGATTTTAAGATAAAAACAGAAAATTTGGATAATTATTCAATAGTTAAATATAATAATCTAGAAAATGAGCAGAACAGTAAAGAAAAATTAGAAAGATTAAATAAAAATTTTCCACACTTTGCCCATGAATCACTTAATGCATTATGTGCAGAATTCATTGACATTTTCTCATTAGAAACAGAACCAATTACCACTAATAATTTTTACAAACAAAAACTTCATATGAAGGACAATAACCCAGTTTACGTAAAAAACTACAGAATACCAGAAGCCCACAAGAGCGAAATAAATAAACAAGTAAATAAATTAATTAAAGACGACAGAATAGAACCTTCAATGACAGAATTTAATAGTCCAATTTTATTAGTACCCAAAAAATCACTCCCTAATCACCAAGAAAAAAGATGGAGAATGGTTGTCGACTACAGACAAGTAAATAAAAAATTAACCGCAGATAAATTCCTGCTGCTAAGAATTGATGACATACTAGATCAATTAGGAAGAGCTAAATATTTCTTGTGCTTGGATTTAATGTCCGGTTTTCATCAAATAGAACTCAGTTCAGAGTCAAGGGATATCACATCCTTTACAGCAGATAATGGCACCTATTGATTTAAAAGACTACCTTATGGCCTTAAGGTTGCCCCAAATTCATTTCAGAGAATGATGATATTGGAATTCTCAGGCTTAAAACCTTCACAAGCATTTCTATACATGGACGATTTAGTCGTATTAGGATGCTCCGAAAGACACATGATTAAAAACTTACGGAATGTATTCGAAACTTGTAGGAAGTATAATTTAAAATTACATCCGGATAAATGCATATTTTTCAATCAAGAAGTAACATACCTTGGTCATAGGTGTACAAGCAAAGGAATTTTGCCAGATCCCAGTAAGTTTGAAACTGTTAAAAATTATCCAACTCCTTAAAATGCGGATGAAGCGAAACGATTCGTCGCATTTTGCAATTATTACAGAAGATTTATTTCAAACTTTGCAGAATATTCTAGGATAATAACAAGGCTTTGCAAGAAAAATGTAGTTTTCGACTGGACAGAGGATTGTAAAAAATCCTTTGACTATTTGAAGGCTGCGTTAATTAGCCCTAATATCTTACAATACCCCGATTTCAGTAAACAATTTTGTATAACAACTGACGCAAGTGGTTATGCTTGCGGAGCAGTGCTAAGCGAAGAGTATGAAGGAAAACAATTGCCAATTGCCTATGCATCAAGATCATTCACAAAAGCAGACATTAACAAAGCAACAATTGAAAAAGAATTAGCGGCCATTCATTGGGCCATAACATATTTTAGACCATACGTTTATGGTAGAAAATTTTTAGTCAAGACGGACCATAGACCTTTAACATTCCTATTTTCGATGAAAAACCCCTCATCAAAATTAACTAGAATCAGACTAGATTTGGAAGAATATGACTTCGAGGTGGAGTATATAGCAGGAAAACAAAATTATTCAGCAAACGCATTATCACGCATAGATATCAAAGATCTTAAAGAAATTTCAGTAGGAGCGTGCAAAATATCAAAGGTTACAACCAAATCTGAAACAAAACAAAAAACCAGTAATGAATCCAGTAATAATACAAAAGAAAAACTAAGTCACATTGAGAACCCTATAATATATGAAGCGCTTAATAAATACGAAGTTAAAAGACATGTCAAGCTCGTTTTTTATCCTCCGAAATTATATTTCAAAAAGGGAAAGAAAATTTGTAGTGAAATAAATATAAAAAACCAAATTGTTGAGGCGAGGATTGACTTAGGACAATTCTTTGCCAGACGAATGGTAGAAGCCGGCAATTTGAAAATTGTAAAAATACAGTTGTCCTTAGGAGACAAATTGTTTAAAGATAACTATACTCGAGTAGATGAATTTAAAGAAATAAGTACCAAAGTTCTCAAAAATTTAAGTATAGCATTAACTCCGGAGGTTATGCATGTGACGAATAACAAAGAAATTAAAGAAATTCTTTATAAATATCACGACGATCCTGTTTTTGGTGGCCACCCAGGAATAAATCGTACGTCAAATAAAATAAGACAAAAGTATTACTGGAATAATATGAAAAATGACATAAGAAAACATATCAAAAATTGCATTCACTGCAATAAAAATAAAACCTATAAACACCTGAAAGCACGAATGACTATAACGGAGACGCCATTTCGATATAGTACAGATCGATACAATAGGACCATTTCCAAAATCGATACAGGGAAATTAATATGCAGTTACTATTATATGTGACCTAACCAAATACTTGGTTACAGTACCCGTCCAAAGCAAACATGCTGTAGCAGTTGTTAAGGCAGTATTTGAACATTTCATTATAATTTATGGTTGTATGAAAACAATTATAACGGATATAGTAACCGAATACAAAAATAGTTTATTTGAGGAATTGTGCAAGCTCTTAAAAAATAGAGCATAAAACCTCAACACCCTACCACCATCAAAATTTAGGTACTGTCGAACGCAGTCATGGAACATTCAATGAATATGTGCGTTCCTACATATCCATTGACAAAGACGATTGGGATGAGTACCTTAAATACTTTTCGTATTGTTACAATACAACACCTTCAACAGTTCACGGCTATTGTCCTTTTGAACTAGTTTTTGGAAAGACACCTCTGACTTACGAATTTTTAAAAGAAAATGTAATTAGCCCAGTATATAATCATGAGGCTTATGATAAGGAAATTAAGTATAGGTTACAGTTAGCACAAGAAAAAGCTAGAAAATTAGTACAGGAATCTAAGCAAAAACCAAACTTTAGCTATGATAGGAAAATACACTATAAGGAAATAAATATAGGATATTTAGTATTAGTCAGAAACGAAGCAGGTCATAAGTTAGACAATAGGTATAAAGGGCCCTATAAGGTAGAAAATATTGATAGAAATAATAATTTTACTCTAGTTCCTTATAAGGTAGAAAGCATAGATAGAAATAATAAGTATATTATAATTAATGAGAATAAGAAAGTCTTAATACACAAAAATAGACTTAAATTATTAGAATGAGTACACTGCATTTTGACTCACATTTTTTCTTATAAATTTTTATTGTACACTTACAAACAAGCCCATAAATTAGGAAATTTATTGTATACAAATAAAAACTTATTAAAATAAAATTGTTTCATTTAATTACTCTCAATGTAACTCAACTCTTAAGAAAAATGGTCAAAAGAAAAGTCGTAAAAATGCAGCAATGTACAAATAAACATGTTACCGAAATAAATTATTTAGTCCACTTGAAAATAAAGTAAACAAAGAACAAAAATTTTGTCACATAAACAAACCAAAAAAAAAAAAAACTGTGTCAACTTACACTTAAGACGTAAAGTAAATAAACACAAAATCTAAGCCAGTTATAAAAATTAATTGAATTAGAGTTTTACATATATATATACATAAAACTTTTTGAAAAGGTAGATGTAGTGTAGCCAAAATAAATGCATACATAAATACATGCATACTTACAAACAGTCGGCACGCAGCTATTAAAAACTGTTGAATACGCTTTGTCAGCAAAGCCACACGCTATGCGGCAATGCCCACAAATGCGTTGCAATCATACGAATATACTCGTATGTATGAACATATGTGCGAATGCACAAGCCAATGTTTGTGTATGAATGTACCAGCGAGCGTTTGCATACGCTGGCTTACATACTTTGGTTGAGTTTAGAATTTAGGTAAATATGTATTATGGTAAATAAGTAGTATATAAGAATTTATTGTATAAAGAGAAGGAAAATATGTTGAATAAATTAATTCATGTTTGGTGCCGAATGATGGCACTACCCAAACCTATTTTATTTTAATAGTGCACATTACAGTGGCAACCACGCATAAATCACCCCACACCAATTCGCCGCACAGCTGATAGCTGGTCGGCTTTTTGCATATCATATTATTATTATTTTTGGTAAATTTGGTTGTATTCACATAATTTTCTACACCGGTTTTTTATATTATTAAATTCTTGTTTTCCCACCGGCAACTGTGTGAATTTTTCTTATTTGAGTTAAACCCTAATAGAAAGTGTCGAAATAAGTTTGTGTAATCACCCACTAGCTAAAATTCACAGTGTTGTGAAAATATCGTTGTGATTGCGTTTCTTCACATTGAACTATCATAAAGCGTTGCTGGTTCACTAAACCCTTCCTGTTTTATTTCAACGTGAATAGCAAATAAAAGAAACGCACATTAAGCCGACCTTTAACCAAATTAATTTTGATCTGTATAACTAGTTGCGGAAGCTTAACTATCCCCGAAGTCCAGCTACAAAGAAACGTAATACAAAGAAATAGTACCCCAATCTCAAGGCCAGGATTCCCAACAACCGTAAGTAATACGTAAACCTCTAAAATAACTAATGGTCCTTCTTCGCCATTGAAGAAACCAGCCCCTGCCCATACATTATTATAATACATAATATTATAATCCCCATAATTTCAATTTGTTGGCTCCCGCCAAAAACAATTTTTCCCGCCAAATTATTTGTCAGTAACTTAAAGCGAAATTTTACACATATAATCACATACCTAAATCCCTTGCGGTTTAAAAATTGATATACAACCCAAGCACAGTGGGGCTGATTGGAAATTTGACCAAACAAAAATTTTTTATAATTTTCTTAATTGTTATACTAAAAATAAAGTCCCAACGTTAACAAATCAAAGTCGGTTCATATCCAAATTGAGAAGCACTACAAATAGTGTTATAAATCCCATAAAATTAATTATTAAAATAATAAATAATCCCCAAAATACCGCGCTGTGTTTATACCGACACACATTTATACATATAAAGTAAACAAGCATATACAATAAGTACACTGCGAATATCCCCTGAACAGTGGTAAAAGACTGCTGCATCCCCCCTCAAAATTTTTTTCGTAAATAAACGCAGCAGTCTCTCCAAATAATTCCAAAAATTGCGACCATAAAATTAAGTAAATCCCTTTTCAGAATGACTACCGTAGCCGAAAATAAATTTATTTCCGAAACGGATATTTTTACGGATTACTGCACTCGGTTCCGCTTAACCCCAATCCAAGATAATACCGAGGTAGCCCTAAAATTAAAGGACAAAAACATAGATGTTTTTTGGTCAAGAGTACAGAGCGCGTACGACGTGGTAGTAGAGACTGACGACCAGGACCTCCCCAAGGACTTTAAGTCCGCCGCTTTCGGTAAATACCGAGCCTGCCTTATCGCATATGAGGGCACCAAAGCTCAAATAGGCGACCAACTCCAACTCAAAGCCTTGAGTAACCCCGCGCCTCAAGAGCAACCCCAACCCCGCCAAGAGTCCTCCCATATGAACCTGAAAGTCCCCCCATGTGATACAGAAATTTTTTATGGAGGGTGTGATCAATGGCCGTCCTTCCGAAACATGTTCACGGCGGTCTATATCAACCACTCGAAATTCTCCAGTGCCCAGAAACTGTATCACCTCAGACATAAGACCAAAGGAAAGGCAGGTCAAATAGTGGAACAATTCCCGTTAAGCGACGACAATTTTGCCCTAGCATGGGAAGCTCTCAAGTCGCGTTACGAAAATAAAAGAGTCCTGGTCGACAACCAAATCCGAACTCTAATGAATTTAAAAACTATTCACTCGGAAAACAGCGATGAGATCCAGAGGTTACAATCCTCAGTAAACAACTGTCTCCAAATACTAGCGACGCAACAAGTCGAAACCTCCAGTTGGGATCCCATATTAATATATCTGGTAACCTCGAAACTTCCAGAGAATACAGTTGCCCTGTGGGAGCAATCATTAAGCTCCAGAAGAGACCTCCCGAACTGGTCCCAAATGAACCAGTTTCTGACCACGCGTTACAAGATAGTGGAAAGGCTGGATCAATGGCGACCAGCCAAACCCCGATGTAATCCACCCTCCACAAACTTCTCAAGGCCTCACCCCAGTCAGAACAATCCCCAGTTCAGGCAGGCTCAACCCCAAAAACCACGGCAACAACTCCCTTACGCAAACCAAATTTCATGCCATAGAGCATGATTTTATACCTGCAAATTATGCAAACAGTCCACCCATACTCTACAAAGCTGTTTGCGGTATAAAAGGTTGCCAATCTCAGAGCGTAAAAAATTCGTTAAAGAAAACAATATTTGCGAGAATTGTTTAGCTCAAACGCATGTGCTGAAAGACTGCCAAAGCACGAGAACGTGCATGCACTGCCAAGGCTGCCATAACACCACCCTTCACGACACAGCAACCTCCAGCACCAGTTCCGGAATCCAAAGAACACGATCCCAGGTAGCCACAATACAAGCCAGCAATCCCAGGCTTCAGGACGTCAGCCAGGCGGCACCCCAGAAAGGAGAACCCTCTACGCCCAACAGTTCCCAAGTACAGTCGTTCCATGCTGAAAATTATAACCAAATCATCCTCCCTACAGCAATAGTCTTGGTAGAACACAGAGGGGATCTATTTAAGCTTAGAGCCTTAGTGGACCAAGGCTCTGAAAGAAGCTTCATATCCGCCAAAGCTCAGACCAAACTCGGGCTTCCCTATAACCACTCCCTGTTTGAAATATCGGGTATGGGAGGCGGAGTGGTACAAACATCAAACAAGCTGTGCTCGTTGACCCTAGTCTCAAATGACAATAATGCTAAATGGCATAGAAAAGATCTCTCCCAGACTGCTAGCCCAAAATACAATATTTGGATGGATCATAAGCGGCCAAACTCCCGAAAAGGTTGGAGCACATTCCTCACAAGCATGGGAAATCACAAATATTCAGCTCAATGAACAGCTCAGACAGTTCTGGGGAATCGAGGAGATACCCAGAACTCGAGTGGAAACCCCCGAAGATCAAATGTGCGAAGAGCTCTTTCAAAGCACAACCACTCGAATGGATGACCATCGATATATGCTTCGCCTCCCGTTCAAATCATCATTCCCGAACGATATCGACCTAGGCCAATCCCGTACTGCAGCCCTACGACAGTTTCATGGAATGGAACGCAGTCTCTCAAAAAAGGGCGATCTCAAACAGTAGTATGACCAGGTACTAGAAGAATACCTGTCCCTCGGCTGCATGCTGTCCAAATGAATTGGAATCTCAAGGAAAATACCGCTCTTTCTATCTCCCTCACCATGCCGTCGTCAGGCCAGACAAAAAGACAACAAAAGTCAGAGTTGTATTCAATGGTTCCAAGAAGTCAGGTTCCGGTCACTCCCTCAACGATGTGTTATGTACCGGACCATCCCTCCAACCCGATCTCCGACTTATGTTGTTAAAATGGCGAACATATAAATATGTGTTTAATGGCGATGTAGAAAAAATGTACTGCCAGATACTCTTACACCCCGATGACCGAGACTACCAACGGATAATATTCCGAACTCCCGAAGACAGTCCAATAAAGGACTTTAAGTTGAAAACGGTCACCTTTGGGGTGAACTGCGCTCCCTTCCTGGCCATTCGCACGCTACACGAGATGTCGAAAAATATAGCCGACTCCCATCCACGCGCAGCCCCAATATTAAAGTCCGAGACGTATGTTGACGATATCTTATCCGGCAGTCATGATCTTCCCTCAGCCAAGCAATCCCTAAAAGAGATTATTGATGCTCTCAACTCAGGCGGCTTCCCTTTCAAAAAGATCAAGTCTGCCACGCCTGGAACTATGCGGAGCTCTCTTACTAGCCAAACTAGCCGCAGTAGTGCAACCCCATCTCGGCCTCACTAGAAGAAAGTTGACCATGTGGTCGGATTCCGAAATCGTGTTAGCCTGGCTCGAAAAGTAACCTCACTCATGGAAGACCTATGTCTCCAATCGAACAGCCCAGATCATAGACCTCGTAGGTAATGTCCCTTGGCGACACGTGCGAAGTAAAGATAACCCCGCAGATCTGGGAACCCGAGCTTGTACGCCAGTCGATCTCTCCAATTCTGCCCTCTGGTGGAATGGTCCAGAGTGGCTTTCCAAACCCTCCGAAGATTGGCCTCAACCAACAGTTCGTAACGTCAACCCCCCAGAGTCACCTAAAGTAGCAGCCCTACATGCTACGGAAGAGACGGATGATCTCTTAGATCGGTTCTCTTCCTACCCTCGCGCTTTACGTGTAATAGCTTACGTTCTCAAATTTGTACGTCGGCTAAAAGACGCGGTGAACGGTATTAATGACCCAGCCGACCCCTCTCTAACTCATGCTTATCTCAAAAGATCGAAACATCATCTGATCATAATGGCCCAAAGTCGTTACTACGCTCTTGAAAGATCATGTCTAGAAGACTCAAACCCCATTGGAAAACGGAGCTCCCTACTCGCACTCAATCCTTTCCTAGGCAAGAGCGGAGTCCTCCGAGTGAATGGTGGACTAGCCCATGCAACTCTCACTTACAATGAGCGTCATCCCATCATCCTACCCGAAAAGTCTCGGCTCTGTACGCTATATATACGATTCCTTCACGAAATGCTCTTACATGCGGAAGCTCGTCCCATGCAACAAATCTTAAGGCAAGAATTTTACATTGCCCGTCTCAAACCACTGACCAAAAAATGCATATTCCAGTGCAAAGTCTACACCACTCACAAACAACAAACGCCATCACAAATTATGGCAGCCTTGCCCCCCGAACGTTGTAGATTCGCTACACCCTTCACCACGACTGGTGGGGATTTCGCTGGCCAGTTTCAATTGAAAGCATCCATGCTCCGATCTCAAACCCTCGTAAAGGGCTATGTGGCCGTCTTTGTCTGTTTTACTACCAAAGTGGTTCACCTGGAATTATGCTCAGACCTCACAAGCAAGGCATTTCTTGCTGCCTTCGCCTGATTTGTAGGACGCCGAGGATACCCGAGCCAGATGATGAGCTACAACGGCGAAACATTCATCGGCGCCAAGCGTGCTACCGAATTGGAATTCGTATCGTTCCTGAAAGAAGTATCGCCGGATATCGTACAGAAGTACGCCCCTCAAGGAATCAACTGGAAGTTTATACCCCCGGCGCACCTCACATGGGCGGATTATGGGAATCCGCTGTCAAAAGCTTTAAAACGCACTTTAAAAAGGTCGCCGGAACCCACAGCTTAACCTTCGAGGAGTTCTCAACTTTATTAATTCGAATAGAAGCCGTAATTAACTCTCGTCCCATCTCCCAGCTTTCTCAGGACCCGAATGACCTCACCGCCCTCACGCCAGGCCATTTTCTTCGAGGAGCACCAATGCTCTCGCTTCCCGAACCGAATCACGAAAATCTCTCTCTGATAAATAGGTGGGAACGACTGAAAGTTCTGCATCATCAGTTCAGCAAACGCTGGAAAACTGATTACCTCACCGAACTTCAAAAGCGTTACCGTTGGAAATATGCTCAAACTCCCCCGAAAATTGGCGACCTAGTCATCATTAAAGAAGCCAACTTACCTCCCACCGAGTGGCGACTAGGTCGATTAGAAAGCCTACACCCAGGACGAGACGGACTCATCCGTGTCGTAGACGTCCGCACCCAGAACGGTATTCTCACGGGACCTCTTACTAAACTGTGCTTTCTACCGTCATCTAAAAGTGACGAGGGCCCTCAGTGCCCACTCCCATCTCCCTAACTTAATACACTCCACAAAGCTCGTACTGTCGTTAGCATTCAGGCAACAACTTAGGCACTCCCCAAACGTATGCTTAATCTCAGGCGTATAACTAATATGCATATACTACTCTCTCTTTTCAACAGATGGATCGTCAACGCCGTCCGGTCCCAACACCACGCCGCTCATTGGCATCGCAAGTGACCCTGCCCGCAGCCCGTCCGCGCCGTAGCGAACCCGTACCGGATTACCGGAAATGCAGATTGTGCATGCGTCATCACGCGCTGCTGATGTGCCCTGTGTTCACGGCCATGCAGCCGTAACAACGCTTCTTGGTAGCTAGGGGACATCAGTATTGCACCAACTGCCTAGCGCTGTCCCATCGCACCAACCAGTGCACCTCCACAGAAAGCTGCCTGGACTGCGGGCAGCACCACCACACATTTCTTCATCGCCAACCCGCGTATGTCGCACCACCTGTAGCGGAAATACCTCCGCCACCACGAACCGCGCCGTCGAGCAGCAACTCGCCGTCGCCGTCTTCAACCACAGCCTCCCAGGGCTAATGATCTTGCTCCAAATACACGTCAACCGTCACGACCAACCAGCGTCGGGGATCGCACCATCCGGTGCACCGCAACCGGCTTACGCACAGCCGCGTATAAAAATAAGGGGGGCGGATCCTTATTCAGGAAGCAGTCCGGGCCTTGCAGGAGTTGCAGCATACACTAGGCGCTTAGTACGCCTAGGGGAGGCAGAATGTTTACGTGACATCGGTAGCCACACGTCCCAATCCCAAAACCATAATATTCATTATACCCATATTGCATGAATTGTATATAATCTCATTATAACGCATGGATTACATTATATTTTATTATTATTACATTATATTTACTCATCACAACTTATGAACTCACCTTTAGATTTATGTGTTAAAATTGGAACGATTTGGGACGTGTGGCAACCACGCGTAAATCACCCCACACCAATTCGCCGCACAGCTGATAGCTGGTCGGCTTTTTGCATATCATATTATTATTGTTTTTGGTAAATTTGGTTGTATTGACATAATTTTCTACACCGGTTTTTTATATTATTAAATTCTTGTTTTCCCACCGGCAACTGTGTGAATTTTTCTTATTTGAGTTAAACCCTAATAGAAAGTGTCGAAATAAGTTTGTGTAATCACCCACTAGCTAAAATTCACAGTGTTGTGAAAATATCGTTGTGATTGCGTTTCTTCACATTGAACTATCATAAAGCATTGCTGGTTCACTAAACCCTTCAAGTTTTATTTCAACGTGAATAGCAAATAAAAGGAACGCACATTAAGCCGACCTTTAACCAAATTAATTTTATCTGTATAACTAGTTGCGGAAGCTTAACTATCCCCGAAGTCCAGCTACAAAGAAACGTAATACAAAGAAATAGTACCCCAATCTCAAGGTCAGGATTCCCAACAACCGTAAGTAATACGTAAACCTCTAGAATAACTACCGACCCTTCCCCACAAAACCTACAAAAAATACTAAATTTCCTCAAAACCTCCAACCTTCAACACCTTATATAATTAAGTAAGTAGTTATAAACGTAGCAACAAATACAAACAAAAAAAAAATAAAAATAAAAACAAACAAATGCAAAACAAAATACAATAGATACTTATGTACATATGTAAATACACTTCAAAAAAAATTTAAATACATTATCAAATTTTTTCAGCTGTAAGGCCTAGTTGCCACGGCTAATTGTTAGATTTAAGTTCTACACTTAAGTACCTAATTTGTCCATAAATAAATAAAAATCGTAACCTAAGAATAAGTAAATAACATACGACTTTTAGATTTTAGGAAAATCGAGTAATATGCCATAGGCGTACGATCTTAGGTATTAAAAATTAAATTCTAAATAATTGAGCGTTATGGTCATTAAAGAATGATCAATCCCTTTCAGTATCATCATTTGCACGGTTTACGCAGAAATTCAAATCGACGACTATTCATCGTCACACTTGTTAACCATAGATAATGGCCCCCCAAAATCAAGGATGGTAACCTAAATTTCATCCATATTATTAATACGCACACATATACAACCCTCCTGGAAAATATAGATACAATAGATAAAAACAAACAACCATAAAATCCTTTCTATTCCACCTTACGGCACGAAGCCCAACAAGCTAGTGAAATGGTGGAAATTGTTGAGCCTCTCCGAAATCTTAAGACCCGAAGATCTCTAGGTTTCCGCGGCACTGCTTGGAAATACTTAGCAGGAATCCCTGACAATGACGACCTCAATATGATAACCTATAATATAGATCAGTTAATCACAAATAATAATAAACAGATAATTATAAATAACGCTATGAATCAGCAAATTAATAAAATAGCTGAGATAACTAATAAGCTAATGCATGCAATAACAGAAGACGAAGTAACAGCCAATGAAGTGGCAATAAGCCTTCAAAATCATAGCTGGGGAATAATGATTAGTAATCCTAATGATTACTAATCGGATGAGAAACTTTTTTTTTAATTAATAAATTAGGATTAGATGGCTATTCTAATCGATTACTTTTTGATTAGATTAGAACTAATCAAAAATCTAATCACGATTAGTGACGATTGGCATATATAATCAAAACTAATCAAAAAAAAAAAATCGATTAGATTTCTCGACTAGTTTTGATTAGAGTTGATTAGATCAACTATTTTGAAATATTTTTGTAAAAAAAAATTTATTTATTTTTGTATACTAAATTTATTTACATGATATAAATATTTTTGAATATTTCATAATATTGCATTAAGTCGTTATTCATAGCTACACCACTGTACAATACCTCTGCCTGTTCTACCTTCGCTTTCTAAGCATTGCAATTTGTCGCTGCAATGTTTGTATTGTTTTCGCCAAAGCCGGGTCCTGAAATTTGGAATAAACATGGTGCACTGAAGGAAGCGTGTCTAGCGCTCAATACCCCGCTTACGTCATCAGCGCCCGTTGAAAGGCTGTTTTCATTTGCTGGCATAGTTAATAACCCAAGACGGAATTCATTGTCTGACTTTTCTTTTGAAAAGTTGGTACTAATGAAATCGAATATAAACTTTTTGTGATACATATGTATGTAATATAAATCAGCATTTTTTTTTTCAGAATGTGCCTTTAATTTTTATACTTTAACTAGTATTTAGTGTTTATGTTTACGATGAAATTTTGAACAAAAGTTATTTTAAGTTTGTTACTTTATGAATTAAATGACAAAAAAAGAAAAAAAATATTTCAAAACAGTTGATCTAATCAAATTTAATCAAAACTAATCGAGAATTCTAAATGATTTTTTTTTTATAAGTTTTGATTAGATATGCTAATCGTCGCTAATCGCCATTCTAATAGCTCTAATCTAATCAATTAGTAATCAAAATATAAAGAATCAAAAAAAATCTAATGATTAGATTACTTAATTTTTCTAATCGTAATGATTTCTAATTCTAATCGAAGCTCCCCAGCTATGTTCAAAATAACCTAAGATTGATTAAAGAGGAAATAATTAATATTAAGTATGCCAAACAATGGGCAAGAATCGAAATTGTAAGTTCAATAATATTAAACAAAAAGGAAATAGACTTAGCCATAAGAGAAATGTATAATGAAAATTTGTCATTCAATACCGTCGAAAGGGCATTAGAATTAGCTGAAGTAAGCGTACTAAGAAATATTTCATCAATTTTATATATTGTTAAAATACCTTTAACTACAAACCATAATTACGAAAATTTGATACTAAAAGCTTCAACAAAAAATAATGTACTGATTGATCTGAAATACAATAATGTTCTACGAAATAAAAACCGCATGTTCGGAATAAGAAATAAGTGCAAAAAATATAATAAGATTATTATTTGTAAGCAAAATGAGTTGTTTGATTTAAGTAATGGTTTTTGTATACCTAAGTTAATAAAAATCTTCAATTCCTCATGTCACTTCATCAACGCCCACCATATTTCAAGAGATAAGCTTATCGCGCCCGGAATACTCTTTCTTAATAACTACCAAGGTAATATTACAATAAGCGGCGATGTGCGAGCCATGAATGGAACCTGTATTATAAGTTTCAAGAACGAAACTGTGAAAGTCAAGGACAGAACATACACAAATTTTGAAGCACCCCCCTTAAGAATAATACCAGCAATTGTGCAGCCAAATCCAGTGGAAGAAAGCCTGACTAAACTTTTATCGCTAGCGAACTACATATAAATAATACAATTCCAATTAAGTTACTCCAAACAGAGAGGATGGTAAATCGAAGTTTTTCATGACTGACCCTTCACAAAATACTGCCTGAAAGTAAGAAAACAAATAACCCACATAAAACCATCAGCAAAGGCCAATACACAGGCCAATCAATCACAAGAAGATACATCCCAAGTCCCTACACCTTCAACAAGAGCGTCGCAAAATTTTCAGACGCTCGGGGACAAGCGTTTTTAAGGAGGGAGGAGTTAACATAGCTAACATTAAAAACTCCAAATAATTATTTCTCACGCCAATGCAATGCACCTGCATACCAAAGCTACACGCGCATCCGCTAAGTTGCTGACAGTATGTCTGGACATCAGACACCTTCAATCAAGGCCAAATTCTTCATACCTGCAATGCAGTGCAACTTCCAAATAAGCATTCAACTGCGACGCCGCGGATCTTCTCGGAAACTGCGACGCGACTGGGGGAATTGAGGAATATAATTAAGCGTTTCAAACATTTGTAACCAGTCCAATTTTTTACATTAAATAAGCTGGACGAAGCGGCTAGCTGCCGTAAAAAACATATTTTTTTAATAACATCAGTTCTTTATAGTTTAACTTATACATATGAAAATCAGTTAAACAGGGTTTTTCTCTTTAAAAGGGAACGCTAAGGATTTTCTCTATTCCACAGGAGCCCTGGACGGGCTGAGCCTATTTTTATACTTTTGAAGTATCTTTTACGTTTTATTTTAGTTTACATATTTTATTAGAAAATTTGTTTTTCTTATTTATTTTATTGTATTTATCACTACCTACCGAACTTCGGTAAAGTACCTCAAGGGTGATGGTAGAAAAATCATTTCTTTGGTCTTATTTCGATCAAGGTATAAATTTGTTGGTATAATTTCAACCACTGGTAATACTAGAATTATTTATACGTAAATTAATTTATCAATTAATTGTCTGAAAAATCCGAAGAGAATGCAGAAATTTTTCTAAATTAAGCTTGGTAGTGAGAAAATTTAAAAACGCTTTTTCGTTTAGCTATAGTAGGAACAATATCCATTCATTAAATTTACCCACAGTGTTTCATATTTAGCGGTTTGTCAAGGCGGCAGGCAATCTTGATACGTAAATCTTGATCTGGAAGATTTTTTGGAACCACCATACGATACCAATCTGGAGACTGAAACCATTCGATTAATATAGGTACGTGCCTCTTTTATATAAAAATAGTATACCTTCGATGAAAGCGGTGTTGGTTTGATTGTAACCTTTCCCAATTCCTTATCTTCCAAGGCCAACATGCCAGGGTTCTCTGTATATAGTTTTACTTTGACTGCGGGCAATGGGTGTGTCGTTGTGAAATCTCCTTGTGTGTCCCACCTTAAAATATTCAGAAGTTTATTTCAATTTTGGTGTATATTTGGTAAGTTCAGTTTGTCTTCTAGCATCGCATTTCAATGTTTCTTTATTAGAAAAAATTTAGAAGTATGTCCTCTTGACAGATTGTCAATACTTACAAATATTTATAAAAAAATATGTATAACTAAGGGCGTGAAACAATAAGAAGGTCACACAGCGGATAAAAGTGTCGGCTCAAATTCATTGCGTTTTAATTGAATATTTCCAAAAAAAAAAAAAATTTCTATGAGTTAAAAAGTTAAGTTGTGAATATTACATAAAAATAAGTGGTACATTTCTCCAAATTGATGTTTTACTGTTTTTCACTATTATTCGCATTTAACTTTAATTATGATCTACGTTGTTTGTGTATGTTTTTTGAAATTTCAGAACACTTAATACCAACCTTTTTTTCATGTCTATGTATCAATATTGACAATTTTCCAAGAATATATAACAGTATTAATACCGTGTAAACGTAGATTAGAAAGAGAAACCGTTTTTACTTTATTACACACATTGTTGAATTATACAAAGTTCGGCATTTTGGCAAGTTTTTGACATTTCTCGGCTTGATGCTCTTCTACGCACTACCGTTTGCTTGAAAGTGTTACTTTTTTTGAAATTCATGTGAAAATGGTAGTAAAAAGTAATATTCTTGGTGCAAACAAAATTACAAGAACACTAATACTTTTTGAAGTTTGTTTTGTTTTTATCCTGATAAATAAATTTTCTGAAAGCGTTCAATTTGGCAAGTCGTTATGAAATTAATATTTTAACAAAATAATAGCAATTTAAGGACTGTTGTTCCATCATCTCATACAGAACTACTCATCCGAGCCGACCTTCCTTAGGAAGTTCATTATTGCTGTTCTCTTGAATGTTCTTGCTATTGTGTGCTCGGCCATGGCAAGCCCAGGAATTTTGTCCTTTCCCTGGCAATTACGTCGCTTTGCCAAAAGTGTGTGCTTTGAACTTATTCCTAATTTGTGCAATTAACTGTTTAGACTGCAATGCTCTGTTAGGATCAACTATTTTTGGAAAGGATTGTGATCGCCAGTATTCCTCCTTCTCCGTCTTTCTTTTTGAGGACCCACTGGCAGTATTGGACCATGTCCAAGGAGCATTATATACGCTGCGTTCATTGCTAGGCTGTCAGCCTGCGGGTTCATAGGTAGTTCAGTTTTCTCAGCTCTGGGGCCTAATGTTCCTATGCCTATTCTATTTGGGGTTTTCGAGCCATCAGTGTACTACACGAGTGTGTGAGAGCGGTGTATGACATCTTATTTGGTCTCCTTCCAGATTAGATTGTCTACCAATTCCACTTTAAATCTTTTTCTAAGACTATTTGCTTGCATTTGGCCAAGTTGTTGGATTACATGACGTTGTCTCTGCCACTTTATTTCTTTGTGTTGTTCAGAACGGTTCTTTTGGCCGACTGGTTTATTGGAACATATAGTGGGCACAGCTGTGCAGCACGTACGAATGGCTCCTGTGATACAGACACATGCCAGGCCCTACTGCCGACTTCGCTCCTCTTGAAGTCCATGCTACCGAGCCGTAACTGATAATAGCTTTGTCTATCATGCTGTAGGTCGTAGGATGTGTGGGCTTCCAGCTATGTGTTTGCACACTACGATGAGCCTTGTGGCTCTGGCTGTCATGTTTTCGAAATACTGCCTCCATAAAAGCTTGCTGTCAAAGGCGACCCTCAATTTCTTTACTTTGGCCACAACTTCTAGTGCTATTCAATCTGGGGCTATTGCTCTTAGTCCCGATAGGGTTATTCTTCTGGTGAAAGGTAATTTAAGCCCAACACTGGCACACCACCTCTTCGTCAGATTAAGTGCTCTTTGTATTATGTCACAAAGGGTGTTCTGAAACTTGTCCCACGTAATGATAACTATGTCATCCGCGTATCCTTGACATTTTGTCAGCATAAAAATGCGTATTGTGTCGCTTAGACATCGCTTGTAGCTGAATTAAAGTATCGTAAAAAGATTGTGTGCACTCGTACAAGTATGTATGCAACAAATGTTGTAGTAACAATTTAATAATTTGTTTATAATCCTACCAATAATTTAATTAATAAAGTTTTCGTGAATACAGCTTTAGTATTTCCTAAAGCCTCCTTGTGCAGCAATTTTGTACTTCCATAGGCTTTCCATTTCATCTTCCCTGTCCTTGGCCGTGTTTTCTATACAAAATCAGTTCATCATTGATGCCTAAACAAAGTTGATTAAGCGACACAACGAGATACTATAATTCAGCCCCACAAATCGTTACTTCCAAATCCGACATAAATGAACAACAACATGAATACACTGGAGAAAGTAAGTGGAATAGGTGCCAGAAACCTCTATCTCAGAGGTGGCGTTTAAATGAGTAGAGAGGCTGCAACAACTGCATTTGCAGCTTATAAATAGTTCTTATGATTTCATAAAATATTTTTTGTTAAAAGCCAAATTTCCTTATAAACATTGGAAGTTTTAAAAGCTTATTCCGTACTTTTCTACTACTATTCCCCCAAAAGCACATTGCTTTTGTCCTTAAGATTAAAAATAATATATATTTTTTACCAATTTAATAACCAAGCATTCTTTCCATTTGTATTACAATTTTCTTTAATATACGCACCTCTGATATGAGAGTTTAGCCGAACCTTGTACAGGGTGTTTTTTTAGAGGTTTCTTTTTCGAATAGAGATAAAACTGGCATTTTGTGGTCAAATCTGGCAACTCTAATGTCATTTATGTTCAGTTTGGTTTGCCATTTCATCATGAACAGGTTGACAAAAGAACAACGCTTGCAAATCGTGCAAATTTATTTCGAAAATAATGGTTCAGTTCGCGAAGTTTACCGTGAGCTCCGTCCATTTTATGGTCGACATAATCGTCCATCAGAGCAATTAATTCGGTTAACCATGGATCGTTTTCGCACTACGTTTACTCTATGTGATAATACGCATCCGCAGAGACGTCGAACAGTGCGCACCGAAGAAACAATTGCCGCTGTAGAGCAAAGTGTTGAAGAGGACCCGAATGAATCGATTCGCCACCGTGCACAGCAATTGGAGCTTTGTCCATCAACTTTATGGAAGATTTTGCGCAAAGATCTTGCCTTGCGACCTTACAAGATCCAGCTTGTGCAAGAATTAAAGCCGCGCGACCATGCAATGCGTCGTGATTTTGGTGTATGGGCCGAAAATGAGATTGATTTCGATGCTGATTTTCATCGCAAAATTTTGTTCAGTGATGAGGCTCATTTTTGGTTGAATGGCTACGTCAACAAGCAAAATTGCCGCATTTGGAGTGAAGAGAATCCACATGAGACCCTTGAAACGCCATTACATCCACAAAAACTGACTGTTTGGTGTGCTCTATGGGCTGGTGGAGTCATTGGGCCATACTTCTTCCGCAATAATGCTGGAGAGGCAGCTACCGTTAATGGAGACCGGTATAGAGCCATGGTAACCGACTATTTTGTTCCCGAATTGGATGGCATGAATGTGGATGAGTTGTGGTTCCAACAAGACGGCGCTACATGCCACACAGCGCACGTCACAATCGATTTATTGAAGGAAACATTCGATGAGCGCATAATTTCGCGGAATGGACCTGTCAATTGGCCACCAAGGTCGTGTGATTTGACACCATTGGATTATTTTCTTTGGGGATATGTGAAGTCGCTCGTCTACACCAACAAACCAGAAACGTTAGGGGAATTGGAAGCCAACATTCGTGGCGTTATTGCCGACATACGGCCCCAAAGTGTGGTTGAAAAAGTGGTTGAAAAAAAGTGGTTGAAAATTGGACCTGTAGAATTGGCTTTATTCGAGCCAGCCGCGGCGGCCACATGCCCGAAATCATATTTAAACATTAATGGCATAAAATTATCCTTCCAATAAAGCCAAATTGATGGACCTTAAGACGACATTCTTGTGTTTTATTTCAATTCGAAGTTCTATACCCCTAAAAAAAACACCCTTTATAATTCAACAATGATTGTATATATCCCCTTCCGTTGAAATCTTGGTACCACATATTTCAACGTGCATTTATCTAGATCCACCGACATCTAAATATAGTCTCCTTTTAGATTTCGTTCTTACTCTAACGATCTATATGAGAAAATCGGGCATGAATATAAAAGAAACATACATATAATGACTAAATCCTATAACATTAAACAACCTATTCTTGTATATTTGTATGTTTGTATATTTGTGTATCCAGACTGTCTCGAAAACGGCTCACCCCACTTGGATGAAATTTGTTATGCAGAATTTTTTTAAATAAAAAGAAATATATGCTACTATGGTGTCAGGAAAGGTAGGGTTGCCACCTGAGCTTATTATACCTTTCATGACATGAAATGGTCCGCTGTTTGTAAGTATGAGAAGAATAAGAGAAAGACTTGGAATGGGCCCACCCCCCCCCCCCCCCCCCCCCTTTTGTAATATATTAATCATTTGTCGGAACCAACAAGAACCGACCAATACAACGCATAGCTCCCTTACAATCGATTGTTCCGATAAAAGGGTTTTGGCATATAACTCTTGCAATTAAAAAGCTAGGAAAATAACATTTTGCAAATTTGGTACATATCTTATCTTATAACTTTAAGCGAGCTATTCTTGTATATTTGTATATCCAGACAATCTCGAAAAAAGCTCCTCTGATTTGGATGAAATTTGGTATATGCGTAGGATGCCTTTACGCTGCCTGATTGAATTTTTTTTCAAATGAGCCGAAAGGTATTTTCCTACGTAGTAAAAAAAAAAAATTTCTAAGTAGGTTGCAACTTTTGTTCGACAACAAAAACCCTGCAAAGAAGCACACATACCGAGAATGACACCCATTCAAGGGGCCGCTAAGGTGCACCATGCAAGGGCATCAATTTCCAGTAAGGCCAACATTTGCCATAACTGCGCACTTTTGAGTTTGTCGGAGTGGAGTTAAATTCATTGATGTTCATGCAGGGTATGTTATATGTGGGGTTTTCAAGAGCTTAGCGACCAAATACGTTATAAATTATGATTCCGAATGAAAATCAGAGACCTACTTGGAACATGGTATGGAAGGAAGTGTTGGTTTAGATTTCATATGTATTAAATATAAAAAGTTTTTGATAATTCTATCTTGAAAAACAAATAATGTTGATGGATACATGGAGCTCTGGCCCAATTCTTTCTCGATTATTGGGTAACAATCGACAGTCTCTAACAATTCAGTAAGCAATCTTGGAAAGACTAGCCGACATTATGGGGAAAACTTTTTTGAGCAGCCACCAAGGAGTAATTATGTGTATTTTAACTTTGTTACCAATAAAAAAAAACATCTTTCTGTTATCAAGATAAGTTTATATAGGTAATATGAGAAATGAAAATGAGCCAAATTGGACCAACATAACATATAGCCCTCGATTGTTCCGATTCAAGAGGTTTGGGCTATATCTATTGCAATTTAATAGCGAGGAATACAAAATTTTTATGCTACAGTACATATTAAATATGGACTGTGTGTAGTGAAAATCATCAAGATTGGACCATTAGATCGTATAGCCCTCATACAACACATGTTTCCGATAGACGGGGTTTGGGCTATGTATCTTTAAATTAACAGGATAAGACCATAACATTTAGCAGAGTTTGTACTTATTGATACTTAAAACCGTGATGCGTATTCATGAAAGGTATAAAGCCTTCGGCACAGCCGAAGACCGCGCTTTCTTTACTTGTTATGTCTTATAACCTTGAATATATATATTCAGAATATCTCGAAAACAGATGAACGGATTTTGATAAATTTTGCTATGTACATAGTGTTCCACATTCTGTTGTTGTTGCTGTTATGGTAACGACAAAAACACTCCCGGAAAGTTTTGGGGAGTGTTGTCGAATTAACAGTCCTTGGCCGGATTTGAACCCTGTACGCTCCGGTACTCCCTTGCGGTACTGCCCGACTGTCGTGGTAGCGATTTATGACCAGTGAAACCTAGGTCATGTCACCCCTCCTTCCGTAAGGAAGGACAATCTGGGTAATGAGAGGTGAAAGGCATCACATCTGTTGATCAACCATCGAGTTGCACGTCATTACCTTTGTGCATATTGGTCGCCTTTTACGACCGGTATGGCTACCTCGGGGATATTCTACGCAAGGGGCATGTACGACATTCTAATCTTTTTTACCTAGGTGTTGGCATATAGTATATTTTGTCGGGGTTGTCGCATATCTGCATTTTTTTAAATGAAGTGAAATATGACAATATGGGTATCAAAGGAAGGATATTTTCCTGCGAATTTAAGAAAAAAAACCTTTCTAAGTAGGGTTGATACTTATTGTTCCCACCTGAGCTTATTATATATTATAACTTTAAACATGCGTATATTGTTGTCGTGAACGGACATGTTTCTTTGTGCTGTGGGGTGCGCGCTTACTTTCCACATCCAATTAACAACAAAAAAGGGAAAGAAAACAATTTATTATAAAAATAAGTAAAGAGAACGAAAACACTAAAAACTCACGTGTGAATGTAGACATAAAATCGTTTTAATTATATTTACAAACGTATCCACATTTATATCCCCAAAAAAATATTTACTGAACATGAACAGTGTAAAGAAAAAGTTGATCGCTATAATCCTATTAAAGTTGAGTGCGTTGAAACCAATTGCATTTTCCACGGTTTGTGTGTGAAAATGACCACCGCAGAAATTGAGATCATGAAATCGAAAAATGTTAAGTATCGTTGCAATCCGTGTTCGTCAACGACAACCGTTTTACCATCTGAGCTGCAGCAACAACAAATCACTATGCGCAGTAGCAATACTGATATGCCAAATAGCAGTGGTACGGTAAATGCAGGGGAGGGTGATCAAGCTATAACTCCCCAACTGTTATACAAATGAACCTCAAAGCTCTCAACATGGAGCAATAAACATTCTGAAGGGGGAATACAATGCACTAGATCAAATTGAGAGATGTTATGTTAAACACCGCAAGGTCTCTTCTTCGTCGCACAAAATTCTTTGTTTACGATTCTCTTCACTCGATATAAAGCGTAAGGTAAGCTCGGTCAAAAAAGGAACTAAATACCCATATTTTTTCAAGCGACAGTAACAAACAAAATATTTACTTTAATAACAGCTTAACATTTTACTTTAGAGCTCTGTATGCTGCTGTTGTTAAAATTAAAAAGGAAAAGCGATATAAAGATGTATGGTTCAGTAATTCGAGAATTATGTTAAGAAAAGCTGATAATGATGTTGCTGTTGTTGTCCGATCATTTGATGATCTGCCCAGGATTCCAGACTAGTTTTTTTCTTTTTATATAGTTATTTTTATTTAATCAAAATTTATGGAACTAAATGATCTCAACATCGACAACCCCATCATTATCAGCCCTTTAAATAATGAAAATCAGCTTGTTTCTCAAAAAAATGATCTTTTTATCTTACTTTTTATCGATTCATTACTTTGTAATATAAAAGTATTTCCAGTCTACCCAGATATCTTGCTTGTGACGGATATATGGATATATTCCAATGAGACCAATCTTTATGATATCCCAAATTATAACTTATTTGCAAATAACAACGACGAATATTCTGCAGGTGTTGTGGGAGTTTTTGTGCAAAATACATTTGATTGCGAAATTTTTAAATTCAATTTGTCGAGTGCAGATATTTTAAAGGTATTGATAAGAAATGGTAACAAAAACCTATCCCTAATTTGTGTATACACGCTTCACTCTGAATCTGGTCGGGCCTTTCTGGAGGAATTTTCAAAATTTTTGGATAATGAAAAGACAAGTGATGCAGTTATACTAGGGGATCTGAATTTTGATATAAAGCAGTTAAGTGCGACATCTGAGAGCTATTTCTTGCTAATGTCCGATCACGGGTTAACCTCTTATTTAAATCAACCGACACGGATTATTTCATGCACTTGTATCAACACACTTTGTATCAGTTCGTCAGTCTAATATTTCTACATGCAAGGGTGTTATGTCTGGTTGCGACACATCCAGCTTAAGTAGCAGCTTTTTGTTTGAACCTTTCTCAGGCTCTGAGGTCCTAATAATAATAAAAAATCTAAGTAACTCTGGTTCATGTGGATATGATGGTATTTCCAATAAAGTTCTTAAAAAAGTAGCCCTTAGTCTGCTGGATGTCCTGAAGCATCTATTCTAGTGTTTATTCGGGAACTTTTCCCGAAGACTTCAAATGTGCAATTATTGTCCCCTTATTTAAAAAGGGTAACAAAAGGGATAAAAATAACTATAGGCCGATGTCTCTTCTATCATCTATATCCAAGGTTTTTGAGAAAGCTCCTTAAATTCGAATTGTGCAATTTCTGGAAAGCAAGTGTTTCTTTAGTCCAAGGCAGTTTGGTTTTAGAGCTAAGCGCTCGACCGAAGATGCTCTTCTAGAATTTTGCACAGTCGTATATCAAGATTTGGACAATAAATAAACATGTGCAGGACTTTTCGTTGATATTACCAAAGCATTTGACACGGTGGATCATACTATTTTGCTTAACAAATTATACTATGCCGGCTTTCGAGGTTTCATACATAAATGGTTTGAATTGTATCTTACAGGTAGGGTCCAGCGCGTCAGAGTTTGCGGAAGGCTTAGCAATTATAATAATAATAATAATTCCCAACGGATTACCCACCATATCCCGCCCGACCGGCGCGAGGGGCGCATCCGCATAACGTTCGTTCGTGGCGAGTCGTTGAAAGGCTTTGGTTTGTTAATCGTCGAGATCTAAAACTGCTCAGCTACAGAGAAAACCTCATCAGCTAAGTAAAGTAGATATAGGATAGATTATACATTAAGAAATAACTAGTTAGCAGAATAAAATTATTGTTAAAAGTTAAAATAGAAGTCAAAGAATAAAAACCAATTAGTAGCTATGAACTTAGGACAGAAAGAATTGATTTTTTTATGCTGAAAAGCGAGTCTGAAATATCAAATCTACCAGAAAGAGAGTTATAATCTTGACACAAACAGCGAAAAGGCTCATTTAACTGAAAATTGGTTCGGCACCGTTTTAAGACTAGAGGTTTAAAATGCCTTGAAGGACGAGACGGTACATTGAAGTTCACTTCACTTAGAAGAAATGGGCTGGATAGTGAACCATTTAGCAATTTAATCATAAAAATAATTCCAAGCATTTCCCTCCGACTAGAAAGTGTATGTAGATTAATGAGTTTTAAACGATTCGTATAGGGTGGCAGATTGTACGAGGGATCCCAATGAAAATCTCTTAAGGCAAATAGTAAAAATTGTTTTTGAACTGATTCAAGGCGATCTACATGAACCTGGTAACGCGGGTTCCAAATTATAGAACCATATTCAAGTATCGGTCTGACTAATGTAGTGAAGAGGGCTTTAGCCAAATCTATAAGTTCAAGGGGTTGAGGTAAGTTCGGGACTGTTGAGGTAGTAGGCCGATCATCCGTACGCCTGCGCTTGTTTTCGCGATGATCAGGGCATTCCAAATGAGGCGAATTCTCCAAAGTTTCCAAGGTTTTGAAAATATTTTCATATTTTTGGAACTTTTCAGTCAGCAATGAAAAATCTTTGCTTATTTCAGAAAAACCGTTTCTGATATGCCTAAAGATTTTACACAGATCAACTTCCGTCGACCGGCATTTGGAACAAGACCAGCGCAGGCCTTTTCCTTCGTTAAGCAGGTCAGCTATTCTACCGGTTAACCCAGTGCACTTGGCATGCCCTGACAGCTTAAATGACACAGTACTGAGCGAACAGTTTTAAACACACTGTATCTGACGTTCAACAAACCACGCAAAACAGCTGTAACGAAAAAGAAATAAGAAAAGCAAGTCAGAGCACAACAACAATTGCAATATGAAATAAAGCCTTTCAATAGCAACAAATAAAATATGCAAAGAACTCGGCACACACAAATTCAACAAAATGAATTTATAATAATGAATCACTATCAAAACTTTTTAACACTATTCACACCAAGTAGTGAAGCACAATTAGATATTTATCTCTATTAACTTTAATTTTAACTTTAGAATATAAAAGATATTATTAATTTATTAAATATAATCACAGAGAAAAATATAAACAACTACACAGCTTGACGTTTGCGTTTCCATTCTAATCCAATTAAAGTTCCGTTCTAGGTCCCATTTTGTTCTTAGTTTATGTTAACTCAATTTTTGACATGCCTTTCCTGGGAAAGGTCACTGCATTTGCTGATGACCTTGCGGTCGCCTATGGTTCGTCGGATATTTTTGACTTATTCAGTAGTATAGATCATGATGTACATCTCTTAAGAACCTGGTTTGTTAAACATAAGCTCGTTGCCAGCAATAAAACCAAATTAATGTTGTTTAGTTTAAATAGACGGAAATTTCCAGACCTAGGTATTGTTTTTCATTCTGGCAATTGCGAACGTTTTGCACTACACGAGAATTCATGCCGATACCTTCAATCCGCTTGTGGCATGCAATGCAAACTGTTTTCAAATAGATATTGTTGAAGATTTTAAGTATTTAGGTGTGACTGTCGATCAAAATATGAACTGGGGTAGCCACATAACTTATCTAAAAAAATATCTCCAATCTACCTTACGTTGTTTCTATCTACTCAGAACTTGCTGCTCCTATAACACCCTTAAAATAACAATATATAATATTATTTCTAGACCAGCCGCTTAGCTAGCCTTAACTACAATACGTAGATAAATGAAAAATATATCAAATGAAAGTTTTCGATGAGTAAGGTTGCTCAAAAATATAAAAATTTAAATTAGTTCATTTGTTTATAAGATATTAGCGTTTCTTATTTCCATTTTCACCACATCATTTTCTAGCGTGGTGACGCATAAGCATACACATATACATACATATGTATGTATGTTTGGATTTTCTATATGTACTTGCTTTGTTTATCTCTCTGTTCTAATGAGCACAGCAATGGGCGGATTCCAAAGCGCAACTGTTAGCTGAGCTAACTAAAAAAACACACCCGATTTTCGGGGGTTACATACTAGTAGAAATTAAAACGCAAACACCTTTTAAGTCACTTAATGATTTTACGATTTATTATTACAAAAATAATAATAACAATACAATTGTTTCGGCACTCGCGTAGTGCCTTCTTCAGCTGATAGCGTTCAATTAGCCATTGTCTAACATAAAACAATGAACAAGCAAAGAGAGAAATCGCAGTAATCCCACAATTACAATAACAAACAAGTAAGGACGGCGCTGTCTTCGGCTGTGCCGAAGGCTTTACACCTTTCATGAATACGTGCAAGCTTAAATACGCATTGTTTAAAGTTCTCTAAAACTTTGTCAGCAATACATTTCATTTTCTTTTATTTTTTTTTCGAAATCTTTTAATATCCATAAGAAAATATCTCACCAAGTTTCAAGTTTTAATATTTCAAAATGAGGGATAAATGGCCATAATCCTCCTATCTTAACGATCGGTTTTATGGGATATATACTATATATAGCTCCGATCTTGCTGACTTTTTTACGAAATCTTTTAAATGGTCATAATCCTCTTATTTGAACGATCGGTTGTGTGGGAGATATATGCTATAGTGACCCGATTATACCGGATCCGACAAATGTCTAATATAATACAAAAATACATCCGAATTTCATCGAGATATCTCAAAAATTGAGGGACTAGTTTGCGTTCAAACAGACGGACGGGCGGACAGACGGAGATGGCTGTATCAACTCAGTTCATCGTCCTGATCAATTTGGTATACTTAATGGTGGGTCTATCTCTTATATTTCTAAACGTTACAAACATCGGACCAAAGTTAATATACCATTTCATGTTCATGAAAGGTATAAAAATACTTAAGTTTATCGCAAAGCTGCAAGAAGACTTGAGTACAGTGGACCAATATCCCCCTGCGATCATTGTGTATCAAGTCACTTAGCACTCAAAATTAACTAATTAACCCTTAAAATAGTTTATTATGCGCTTTTCCATTCCAAATTATTGTACGGTATGAGCTGTTGGGGTGGCGCCACTCTCAACAAAATTCAACCTTTACTAGTATTGCAAAAATGTGTTATTCGAAAAATTTATAATGTTAATCGGCTGCATCCTTCAAGGGAACTATTTAGAAAGCTGGATATTCTTCCAGTAAGAGATCTGTACTACTTTAAAGTTTTAAAAAAATTTTTCATCAGCCTATAACCCGAGGGCAAATTCGCATTCTTCAGTTGGTATACCTTCTTCGAGAACCACACATTCTAGCAAGTTTTATACTATAGTATCCCGAAAACTCTTCAACACACTTCCTCCTGATATTCGTGCCTTAAGGAATTTGCAGCATTTCACGAAAAGTGTGAAGTTCTTCCTTCTAGGCCTCTCTCATAATGAAATCGAAGGTTTGCTCCGTCCCTATACATAAATAAAAGTTATAAAAATAAAAATCTCAGTTCCTATATATATATACTAGCAACCCGCACCTTGTTTCACACAGGTTGATAATGTAACATACATACATTCATACATACGTCCGAAGTGAAGTAACGCTACCGAGCTCTTTCGCGAATTCATCAAATGAATGGCTCACCACAGCTGTCGCTTAAAGCACGCTGCCTTATTCGGTTGGCAGCGAAAGAACACACAAACAGATTTTTTTGGAAAAAGTGCTGCATTTGTTTAAACAATTTTGGTTAAATTAGAAAGAAATCAACTATTTTTTTGATGCAGAACGAAAGTAAATATTTCAAAGTTTAATTTCGAGGAAGATTCATTCTAAGCGGTTGATTAGGTTATGATGTATGGCTGTGTGAACTAAAAATTTATGTTTTTTTACCACATTTTGTCCGATTGCCACGCCCCTTTTATATATTCCTTCACATTATATAAAAAAAAGTCCATCTCACACAGCTAAGCTTTAAAATGCAAACAACCGGAGTATTCTGTGCGAAGCCAATTCCGTACATAGCTTTTTAGCGACTTTATTTTGTAAGTAGTATAGATTAATTGTTATACTTAAATACGAGGTGTATTCAAAAAGTATCGCGAATTTTGTGTTTTTTCAAAAATTATTTATTTATTCATGAATATCTATTTTGTCCCCTTGAAAGTAATCCCCATGAGATATTATACACTTGTGCCAACGGTTTTTCCAATCTTCGAAGCACTTCAAAAAATCATTTTTTTGTATCTTGTTCAGCTCCTCCTTCGATGCCGTCTTTATCTCGTCAAGAGAAGCGTAACGTCGTCCTTTCATGGGCCTCTTCAGTTTAGGGAACAAGAAAAAGTCACAGGGGGCCAGATCTGGGGAATACGGTGGCTGCGGCATCATTAGTGTGTTTTTGGCCAAAAAGTCGCGCACAAGCAACGATGCGTGAGCAGGGGCATTATCGTGGTGCAAAAGCCAATTTTTGTTCTTCTTTGCACATCTTCTCGGCCTTCTGAGAACATTTTGTACCACCGATAAACGTTGCTTCCGTCCAAGGTAGCTTCTCCGTATGCCACAGTCAACATTCGGAATGCATCCGCGCACTTAATTTCGTTTTTCACACAAAATTTGATACAGGTTCTTTGATCCATTTTTTTGAATAGGTAAAAATCGAAGACGATCCAAAACACGTGCAAGCAAAGCAGCTGTCAACAATTAACTGAACATTCAAAATGGCCGAGCTTGTCGGCATAAGTGAGAGACATGAGTACCAACATAACGCCACAAAAAATTCGAAATTCGAATATACGTAACCAGCGAAAATTCAAAATTCGCGATACGTTTTGAACACACCTCGTATACTGGAATTTTTGTTGTTAGTTTTATTATTTTAACTTTCATGCATAATTAATTGTAAATTACTATTTTTATCAGTGCACCCCACTGTATTACTGTATTACTGTATTACTTTATTTCTGAAATGACATTTGACACTATCTTAAGCTCAACATATAAAATGTCTTATCTTTTCTTATATCTTTATGTACTAAATAAGTTGTACTCTTAAGATAAATTTATATTTTATTTTGCAATAGATTACTTTTCTTGTACATGCATAGATATAAGTAAATGATCAATAAATGAATGAATGAAATTAATGAACTAACTTCTAATATATTTGAATATCCAAACTATCTCGAAAACGACTCACCGATTGGGATGAAACTTGGTATGTACATAGTGTACCAGATTCTAAGGATTTTTACCTAGGTGCTGCCACAAAGGATATTTTTTCGGGGTTTCCACCTATCTGTTTTATTTTCAATGAAGTGAATAATGCCAATATGGGTATTATACGAAAAGTAGTTTCCTGCATATTTGAAGAAACGCATTTCTAAGTAGGTTTGCCACTTATTGTTGCCACCTGAGCTTTTTACGTAACTGCTAAACGATAGATGCAGCCATGGGAAGTTAGTTGAAGCAACCTCAGTCGCCTCGTAGCAACCATCTCCGTGTAGTGGCGTTGGGATCTCAACAATGCTTTCTGAGATGAAAAGTTCAATCAGCTGTTGAAATTGTGGAACTAAAATTTTGACATTTAATTGGAGCACGTTAAAGAGTAAAATGGCATTGCTATTTGGAAAATTTAGTAAATTGGTGATATTTAAGAAAAAAGTAAACTCTTAAAGTCGTATATAGCTAAAAAAAAAGTTAAAGAAAAATAATGATATATAAATAAAAATTCGAGTGGAAATGTTTGGAAAAGAAGTGTAGCATAATTTAAATGGTGTTCGGCAACAAAGCCGTTTGCATGCAGCACAACGTTTAGGGAACGAATCTTGCGACCAACGCACGCAGCGTTCCAACATAAAGGGGCACTTGAATTTAAAACGGAATTTCTAAATACAATAAACATTTCAAATTTTCCATCACATGAATTAAGGCTAAATAATTCAATAATACCGTATCCGAAGGCCTTTGGAATGGAGTAAGACTTTTTGTGAGAGGCCTTTCAACTAATAAAATAAAAGCTAAAATAGTAAATAGCAAAGGAGTACATATACATAGAATCACACTCATCCAAGGGGCCGCTATGTCGTACCATGCAACGGCATCAATTTCCAGTAAGGCCAACATTTGCTCAGCTACAAACTTTTGAGTTGTCGGAGTGGAGCTAAATTCATCAATGTTCCTGTATGGAATGTTATATGTGACGTTTTCAAGAGTTAAGCGACCAAATACGTTAAAAGTAATGCTTTCGAAAGAAAATCAGAGACGTACTCGGAACATGGGATTGAAGGGAGTGTTGGCTTAGATTTCGTATGTATTAAATACAAAAAGTTACGGATAATTCTATATTGAAAAAAAGCAAAAAGCTAAATTGTTTTTGGTAGATATATCGAGCACTAATCGACAAATATGCCCATGTAACCCTATTCTTTCTCTATTATTTTATTATAACCGATAGCCTCTAACCGTACACTTCAGCAAGAAATCTTGTAAAGACTTGCCGAAAATATAGAGAAAACTTTTTTCAGCAGCCACCAAGGCGAGTTTATATCGCGGCGAATTCATTGCTGCATACACACACCTACTTCATGTGTTTGGTTTTTGCTTTCGCGGGTTCTCCCGTCAAATCGCATAGAACTTTTTTATTTGGACACTAGACGCCGCTGCTAGTATGTTCTTATGATATCACCTGTAAGTGAACTCGCCTTGGCAGCCACCAAAGAGTAATTATGTGTATTCCATTTTTTTGTTACCAATAAAAAAAAATTATAAAATTATCACGTAAGCTCTGTTTTGCGGATAGTGTTTGATATGTTTATAAAATCTATTTTTATAAAGCTCCACTGCTGGTAAGTAAAACTATACATATAAACACCAGAATATCTTTACTGATTAGTATGTAAAGCAAAGTAAATTCTATCAGAATATTTTGTTAGGCCAATAATTTGTATGTCTAATGTATGTTATATGAGCTTTACGGCCGTTTTAAGGCAAAAACAAAGTTTTCCTTCTTCCTCCTACGCGTTTCGGTGCTATTTTGCACCTTCCTCAGGGAGTCTGTAAATTTTTTTATTCAACAAAACATAAAACAATTACAATTGAATTATAAAGAAGCCATTAAATAATTAACTTACATTATATCACATTCAATTTATCTTTTCACATAACAAGTATAAAGGTAGCAGTAATACAAAGAAAACACGCAAACAACATTAAAAACAACATTCATTTTTGTGTTTTGCGCGCACATCTTCTCCGTTCTGCTATCGCTGTTGAATAAGCACAATTTATATTGTCTTCTTCTTCTTTAAATGGTCATCTAACCGCCTGGGCGATTTTGACCGTCCAACATAGCTCGCCAGTCGTTTCTTCGTTGCGCCAACTGGCGCCAATTGGAAACACCGCGGGATCGCAAATCGGTCTCCACTTGGTCCTTCCAGCGGAGTGGTGGTCTCCCTCTTCCTCTGCTTCCACCGGCGAGTGCCGATAAGAATACCTTCTGGGATGGAGCATCTTCGCTCATTCGCACTACGTGGCCTAGCCAGCGAAGCCGCTGTGTTTTAATTCGCTGAACTATGTCGGCGTCTGCGTAAAGTTCATACAGCTCATCATTAAATCTTCTTCGGTACTCGCCGTCGCCAACGCGTAGAGGTCCACAAATCTTTCGAAGAACCTTTCTCTCGAATACTCCCAGAGCCGCCTCATCAGATGTTGTTAGTGTCCACGCTTCTGCACCATATAGCAGGACGGGTGCGATGAGTGACTTGTAGAGTGTTATTTTCGTTCGTCGAGAGAGGACTTTACTTTTCAATTGCCTACTCAGTCCGAAGTAGCATTTGTTTGCAAGAGTGATTCTTCGTCGGATTTCTAGGCTAACATTATTGTTGGTATTAATGCTGGTTCCCAGGTAAACGAAGTCCTTTACTATTTCGAAATTATTGCTGCCAACAGTGGCTTGGTTGCGAAGGCGCGAATGCGCTGACTCTTTGCATGATGACAGAAGGTACTTCGTTTTGCCCTCGTTCACCACCAATCCCATTTTCTCCGCTTCTTTTTCTAATTTGGAGTAAGCAGTCGTCAGCATATGCCAACAGTTGCACGCTTTTATAAAATATTGTTCCAGCGCGGTTAAGTTCTGCAGCTTGTATTATTTTCTCCAGCCTTAAATTAAAGAAATCGCACGATAGGGGGTCACCCTGTCTGAAACCTCGTTTAGTTTCGAACGGCTCGGAGAGGTACTTCCCAATTCTGACCGAGCTGGCGGTGTTGCTCAAGGTCATTTTGCATAGCCGTATAAGTTTTGCGGGGAAACCAAATTCAGAAATAGCGGCATATAGGCAGCTCCTTTTCGTGCTATCAAAAGCGGCTTTAAAATCAACAAAGAGATGACAAATTATATTGTGTACATCTTCCTTAAAATTGACAGCATCTTTTATTCTTTGTTGTATCCTCAATCCTTCCAGTGTCAGTCGAGTTTTTGTTTTCTTCTCTACATCCAGTATTCGTGCATTTTCAAAGTCTGCTGTATGGTTGTTGTTTGTTAAGTGTTGGGCTAATGCTGTAGTCGTTTTATCATTTTTCGCATCTGCTTTGTGTTCATTAATTCTGCTTTCAAAATTTCTTTTCGTCGTGCCCACATAAATCTTGTTGCATTTTTCGCCAACTTTTCCATTGCAATGTTTTTCATATACGACGTTGTGTTGTTGTCCCTTGTCTAGCTTGTCTTTTGTTTGTGTAAATATTTTATTTAGAGTGCAGTGTGGTTTGTATGCAAAGTTTGTGTTGTTATTGTTAGTAATGATTTTATTCCATCGTTCTGTGTTCCTGTTCTATTTTATTCATGGTTGTTGTTATTAATGTTTCGATCACGGTATTAGGGTATTTTTATTTTTTTTTATTTTTTTTATTTTTTTTATTTAATTATTTATTACAGCTTAAAGCCTAGATTTGAGTACTAAATTCATACATATCACATATTACATGAGATCTCTTCTATCTTATTGCAGTTGTACGACAATATGATAGTAATTTCTTTTTAAATATATTCAGCTCTTCACAGTTTCTTATATCTAAAGGAAGTTCATTAAATCTTTTCAATCCCTTGTAAAATAAGTTAAGCTGTCCCCTTTCTGTGGAAAATAGCGGAAGCCTAAAACTATCCTTATGTCTAGTATTAATATTATGAATATCTTTTTGGTATACAATATTATTGCTCAAATACTCCGGTAAATATCCTTTTTTTATATTAAAAACAAAAATCGTTACGAAATAAAGAATGCGCTGTTTGACACTAAGCCATTTTAATTCATTCAGCATATCACTAGTTGGAGTATCATATTTTTTATTTAATATAAACCTCATCGCTTTATTTTGCATTTTTTGTAAGCTATCTATTATGTTATCTGCCACCAGAAATAGTATGGTCGGGCAGTAATTAAAATGGGGTTCCACGATAGTTCTATAAACTAAAATCTTGTGATTCTTGGATACGTATTTGCATGACCTGTACAGGAAACCTATTTTTTAGACAACTTATATGGTCTTCAAATTTCAATCTGTTATCAATAACAATACCCAAATAGTTTAGTTTTGATACTTCCATTAATACGCTGTTGTCTATTTTTAGTTCATAACTATTGCTGACAGGGGTTCTACTTAGAATCATGTATTTGGTCTTATCGGCATTTATCTTTAATTTGTTTTGGCACATCCACAAGTATATATTATCTAAGTCTGATTGCATTTTTTGCACAGCCATATCTAAATTTTTATCGTTTATTAAAATGAGAGTATCATCTGCAAACAACTTTAAGTTACAATAGTTTACTGACTTAATTATATCATTTATATAAATTTTGAACAATATTGGTGCAAGCACTGATCCTTGTGGATGGCCAATATCGACTGTTGTTTCACTTGAGAGAAAAGTTCCATTTACTAATGTTCTTTGTCGACGATTTGAAAAATAACTTTTGAACCACGCAAGCGCTTTGTCTCTCACCCCGATGCTGTGAAGTTTTTGTATCATAATTTGTTGAGATATAGTTTCGAACGCTCGTTTTAGGTCTAAAAATACCGCAATTACAAACTTTTTTTCATTTAGTTGATTTTTCCATTCAAAAACAATTGAGTTTAAAACAGACTCGCATGAATGTTTTTTCCGAAAACCAGATTGCTCTGGTATTACAATTTTGTTCAAGCCGAGGTACTGTTCCAGTTGTTCTTTTACAATTGATTCAATGATTTTTTCATCAGCAGTCAAGGTATTTATAGGTCGCATTTCGTTAGCTTTTATAGTATTTTTTACTTTTTGAATAGGTATTACAGTTGTTAGCTTCCACAAATCTGGCATTGTACCAGTTCTGAAGCTTTCGTTAATAAGATTAGCGTAAAAGTATCCCATGTATATAATGGAGTCTTTAATGACACCTTCCGTTATTAGATTATTTCCGCCGATCTTGTGTTTAAACTTTTTAACAACTTGTATCACTGTGTCGACTGTCACTTCATCAAACTCGAAGTAGCTGGTCACGTTGTATTCGTGACTAAAGTTATTTGTCACTATTTCAATGTCATTGTTTATATCTTTTATACTCTTGACGAATTAAGATTACTTGCTATGTCTTCTCCAACTTCATACACTATATTATCGATTTCAATCTTTTGAATTAGAGACTTTTCTTTTTTCAAATTTACAGTGTCTTTCAGACATTTTCACATTTGCTTACTATTTTAGCTATTTATCGAAATTTTGTTTTCTAGGTACCTAGTCTTCTTAATTTTAATTAATTTTTTATATTGTTTGTTTATAGTTTTGTACTGCCTCCAGTCACCGCCTATTTGACAAATTTTATACAGGCTAATTTCGCGCTTATTTAGGTCTGTTAACTCACGATCATACCATTTGTTCATTAGTTTTACTTCAACTTGTTTTTCAAAAGTTAAATATTTCAAGGCGTGAACCATAACGTTATTTATTGCCCGAACTTTTCTTCTACTGATAACCTGTTCATTAAACTCAGGTTATAATTTCGTAATATGTTTAAAAGACTCTCAACACTGTAGTATTCCCATGAAGTTATACACTTTTTTATACACATTTGTTATTCTTTCTCTGACATTAAATTAAACCCAATTGTTTCATGGTCAGATATTTTATTATCTTCAAGTCTCTCACAATTAATGTTATCACTGTTAGAGTATAATAAATCAATCCTTGTTTGGGAGGTTTCTGTGATACGGGTATTAAACTCTATTTTTTGGGTCATGCATACATTTATTAGAGTATCATTTAAATTATTTCGGATTGTAGTGTTTCTGTTCATATCTACATTCAAATCTCCTATAAGTATATTACTCTCTGTTGGTACAAATTTTACTAAAATACTTTCATTTAAGTAATTGATAAAATCAATGTCATTACTATTAGGTGAATGATATAATACTCCGATGCACCACGTTGTACCACTGTTCTTTATTTTAATAATTATACAGCACACATTTTGGCTTATACTGTTTTTGTATATCACCTTAAACTCTATGGATTCATGCACGTATATAACTACACCGCCAGTATGCCTGCTGTGCGAGTCACATCTAACGATATTGTAGTTAGTTATTTTTAATTCGCTATCTTCAATATCAATTGTAGTTCTAGACTCCGAACAAAGCACAATGCACGGATTCTTTTCGTATATTAGCATTTCAAGTTCACATTTGTTAGCTAAGATGCTATTTATATTAAGGTATATGCAACATAGTTGCTGTTTACGATTTGGCTTTTTTTGCTGGCAATATTTTGAATATGCCGGGCATTTAACACTAAATGCAGAATGATTCACATCAACGTCTAATAATTTTTTTGCACTAGTTCGTAGCAATTAACACATTTTACTACATCAGACTTACAGTCTTTTTCTTCATGTGTACCAGCACACTTCACAAAAGCAATTTTGTTCGTACATTCACTAGCTTTGTGTTGAAAGCCTAAACATTTGAAACATCTTAGTACATTATAATATTCGAACACTCTGCAACTATCGTATTCTATTTTGATTCTTTTTTTCGCAATTAGCAGCTCGCATGTATCAAAATCACTCTCTATAAGTGCATTATATCTTTCTTCACGTTTGCTTTTATCCTCATATACTTTTATTATCTTTATTACATTGCTATCATCCATTTCGTTTTGTTTTATTAAACATTCTATAATTCTCTCTTCGTTAAGTTTACTTGTTAATCCCAAGATCTCAACCATTTTCTTTTTTGTTTGATTTTTACCTTTTCAACTTCGTATTTTTCACCGATTTGTTCATTTATTTTCTTTTTCACTATTTCTAACGCATTATCATCGGCGCACTCAACAATTATGCCACCACTGTTTATTGCTCTCACATCTTTGATCAAGCATTCTGTCGGCTCAATGACTGATTTAAGAGCATTTTTTGTTTCTCTGTTGTTTTTCTTTACGTTGCCTTTTGGTTTAATAACTACTTTGTTAAGATTTTTCCTTGTTGTTTGTGCATATGTCAGCTTGTTATTAACATTATTATTCACATGTGATGCACTCGTAGCTGTGCGTTGGTCGCTCTGTAATTTAGCCTTAGCAATGTTGTTATTTAGCTCTTTGGTCACTTCTTCAACTATTTGTTTTTTCATTTCATCGTATTTCGCTTGTAGCTGTTGGTCTAAGATTACACTTAGTTCATTTACTATGTCGCTCTTAAATTTTGGACACTTCCTATTAAAAATATCATCAACAATTTCCTTCACATCGTTTTTCTTCAATTTACTTTGTTCGGATTTTTCAATTACATGTTTTATCTCCAAAAATTTCATATTAGTGCTAGATACGCTACATTCATTGCAAAACCATTTAATATTAAGGTTTTCATTTAAGACTTTTAATTCTGCTCTCTTTATATTACTGCATTTAAGGCAATAGCTTTTACCGCATCCCCCATTGCACTCCACGATTTCGTCTATAAGCGACAATTTCGCTGTGCACTCACAACACTCAGAGGGCATTTTAAACGGCACTTCAGACACTTTTTGTATAAAATAGATTTCCGCTGATTTTCAATAAATTTTGTTTGATAAAATAGAGTCACTGTCTCTTACTTCTTTATAGTTATCACTTTAGATAATTTATATCATATAAGATATATTTGACACAGATTTCCATTATGCGCAAGACAAACACGTCTTACACTTCCACAATTTGGTGAAACTTATATAGTTTCGGAAAAGTGTTCGCTACCACGCCCCCCGGCTATATAAATTTCAATTCGCCATAACTCTGGCCGTATTTGGTCTAATTTAATGATATTTGGATTTATGTGTCCTTTAGTCCAGATTTACACAACTTTGGAAAATTGGGTGGTGCCACGTTCAAGTTTTTGTGTTTTGTTTGTCCTTCATTAATTTCCAAAATTTATTTTCGATCTACTTCCACAATTGTGAAGTTTGCCTAACCAAAACTAAATCAAAAAAATCTTCAGCAGCGTGCCAAAGATGTTTACTGTGCCTAGTTCGAACCTCGAATGTCATGTATGCGTTTTTTTGTAGGATGTATTTTTTTTTTCTTTTGTTATCGGTTCTGTACTCCTGATCACTTAGAGTTAAAATTTTTCTTATGAGGTCTGTTGCTGTATTTTTCTTCTGGGTCCACGGGTGGTTGGAGTGATAATTTATCATTCTCGAAGAAGCTATCGATTTACAGTACCAGTTCGTTTTTAATGTTTTGTTTTCTCGGATAATTTCGATGTCTAGGAAGGCTAGTTTTTGGGTATTTTCTCTTTCTGTGGTGAACTGGATTTTTCTATGTTGAGCGTTTAGTGTTTTAAGAATGTCTTCCACGCCCTTTTTCTTAACTATTGCTAATATATCATCTACATATTTTCATGTATTTTATATATATGTCCTTATATATATGTCCTTAAATTTAGATGCTGTCGTCAATGATTTTGTCTAATAAGATATCTGCCACTGTTGGTGATAAGGGATTACCCATTGGCATTCCAAAAACTTGTTGATAAAGGGTTCCGTCGTAAGTAAAATAATTATTGTCGCGTAGGCAGAATTCTAGGAATTTGCGGAACTGGGGTTTGGTGAGCGATGTATACTTTTCTAGTGTTTTCCATTGTTGCATGATGGTGCAAATTGCTAACTGTGTCGGTATGTTTGTAAAAAGAGAAACTACGTCAAACGACACCAGAATTTCGTCGTCATTTATCTCTATTTCTTTTAATTTATCTTTTACTTGAAAAGCATTTTGAACATTATAATTTTTGGATACAATTTCTTTCAATGTATGGCCTATGTATTTTGAGAGATAAAAACAAGGGACATTTACGGACGATGAGATAGGACGAAGCGGAGTATTTTCTTTGTGAATTTTGGGGAGACCATACAATCTAGGTGCCGTTGCTGCAGTGCATGAGAGTTTAATCTTTGTTTTAGGTCTATGTTCTTCTGTTTATATATCTCGTTTACCATGTTATTGTTTTTTCTTTGTAATTGAAGCGTTGGATCCGCACGCATGGTTTTGTATGTGGTCTTGTCGTTTACTAATTCTTTAATTTTTTCTTTGTAATCCGTTTTGTACATCATCACTGTTTTGTTTCCCTTGTCGGCATTTGTAACTACTATGGAGTCTTTGTGTAGATTAAGAAACTTTTTTGTTTGTTTGAACCAGTTTAGAATAATTTTCTCCTTCGGACCATTTTTTATTTTGTTTTTATATGTATTAATTTTTGTTGCAAACTTACACGGATGGTGTCTTTTTGTCTTTCATATTCCATAGCCTGAATAGTCCGTTCAAGGTCTGCAATTAAATGGATAGGGGAAAAAGTGTCTCTTGTGATGGGTAGGGCGAATTTTTTCCCCTTTGAGAGTACCCATCGACACTCATCAGGTACCTGAATATTAGTAAGGTTTATGAACCAATCTTCATTTGGTTTCAAGCCATATTTTTCGACGTTTTTATTAATTTGGGTTTTTAATTTGTTGTTTAAGTTGTTTTCTGTGGTAGTTACTGTGTTTTTGTAGAAAAATTTTTGGTATTCTATTATTTGTTCAAAATCAGTTTCATCTATTTTGTTGAGCAGTGTACTTTTGATGTGGGCAATTGTTGTTTTTATTATTTTGATTTGTATATCGGTTTCTTTTATTTCTAAATTTAAGACTTTAGTCAAAAATTGGGTTTCTAATTTATGTAGCTCGTTTTTGGTTGTATCTAATTTAAAGCCATGTACTATTTTATTTGTTTTACCTTTTAGATGTGGAGGTGTAATACTGTAGGATTTGCAATTTAGTAAAAACTTTAATCTTTGTTGTTGCTTCGCAAGATTTTGGTGATTTTTGTTGAATTGTTTTATTATGTAGCAGGTGTCCTTGTCATATTTAAACCTTATATGTCTAAAATAGTGCTTCATTGTGTCTTGTTCTATGTTTTTTCAAATTGTGGTTTTTCGGTTTAGCTCTCCGATATTGTAATATTAGAATATTTTGTTGGGCCAATAATTTGTATGTCTAATGTATGTTATATGAGCTTTACGGCCGTTTTGGTTTTTAAGGCAAAAACAAAGTTTTCCTTCTTCCTCCTACGCGTTTCGGTGCTATTTTGCACCTTCCTCAGGGAGTCTGTAAATTTTTTTATTCAACAAAACATAAAACAATTACAATTGAATTATAAAAAAGCCATTAAATAATTAACTTACATTATATCACATTCAATTTATCTTTTCACATAACATGTATAAAGGTAGCAGTAATACAAAGAAAGCACACAAACAACATTAAAAACAACATTCATTTTTGTGTTTTGCGCGCACATCTTCTCCGTTCTGCTATCGCTGTTGAATAAGTACAATTTATATTGTCTACATCTTCCTTAAAATTGACAGCATCTTTTATTCTTTGTTGTATCCTCAATCCTTCCAGTGTCAGTCGCGTTTTTGTTTTCTTCTCTACATCCAGTATTCGTGCATTTTCAAAGTCTGCTGTATGGTTGTTGTTTGTTAAGTGTTGGGCTAATGATGTAGTCGTTTTACCATTTTTCGCATCTGCTTTGTGTTCATTAATTCTTCTTTCAATATTTCTTTTCGTAGTGCCCACGTTAATATTGTTGCATTTTTCGCCAACTTTTCCATTGCAATGTATTTCATATACGACGTTGTGTTGTTGTCCCTTGTCTAGCTTGTCTTTTGTTTGTGTAAATATTTTATTTAGAGTGCAGTGTGGTTTGTATGCAAAGTTTGTGTTGTTATTGTTGGTAATGATTTTATTTAATGTTTTGTTGTCTGTTAGGCCGGGTACATATGGAATACCTCTGTAAATTTTACTTTCCCGTTCTTGGTTTTTTTCCATCGTTCTGTGTTCATGTTCTATTTTATTCATGGTTGTTGTTATTAATGTTTCGATCACGGTATTAGGGTATGCGTTTTTTTGTAGGATGTATTTTATTTTTCTCTTGTTATCCGTTCTGTACTCCTGATCACTTAGAGTTAAAATTTTTCTTATGAGGTTTGTTGCTGTATTTTTCTTCTGGGTCCACGGGTGGTTGGAGTGATACTTTATCATTCTCGAAGAAGCTATCGATTTACAGTACCAGTTCGTTTTTAATTTTAAAATTAGCAAACCTCATAAGAAAAATTTTAACTCTAAGTGATCAGGAGTACAGAACGGATAACAATTGTTTTATGTTTTGTTGAATAAAAAAATTTACAGACTCCCTGAGGAAGGTGCAAAATAGCACCGAAACGCGTAGGAGGAAGAAGGAAAACTTTGTTTTTGCCTTAAAAACCAAAACGGCCGTAAAGCTCATATAACATACATTAGACATACAAATTATTGGCCCAACAAAATATTCTAATATTACAATATCGGAGAGCTAAACCGAAAAACCACAATTTGAAAAAACATAGAACAAGACACAATGAAGCACTATTTTAGACATATAAGGTTTAAATATGACAAGGACACCTGCTACATAATAAAACAATTCAACAAAAATCACCAAAATCTTGCGAAGCAACAACAAAGATTAAAGTTTTTACTAAATTGCAAATCCTACAGTATTACACCTCCACATCTAAAATGTAAAACAAATAAAATAGTACATGGCTTTAAATTAGATACAACCAAAAACGAGCTACATAAATTAGAAACCCAATTTTTGACTAAAGTCTTAAATTTAGAAATAAAAGAAACCAATATACAAATCAAAATAATAAAAACAACAATTGCCCACATCAAAAGTACACTGCTCAACAAAATAGATGAAACTGATTTTGAACAAATAATAGAACACCAAAAATGTTTCTACAAAAACACAGTAACTACCACAGAAAACAACTTAAACAACAAATTAAAAACCCAAATTAATAAAAACGTCGAAAAATATGGCTTGAAACCAAATGAAGATTGGTTCATAAACCTTACTAATATTCAGGTACCTGATGAGTGTCGATGGGTACTCTCAATGGGGAAAAAATTCGCCCTACCCATCACAAGAGACAGTTTTTGCCCTATCCATTTAATGGCAGACCTTGAACAGACTATTCAGGCTATGGAAGATGAAAGACAAAAAGACACCATCCGTTGTAAGTTTGCAACAAAAATTAATACATATAAAAACAAAATAAAAAATGGTCCGAAGGAGAAAATTATTCTAAACTGGTTAAAAGAAACAAAATAGTTTCTACACAAAGACTCCATAGTAGTTACAAATGCCGACAAGGGAAACAATGATGTACAAAACGGATTACAAAGAAAAAATTAAAGAATTAGTAAACGACAAGACCACATACAAAACCATGCGTGCGGATCCAACGCTTCAATTACAAAGAAAAAACAATAACATGGTAAACGAGATATATAAACAGAAGAGCATAGACCTAAAAACAAATATTAAACTCATGCACTGCAGCAACGGCACCTAGATTGTATGGTCTCCCCAAAATTCACAAAGAAAATACTCCGCTTCGTCCTATCTTATCGTCCGTAAATGTCCCTTGTTTTAATCTCTCAAAATTGAAAGAAATTGTATCCAAAAATTATAATGTTCAAAATGCTTTTCAAGTAAAAGATAAATTTAAATAAATAGAGATAAATGACGACGAAATTCTGGTGTCGTTTGACGTAGTTTCTCTTTTTACAAACATACCGACACAGTTAACAATTTGCACCATCATGCAACAATGGCAAACACTAGAAAAGTATACATCGCTCACCAAACCCCATTAATAAAATAGAACAGGAACACAGAACGATGGAAAAAAACCAAGAACGGGAAAGTAAAATTTACAGAGGTATTCCATATATACCCGGCCTAACAGACAACAAAACATTAAATAAAATCATTACCAACAATAACAACACAAACTTTGCATACAAACCACACTGCACTCTAAATAAAATATTTACACAAACAAAAGACAAGCTAGACAAGGGACAAGAACACAACGTCGTATATGAAATACATTGCAATGGAAAAGTTGGCGAAAAATGCAACAAGATTTACGTGGGCACGACGAAAGGAATTTGGAAAGAAGAATTAATGAACACAAAGCAGATGCGAAAAATGGTAAAACGACTACAGCATTAGCCCAATACTTAACAAACAACAACCATACAGCAGACTTTGAAAATGCACGAATACTGGATGTAGAGAAGAAAACAAAAACGCGACTGACACTGGAAGGATTGAGGATACAACAAAGAATAAAAGATGCTGTCAATTTTAAGGAAGATGTAGACAATATAAATTGTGCTTATTCAACAGCGATAGCAGAACGGAGAAGATGTGCGCGCAAAACACAAAAATGAATGTTGTTTTTAATGTTGTTTGTGTGTTTTCTTTGTATTACTGCTACCTTTATACAAGGTGGCGCAAAAGTAAGCTTCCGATGTTCAGCATATCAATAGTCAGCAATATTCCGCGTTCTGGAGCAGTGTAGCAAAACATTGTTTAATAACGTGTATTTCGCATGTGTTTACTACACAAATGTCAAAACAGGACTGACTTTAGGGGCCAATCGCAAAATTTATAGCATTAGGAGGATTACTTTTGCGCCACCTTGTACTTGGTATGTGAAAAGATAAATTGAATGTGATATAATGTAAGTTAATTATTTAATGGCTTTCTTATAATTCAATTGTAATTGTTTTATGTTTTGTTGAATAAAAAAATTTACAGACTCCCTGAGGAAGGTGCAAAATAGCACCGAAACGCGTAGGGGGAAGAAGGAAAACTTTGTTTTTGCCTTAAAAACCAAAACGGCCGTAAAGCTCATATAACATACATTAAATTCTATCGCAATGTCGCCCAAGTACTATGTATTAAAGTGAATTTACATGGAGGCGACCGCCGTGGTGTGAAGGTAGTGTTGCCGGCCTACCACACCGAAGGTCCATGGTTCGAGCCCTGGTACAGGTAACATCAAAAGTGATTTGAAAAAAGTTTTTCAAAAACGGGGTCGCCCCTCGGCAGTGGTTTGGCAAACTCTCCGAGTGTATTTCTGCCATGACAGGCTTCTCAGCAAAAATTCGTCTCCTTTGTAGATGCCGTTCGGAGTCGGCAAAAAACTGTAGGTCCCACCAATTTGTAGGGAAAATTCAAATCGGCACACCACAAATTGGAAGAGAAGCTTGGCGCAAAAATCTCTTAGGAGGTTTATGATGATATACCTGTTGTATATCGCGCCATAGAGATAGATAGAAAGTCTCCTGGAATTGTTCCTTAATATGCGAACTCGTTATGCATTTTGAAAGTAGCTCCGTGAATCTTGATTGAATGATGGAGTGATATCAATTTCTTGCCGGGCGTATTATTTGAACATAAATCTAATTGAAATCCATATGGAGTAAATCTATTTCGATCCTTACCTATCTGGGCCCTAGATTCATATCGAGCTGTTTTGTTTTTCGGGGAGGCGCGTCATAATGTCAATGGAATTAATGCCAGTGACATTAATTCGCATTTCAAATATTATATTCCAAATTTTAATTTTATGCCTTATATATGCATGTATATGAAATAAAAAAAATTTATTAAATGAATTTTGATAATTTTCAGAAAACCGCAGCATATAGTACATATATGAGGTATAAAAGGAAAATTGTTAATAAAAAATTGCGCGATCTCTGAAAATTACCAAAATTCATTCCATAAATTTTTTTTTATTTCATAAAAGTACGTACAGTATAAAATAAAAGTTTGGAATATAAAATCGAGCGATTTTTTATTCCAAATTTTCATTTTAAACTTTATATATATCTGTAAATTCATTAAATAAAATTTTTTTAATTTTATACACATATATGAAGTATAAAATGAAAATTGGGAATAAAAAAATTTTAAATGCGAATTAATGTCAGTGACATTATGACGCGTCACCTTTTTCAGTGTTTTGCATTGATGTCATTATTTTTAGTTTAGAATATAAAGTTATAATATAAATAATCACATAAAATTAAGAATCTCGGTGAATAGAAAATTCAATACGTTTTATTGAACACTACCCACGAACAGTTACTATCTTTTCCGCAAACTATGTTCTTGCTGCGACAAATATCCATAATTGCAGAATTATATTTCTTTAAAGAAGTTGCTACATCGATAACTTATGAAACAAAATGTTGTACACGATATTGACTACTCAAGCTTTGAACTTAGGATGTAATCTTCTGGAGTTTTTTTCGATGAGATGTGCAGGACTTCATTTCGTTCAACAGCAATGTCACAGTGAATAGAAATCATAGCAAGCGTATTGTGTCTATCATGGCTCATTACACTTCGAGGTAAGGTTTTTATTGTTTTCATAGTAGGAAACGATCTTCCCATGCTACAGGTCATGACTGGAAGTGGAAGTTACAGCGCACAAATACATCCCATCACGATACTCTAGACGTTTTGAAACCTTAGTTGAAGGGTCAGTCGATGATATTTTCGCACACCACAACCTGTATTCAGCACGATTTCTTCACGCTTCACTCGATGTTGTCTGTGGATTCGGGTTGTTTGTCGCGATGCTCGGAGTACAGTGTCATGAATACAAAATCTCTTACATTTTGGATGCACGTTAATTTTCCAGTGGAACAAAATTTCGTTTTCCCCATTTTGTGCTCAAATAAAATGAAGAAGCCCAGTACGAGTATAAGCTATAAATGACTTAAAAGTCACCAATGAATCCCACAAATAATTCCAAGATAACAAAGCCAGATCTTCATTTTGAAAAAACTTACTACCATTTTATCCAGTCGTAAAAAGCCGAAGATGTTCCATATGATCAAGTAAATGTCCAAACCATCAGAAAAAATGAAAATAAGTTTGACATACTAACTATTTCTATATATTATCTTCCACTTTCAGTATTTTCTCTCTTCCGTTTCAATATACTTTCCATTTAATATTTTTTATGCGACCAATCGTTTCTGTTATTCAATACCTTTAAAAGCAATTTTTGCCAGTCTTCTTAGTTTCTAGTCAGTTGACCCTAGTATTTTTGAGCAAGCGCTACACCCAGTTCAGCCAAATAATTCACAACTGTTATTTTTTTTTTACATATTTCATTGCACTTTATGTATATTTTATTTTCCGCCGACTTTTCAGGACGAAGCTTTAAAAATGTGTGTTAAACTTTTATTATTTTGAAAAGGTTCATCCTTTTTGATGATACAAACTCGGTTATGTCAGAAATTGATTGCAATTGATATGATTAAAATTTCAAAACTAAAATTTACAGATACCACGTATTTGTTTAGGGGCATATTTGCTGCTGTTTTTTGGCAGGTAGTCTATAACATTTTTTTATCATCTTTTTTTATTTATAAGATTATTAAAGAGTTTTCCAAAGGCCCCCTATAAGGTACTTTTTAAAATTCTCATCAACGGGTACAGGTAGAGTGACCAAATAAAAAACTGTTGGAAGATCAATCATTTTTCAATCAAACAAAATGCGAATATTGCTAAAAGTTTCAAAACAAAGTATTGGAAAATATAGTTTTGGGTGTTTCTTCGTAACATTATGAGGTATTTGAGGACTCTCTCTAGAGCGGTTTAAGCGAGGACAAAAAAAAAAATACTTTGGAAAGCTGAATTATTAAAATATGTAACAGTGTTCTTACATTGGTAAGGTTTCTAAACAAATTATTCAAAAACGTACTTTCTTCGGTTTGCTTTAAAAACTAAAAGGTTTGTTTGTGTTATTATTTGAGTTTGCTGATGTTTCGGGTTCTTAAAATCGACTTAAAGTGAGCTTTTTAGGTTTCAATATTGCTTTAGGTCCAAATGAAAGCTGTGGCCTTGCTCTTTCGGTTGATATCCATATTGCACACAAATTTCAATGTTTAATGGGAACCACATTTTGACCGCTAACTCATTTATCGATGAATATATTCAAACACAATGAGTCCAAACGAAAGCGGTGGCCTTGCCCTTTTGTTTGACACCCATATTGCACGCAAATTTCAAGGCTTAATGGGAACCACATTTTGACCCATAACTCTTTTATCGAAACATAAAAAGTCCAAATGAAAGTTGTGGCCGTGCCCTTCGTTTGACACCCATATTGCACACAAATTTCAATGTTTCATTGGAACCACATTTTGAGCGCTAACTCTGTTATCAATGAATACATCGAAACGTAAAAACTCCAAATGAAAGCTGTGTACGTGCCCTTCGTTTGACACTCATATTGCACGAAAATTTCAATGTTTGATGGGAACCACATTTTGACCGCTAACTCATTTATCGATAACCCATATTGCACACAAATTTCAAGGTTTCATAGGAACCACATTTTGACCGCTAACTCTTTTATCAATGAATATATCGAAACGTAAGAACTCCACATGAAAGCTGTGTCCTTCCCTTTCGTTTGATACCCATGCTGAACACAAATTTCTATGTTTAATAGGAGCCACATTTTGACCGCTAACTCATTTATCGATGAATATATCGAAACGTAAAAACTCCAAATGAAAGCTGTGGCCTTGCCCTTCGATTGACACCCATGCTGCACACAAATTTCAATGTTTAATAGGAGCCACATTTTGACCGCTAACTCTTTTATCGATGAATATATCGAAATATCTAACAGTTCAAATGAAACCTGTGGCCTTTCCCTTTTGTTTGACACCCATATTGCACGAAAATTTCAAGGTATAATAGGAGCCACATTTTGACCGCTAACTCTTTTATCGATGAATATATCGAAATATGGAACAGTTCAAATGAAACCTGTGGCCTTTCCCTTTTGTTTGACACCCATATTGCACACAAATTTCAATGTTTCATAGTAATCACATTTTGACTGCTAACTCTTTTATCAATGAATATATCGAAACGTAAAAACACCAAATAAAAGCTGTGTCCTTGCCCTTCGTTTGACACTCATATTGCACGAAAACTTCAATGTTTGATGGGAACCACATTTTGACCGCTAACTCATTTATCGATAACCCGTATTGCACACAAATTTCAAGGCTTAATGGGAACCACATTTTGACCGATAACTCTTTTATCGAAACATAAAAAGTCCAAATGAAAGCTGTGGCCTTGCCCTTCGTTTGACACCCATATTGCACACAAATTTCAATGTTTCATAGGAACAACATTTTGACCGCTAACTCTTTTATCAATGAATATATCGAAACGTAAAAACTCCAAATGAAAGCTGTGTCCTTCCCTTTCGTTTGACGCCCATGCTGCACACAAATTTCTATGTTTAATAGGAGCCACATTTTGACCGCTAACTCATTTATCGATGAATATATCGAAACGTAAAAACTCCAATTGAAAGATGTGTCCTTGTACTTCGTTTGACATCCATATTGAACGAAAATTTCAAGGTTTAATGGCAATCACATTTTGACCGATAACTCATTTACCGATGAATATATCGAAATATTGAACAGTTCAAATGAAAGCTGTGGCCTTGCCCTTTCGTTTGACAACCATGCTGCACACAAATTTCAATGTTTAATAGGAACCACATTTTGACCGCTAACTGTTTTATCAATGAATATATCGAAACCTAAAAACTCCAAATGAAAGCTGTGTCCTTCCCTTTCGTTTGACGCCCATGCTGCACACAAATTTCTATGTTTAATAGGAGCCACATTTTGACCGCTAACTCATTTATCGATGAATATATCGAAACGTAAAAACTCCAATTCAAAGATGTGTCCTTGCCCTTCGTTTGACATCCATATTGAACGAAAATTTCAAGGTTTAATGGCAATCACATTTTGACCGATAACTCATTTACCGATGAATATATCGAAATATTGAACAGTTCAAATGAAAGCTGTGGCCTTGCCCTTTCGTTTGACAACCATGCTGCACACAAATTTCAATGTTTAATAGGAGCCACATTTTGACCGCTAACTGTTTTATCAATGAATATATCGAAACCTAAAAACTCCAAATGAAAGCTGTGTCCTTCCCTTTCGTTTGACACCCATGCTGCACACAAATTTCTATGTTTAATAGGAGCCACATTTTGACCGCTAACTCATTTATCGATGAATATATCGAAACGTAAAAACTCCAAATGAAAGCTGTGTCCTTCCCCTTCGTTTGACACCCATGCTTCACACAAATTTCTATGTTTAGTAGGAGCCACATTTTGACCGCTAACTCATTTATCGATGAATATATCGAAACGTAAAAACTCCAATTGAAAGATGTGTCCTTGTACTTCGTTTGACATCCATATTGAACGAAAATTTCAAGGTTTAATGGGAATCACATTTTGACCGATAACTCATTTACCGATGAACATATCGAAATATGGAACAGTTCAAATGAAAGCTGTGGCCTTGCCTATTCGTTTGACAACCATGTTACACGCAAATATCAAGGTGTTATGGGAACCACATTTTGACCGCTAACTCATTTATCGATGAATATATCGAAACGTTAAAACTCGAAATGAAAGCTGTAGGGTTGCCTGTCGTTTGACAGCCATATTGCACGAAAATCTCAAGGTTTAATGGGAATCACATTTTGACCGATAACTCATTTATCGATGAATATATCGAAATATGGAACAGTTCAAATGAAAGCTGTGGCCTTGCCTATTCGTTTGACAACCATGTTACACGCAAATATCAAGGTGTTATGGAACCACATTTTGACCGCTAACTCATTTATCGATGAATATATCGAAACGTTAAAACTCGAAATGAAAGCTGTAGGGTTGCCTGTCGTTTGACAGCCATATTGCACGAAAATCTCAAGGTTTAATGGGAACCACATTTTGACCGCTAACTCATTTATCGATGAATATATCGAAACGTAAAAATTCCAAATGAAAGCTGGGTCCTTCCCCTTCGTTTGACACCCAGTTCAAATGAAACCTGTGACCTTTCCCTTTTGTCTGACGCCCATATTGCACGAAAATTTCAAGGTATAATGGGAACCACATTTTGACCGCTAACTCATTTATCGATAACCCATATTGCACACAAATTTCAAGGTTTCAGAGGAACCACATTTTTACCGCTAACTCTTTTATCAACGAATATATCGAAACGTAAAAACTCCAAATGAAAGCTGTGTCCTTCCCTTTCGTTTGACACCCATGCTGCACATAAATTTCTATGTTTAATAGGAGCCACATTTTGACCGCTAACTCATTTATCGATGAATATATCGAAAAGTAAAAACTCCAATTGAAAGGTGTGTCCTTGCCCTTCGTTTGACATCCATATTGAACGAAAATTTCAAGGTTTAATGGCAATCACATTTTGACCGATAACTCATTTACCGACGAATATATCGAAATATGGAACAGTTCAAATGAAAGCTGTGGCCTTGCCCTTTCGTTTGACAACCATGTTGCACGCAAATATCAAGGTGTTATGGGAATCACATTTTGACCGATAACTCATTTACCGATGAATATATCGAAATATGGAACAGTTCAAATGAAACCTGCCCTTTTGTTTGACACCTATATTGCATGAAAATTTCAAGGTTTAATGGGAACCACATTTTGACCGCTAACTCAATTATCGATGAATATATCCAAACACAAAGATTCCTAATAAAAGCTGTGGCCGTGTTATTTCGTTTGACACCCATATTGCACACAAATTTCAAGGTTTCATAGGAACCAGATTTTGACCGCTAACTCTTTTATCAATGAATATATCGAAACGTAAAAACTCCAAATGAAAGCTGTGTCCTTGGCCTTCGTTTGACACACATATTGCACGAAAATTTCAAGGTTTAATGGGAACCACATTTTGACCGCTAACTCATTTATCGATAAATATATCGAAACGTGAAAACTCCAAATGAAAGCTGTGGCCTTGCCCTTCGTTTGACATCCAGGCTGCACACAAATTTCAATGTTTAATAGGAGCCACATTTTCACCGCTAACTCATTTATCGATGAATATATCCAAACACAATATTCCTAATAAAAGCTGTGGCCGTGTTATTTCGTTTGACACCCATATTGCACAAAAATTTCAAGGTTTCATAGGAACCAGATTTTGACCGCTAACTCGTTTATCAATGAATATATCGAAACGTAAAAACTCCAAATGAAAGCTGTGTCCTTGCCCTTCGTTTGATACCTATGCTTCACACAAGTTTCAATGTTTAATGGGAGTCTCATTATGACCGATAACTCATTTATTGATGAATATATCGGAACATAAAAAGTCCAAATGAAAGGTGTTGCCTTTCCCTTAGTTTGACACCCATGCTGCACACAAATTTCAATTTTTAATGGGAGTCACATTTTGACCGATAACTCATTTATCGATGAATATATCGAAATATGGAAGAGTTCAAATGAAAGCTGTGGCCTTGCCCTTTCGTTTGACAACCATGTTGCACTCAAATATCAAGGTGTTATGGGAACCACATTTTGACCGCTAACTCATTTATCGATGAATATATCGAAACGTAAAAACTCCAAATGAAAGCTGTATCCTTGCCCTTCGTTTGACACCCATTTTGCACGAACATTTTAAGGTTTAATGATAACCACATTTTGACCGCTAACTCATTTATCGATAAATATATTGAAACGTAAAGAATCCAAATGAAAGCTGTGTCCTTGCCCTTCGTTTGACACCCATTTTGCACAAAAATTTCAATGTTTAATGGGAACCACATTTTGACCGCTAACTCATTCATCGATAAATATATATTGAAACGTAAAAACTCCAAATGAAAGCTGTGTCCTTCCCCTTCGTTTGACGCCCATGCTGCACACAAATTTCTATGTTTAATAGGAGCCACATTTTGACCACTAACTCATTTATCGATGAATATATCGAAACGTAAAAACTCCAAATGAAAGCTGTGTCTTTGCCCTTCGTTTGACATCCATTTTGCACAAAAATTTCAATGTTTAATGGGAACCACATTTTGACCGCTAACTCATTCATCAATAAATATATATTGAAACGTAAAAACTCCAAATGAAAGCTGTGTCCTTGGCCTTCGTTTGACACACATATTGCACGAAAATTTCAAGGTTGAATGGGAACCACATTTCGACCGCTAACTCATTTATCGATGAATATATCGAAACGTATAAACTCCAAATGAAAGCTGTGGGGTTGCCTTTCGTTTGACATCCATATTGCACGAAAATTTCAAGGTTTAATGGTAACCACATTTCGACCGCTAACTTATTTATCGATGAATATATCGAAACGTAAAAATTCCAAATGAAAGCTGCGTCCTTGGCCTTCGTTTGATACCCATATTGCACGAAAATTGCAATGTTTAATGGGAACCACATTTTGACCGCTAACTCATTTATCGATGAATATATCGAAACGTAAAAATTCCAAATGAAAGCCGTGGGGGTGCCTTTCGTTTGACATCCATATTGCTCGAATATTTCAAGGTTTAATGGGAACCACATTTTGACCGCTAACTCTTTTATCAACTAACTCATTCATCGATAAATATATCGAAACGTAAAAACTCCAAATTAAAGCTGTGTCCTTGCCCTTCGTTTGACACCCATATTGCACGAAAATTGCAATGTTTAATGGGAACCACATATTGACCGCTACCTCATTCATCGATAAATATATCGAAACGTAAAAACTCCAAATGAAAGCTGTGTCCTTGGCCTTCGTTTGACACACATATTGCACGAAAATTTCAAGGTTTAATGGGAACCACATTTCGACCGCTAACTCATTTATCGATGAATATATCGAAACGTAAAAACTCCAAATGAAAGCTGTGTCTTTGCCCTTCGTTTGACACCCATATTGCACGAAAATTGCAATGTTTAATGGGAACCACATATTGACCGCTACCTCATTCATCGATAAATATATCGAAACGTAAAAACTCCAAATGAAAGCTGTGTCCTTGGCCTTCGTTTGACACACATATTGCACGAAAATTTCAAGGTTTAATGGGAACCACATTTTGACCGCTAACTCTTTTATCAATGAATATATCGAAACATGAAAAGTCTAAATAAAAGCTGTGTCTTTGCCCTTCTTTTGACACCCATTTTGCACGAACATTTTAAGGTTTAATGGGAACTACATTTTGACCGCTATCTCATTTGTCGATAAATATATCGAAACGTAAAGACTCCAAATGAAAGCTGTGTCCTTGCCCTTCGTTTGACACCCATTTTGCACAAAAATTTCAATGTTTAATGGGAACCACATTTTGACCGCTAACTCATTCATCGATAAATATATATTGAAACGTAAAAACTCCAAATGAAAGCTGTGTCCTGCCCCTTCGTTTGACACCCATGCTGCACACAAATTTCTATGTTTAATAGGAGCCACATTTTCACCACTAACTCATTTATCGATGAATATATCGAAACGTAAAAACTCCAAATGAAAGCTGTGTCCTTGGCCTTCGTTTGACACACATATTGCACGAAAATTTCAAGGTTTAATGGGAACCACATTTTGACCGCTAACTCATTTATCGATGAATATATCGAAACGTATAAACTCCAAATGAAAGCTGTGGGGTTGCCTTTCGTTTGACATCCATATTGCACGAAAATTTCAAGGTTTAATGGTAACCACATTTCGACCGCTAACTTATTTATCGATGAATATATCGAAACGTAAAAATTCCAAATGAAAGCTGTGGGGGTGCCTTTCGTTTGACATCCATATTGCACGAATATTTCAATGTTTAATGGGAACCACATTTTGACCGCTAACTCATTTATCGATGAATATATCGAAACGTAAAAACTCCAAATGAAAGCTGTGTCCTTGCCCTTCGTTTGACACCCATATTGCACGAAAATTTCAAGGTTTAATGGGAACCACATTTCGACCGCTAACTTATTTATCGATGAATATATCGAAACGTAAAAATTCCAAATGAAAGCTGTGGGGTTGCCTTTCGTTTGACATCCATATTGCACGAAAATTTCAAGGTTTAATGGGAACCACATTTTGACCGCTAACTCATTTATCGATGAATATATCGAAACGTAAAAACTCCAAATGAAAGCTGTGTCTTTGCCCTTCGTTTGACACCCATATTGCACGAAAATTGCAATGTTTAATGGGAACCACATATTGACCGCTACCTCTGCCTTTCGTTTGACATCCATATTGCACGAAAATTTCAAGGTTTAATGGTAACCACATTTCGACCGCTAACTTATTTATCGATGAATATATCGAAACGTAAAAATTCCAAATGAAAGCTGTGTCCTTGGCCTTCGTTTGATACCCATATTGCACGAAAATTGCAATGTTTAATGGGAACCACATTTTGACCGCTAACTCATTTATCGATGAATATATCGAAACGTAAAAATTCCAAATGCAAGCCGTGGGGGTGCCTTTCGTTTGACATCCATATTGCTCGAATATTTCAAGGTTTAATGGGAACCACATTTTGACCGCTAACTCTTTTATCAACTAACTCATTCATCGATAAATATATCGAAACGTAAAAACTCCAAATTAAAGCTGTGTCCTTGCCCTTCGTTTGACACCCATATTGCACGAAAATTGCAATGTTTAATGGGAACCACATATTGACCGCTACCTCATTCATCGATAAATATATCGAAACGTAAAAACTCCAAATGAAAGCTGTGTCCTTGGCCTTCGTTTGACACACATATTGCACGAAAATTTCAAGGTTTAATGGGAACCACATTTCGACCGCTAACTCATTTATCGATGAATATATCGAAACGTAAAAACTCCAAATGAAAGCTGTGTCTTTGCCCTTCGTTTGACACCCATATTGCACGAAAATTGCAATGTTTAATGGGAACCACATATTGACCGCTACCTCATTCATCGATAAATATATCGAAACGTAAAAACTCCAAATGAAAGCTGTGTCCTTGGCCTTCGTTTGACACACATATTGCACGAAAATTTCAAGGTTTAATGGGAACCACATTTTGACCGCTAACTCTTTTATCAATGAATATATCGAAACATGAAAAGTCTAAATAAAAGCTGTGTCTTTGCCCTTCTTTTGACACCCATTTTGCACGAACATTTTAAGGTTTAATGGGAACTACATTTTGACCGCTATCTCATTTGTCGATAAATATATCGAAACGTAAAGACTCCAAATGAAAGCTGTGTCCTTGCCCTTCGTTTGACACCCATTTTGCACAAAAATTTCAATGTTTAATGGGAACCACATTTTGACCGCTAACTCATTCATCGATAAATATATATTGAAACGTAAAAACTCCAAATGAAAGCTGTGTCCTGCCCCTTCGTTTGACACCCATGCTGCACACAAATTTCTATGTTTAATAGGAGCCACATTTTCACCACTAACTCATTTATCGATGAATATATCGAAACGTAAAAACTCCAAATGAAAGCTGTGTCCTTGGCCTTCGTTTGACACACATATTGCACGAAAATTTCAAGGTTTAATGGGAACCACATTTTGACCGCTAACTCATTTATCGATGAATATATCGAAACGTAAAAACTCCAAATGAAAGCTGTGGGGTTGCCTTTCGTTTGACATCCATATTGCACGAAAATTTCAAGGTTTAATGGTAACCACATTTCGACCGCTAACTTATTTATCGATGAATATATCGAAACGTAAAAATTCCAAATGAAAGCTGTGGGGGTGCCTTTCGTTTGACATCCATATTGCACGAATATTTCAATGTTTAATGGGAACCACATTTTGACCGCTAACTCATTTATCGATGAATATATCGAAACGTAAAAACTCCAAATGAAAGCTGTGTCCTTGCCCTTCGTTTGACACCCATATTGCACGAAAATTTCAAGGTTTAATGGGAACCACATTTCGACCGCTAACTTATTTATCGATGAATATATCGAAACGTAAAAATTCCAAATGAAAGCTGTGGGGGTGCCTTTCGTTTGACATCCATATTGCACGAAAATTTCAAGGTTTAATGGGAACCACATTTTTACCGCTAACTCATTTATCGATGAATATATCGAAACGTATAAACTCCAAATGAAAGCTGTGGGGTTGCCTTTCGTTTGACATCCATATTGCACGAAAATTTCAAGGTTTAATGGGAACCACATTTTGACCGCTAACTCTTTTATCAATGAATATATCGAAACATGAAAAGTCTAAATCAAAGCTGTGTCTTTGCCCTTCTTTTGACACCCATTTTGCACGAACATTTTAAGGTTTAATGGGAACTACATTTTGACCGCTATCTCATTTGTCGATAAATATATCGAAACGTAAAGACTCCAAATGAAAGCTGTGCCTTGCCCTTCGTTTGACACCCATTTTGCACAAAAATTTCAATGTTTAATGGGAACCACATTTTGACCGCTAACTCATTCATCGATAAATATATATTGAAACGTAAAAACTCCAAATGAAAGCTGTGTCCTGCCCCTTCGTTTGACACCCATGCTGCACACAAATTTCTATGTTTAATAGGAGCCACATTTTCACCACTAACTCATTTATCGATGAATATATCGAAACGTAAAAACTCCAAATGAAAGCTGTGTCCTTGGCCTTCGGTTGACACACATATTGCATGAAAATTTCAAGGTTTAATGGGAACCACATTTTGACCGCTAACTCATTTATCGATGAATATATCGAAACGTATAAACTCCAAATGAAAGCTGTGGGGTTGCCTTTCGTTTGACATCCATATTGCACGAAAATTTCAAGGTTTAATGGTAACCACATTTCGACCGCTAACTTATTTATCGATGAATATATCGAAACGTAAAAATTCCAAATGAAAGCTGTGGGGGTGCCTTTCGTTTGACATCCATATTGCACGAATATTTCAATGTTTAATGGGAACCACATTTTGACCGCTAACTCATTTATCGATGAATATATCGAAACGTAAAAACTCCAAATGAAAGCTGTGTCCTTGCCCTTCGTTTGACACCCATATTGCACGAAAATTTCAAGGTTTAATGGGAACCACATTTCGACCGCTAACTTATTTATCGATGAATATATCGAAACGTAAAAATTCCAAATGAAAGCTGTGGGGGTGCCTTTCGTTTGACATCCATATTGCACGAAAATTTCAAGGTTTAATGGGAACCACATTTTTACCGCTAACTCATTTATCGATGAATATATCGAAACGTATAAACTCCAAATGAAAGCTGTGGGGTTGCCTTTCGTTTGACATCCATATTGCACGAAAATTTCAAGGTTTAATGGGAACCACATTTTGACCGCTAACTCATTTATCAATGAATATATCGAAACATGAAAAGTCTAAATCAAAGCTGTGTCTTTGCCCTTCTTTTGACACCCATTTTGCACGAACATTTTAAGGTTTAATGGGAACTACATTTTGACCGCTATCTCATTTGTCGATAAATATATCGAAACGTAAAGACTCCAAATGAAAGCTGTGCCTTGCCCTTCGTTTGACACCCATTTTGCACAAAAATTTCAATGTTTAATGGGAACCACATTTTGACCGCTAACTCATTCATCGATAAATATATATTGAAACGTAAAAACTCCAAATGAAAGCTGTGTCCTGCCCCTTCGTTTGACACCCATGCTGCACACAAATTTCTATGTTTAATAGGAGCCACATTTTCACCACTAACTCATTTATCGATGAATATATCGAAACGTAAAAACTCCAAATGAAAGCTGTGTCCTTGGCCTTCGTTTGACACACATATTGCACGAAAATTTCAAGGTTTAATGGGAACCACATTTTGACCGCTAACTCATTTATCGATGAATATATCGAAACGTATAAACTCCAAATGAAAGCTGTGGGGTTGCCTTTCGTTTGACATCCATATTGCACGAAAATTTCAAGGTTTAATGGTAACCACATTTCGACCGCTAACTTATTTATCGATGAATATATCGAAACGTAAAAATTCCAAATGAAAGCTGTGGGGGTGCCTTTCGTTTGACATCCATATTGCACGAATATTTCAATGTTTAATGGGAACCACATTTTGACCGCTAACTCATTTATCGATGAATATATCGAAACGTAAAAACTCCAAATGAAAGCTGTGTCCTTGCCCTTCGTTTGACACCCATATTGCACGAAAATTTCAAGGTTTAATGGGAACCACATTTCGACCGCTAACTTATTTATCGATGAATATATCGAAACGTAAAAATTCCAAATGAAAGCTGTGGGGGTGCCTTTCGTTTGACATCCATATTGCACGAAAATTTCAAGGTTTAATGGGAACCACATTTTTACCGCTAACTCATTTATCGATGAATATATCGAAACGTATAAACTCCAAATGAAAGCTGTGGGGTTGCCTTTCGTTTGACATCCATATTGCACGAAAATTTCAAGGTTTAATGGGAACCACATTTTGACCGCTAACTCTTTTATCAATGAATATATCGAAACATGAAAAGTCTAAATCAAAGCTGTGTCTTTGCCCTTCTTTTGACACCCATTTTGCACGAACATTTTAAGGTTTAATGGGAACTACATTTTGACCGCTATCTCATTTGTCGATAAATATATCGAAACGTAAAGACTCCAAATGAAAGCTGTGCCTTGCCCTTCGTTTGACACCCATTTTGCACAAAAATTTCAATGTTTAATGGGAACCACATTTTGACCGCTAACTCATTCATCGATAAATATATATTGAAACGTAAAAACTCCAAATGAAAGCTGTGTCCTGCCCCTTCGTTTGACACCCATGCTGCACACAAATTTCTATGTTTAATAGGAGCCACATTTTCACCACTAACTCATTTATCGATGAATATATCGAAACGTAAAAACTCCAAATGAAAGCTGTGTCCTTGGCCTTCGGTTGACACACATATTGCATGAAAATTTCAAGGTTTAATGGGAACCACATTTTGACCGCTAACTCATTTATCGATGAATATATCGAAACGTATAAACTCCAAATGAAAGCTGTGGGGTTGCCTTTCGTTTGACATCCATATTGCACGAAAATTTCAAGGTTTAATGGTAACCACATTTCGACCGCTAACTTATTTATCGATGAATATATCGAAACGTAAAAATTCCAAATGAAAGCTGTGGGGGTGCCTTTCGTTTGACATCCATATTGCACGAAAATTTCAATGTTTAATGGGAACCACATTTTGACCGCTAACTCATTTATCGATGAATATATCGAAACGTAAAAACTCCAAATGAAAGCTGTGTCCTTGCCCTTCGTTTGACACCCATATTGCACGAAAATTTCAAGGTTTAATGGGAACCACATTTCGACCGCTAACTTATTTATCGATGAATATATCGAAACGTAAAAATTCCAAATGAAAGCTGTGGGGGTGCCTTTCGTTTGACATCCATATTGCACGAAAATTTCAAGGTTTAATGGGAACCACATTTTTACCGCTAACTCATTTATCGATGAATATATCGAAACGTATAAACTCCAAATGAAAGCTGTGGGGTTGCCTTTCGTTTGACATCCATATTGCACGAAAATTTCAAGGTTTAATGGGAACCACATTTTGACCGCTAACTCTTTTATCAATGAATATATCGAAACATGAAAAGTCTAAATCAAAGCTGTGTCTTTGCCCTTCTTTTGACACCCATTTTGCACGAACATTTTAGGGTTTAATGGGAACCACATTTTGACCGCTAACTCATTTGTCGATAAATATATCGAAACGTAAAGACTCCAAATGAAAGCTGTGTCCTTGCCCTTCGTTTGACACCCATATTGCACGAAAATTGCAATGTTTAATGGGAACCACATTTTGACCGCTACCTCATTCATCGATAAATATATCGAAACGTAAAAACTCCAAATGAAAGCTGTGTCCTTGGCCTTCGTTTGCCACACATATTGCACGAAAATTTCAAGGTTTAATGGGAACCACATTTTGACCGCTAACTCATTTATCGATGAATATATCGAATCGTATAAACTCCAAATGAAAGCTGTGGGGTTGCCTTTCGTTTGACATCCATATTGCACGAAAATTTCAAGGTTTAATGGGAACCACATTTTGACCGCTAACTCTTTTATCAATGAATATATCGAAACATGAAAAGTCTAAATCAAAGCTGTGTCTTTGCCCTTCTTTTGACACCCATTTTGCACGAACATTTTAAGGTTTAATGGGAACTACATTTTGACCGCTATCTCATTTGTCGATAAATATATCGAAACGTAAAGACTCCAAATGAAAGCTGTGTCCTTGCCCTTCGTTTGACACCCATTTTGCACAAAAATTTCAATGTTTAATGGGAACCACATTTTGACCCCTAACTCATTCATCGATTAATATATATTGAAACGTAAAAACTCCAAATGAAAGCTGTGTCCTGCCCCTTCGTTTGACACCCATGCTGCACACAAATTTCTATGTTTAATAGGAGCCACATTTTCACCACTAACTCATTTATCGATGAATATATCGAAACGTAAAAACTCCAAATGAAAGCTGTGTCCTTGGCCTTCGTTTGACACACATATTGCACGAAAATTTCAAGGTTTAATGGGAACCACATTTTGACCGCTAACTCATTTATCGATGAATATATCGAAACGTATAAACTCCAAATGAAAGCTGTGGGGTTGCCTTTCGTTTGACATCCATATTGCACGAAAATTTCAAGGTTTAATGGTAACCACATTTCGACCGCTAACTTATTTATCGATGAATATATCGAAACGTAAAAATTCCAAATGAAAGCTGTGGGGGTGCCTTTCGTTTGACATCCATATTGCACGAATATTTCAATGTTTAATGGGAACCACATTTTGACCGCTAACTCATTTATCGATGAATATATCGAAACGTATAAACTCCAAATGAAAGCTGTGGGGTTGCCTTTCGTTTGACATCCATATTGCACGAAAATTTCAAGGTTTAATGGGAACCACATTTTGACCGCTAACTCTTTTATCAATGAATATATCGAAACATGAAAAGTCTAAATCAGAGCTGTGTCTTTGCCCTTCTTTTGACACCCATTTTGCACGAACATTTTAGGGTTTAATGGGAACCACATTTTGACCGCTAACTCATTTGTCGATAAATATATCGAAACGTAAAGACTCCAAATGAAAGCTGTGTCCTTGCCCTTCGTTTGACACCCATATTGCACGAAAATTGCAATGTTTAATGGGAACCACATTTTGACCGCTACCTCATTCATCGATAAATATATCGAAACGTAAAAACTCCAAATGAAAGCTGTATCCTTGGCCTTCGTTTGACACACATATTGCACGAAAATTTCAAGGTTTAATGGGAACCACATTTTTACCGCTAACTCATTTATCGATGAATATATCGAAACGTATAAACTCCAAATGAAAACTGTGTCCTTGCCCTTCGTTTGACACCCATTTTGCACGAAAATTTTAAGGTTTAATGGGAACCACATTTTGACCGCTAACTCTTTTATCAACTAACTCATTCATCGATAAATATATCGAAACGTAAAAACTCCAAATGAAAGCTGTGTCCTTGCCCTTCGTTTGACACCCATATTGCACGAAAATTGCAATGTTTAATGGGAACCACATTTTGACCGCTACCTCATTCATCGATAAATATATCGAAACGTAAAAACTCCAAATGAAAGCTGTGTCCTTGGCCTTCGTTTGACACACATATTGCACGAAAATTTCAAGGTTTAATGGGAACCACATTTTTACCGCTAACTCATTTATCGATGAATATATCGAAACGTATAAACTCCAAATGAAAGCTGTGGGGTTGCCTTTCGTTTGACATCCATATTGCACGAAAATTTCAAGGTTTAATGGGAACCACATTTTGACCGCTAACTCTTTTATCAATGAATATATCGAAACATGAAAAGTCTATATCAAAGCTGTGTCTTTGTCCTTCTTTTGACACCCATGCTGCACACAAATTGCAAGGTTTCATAGGAGCCACATTTTGACCGCTAACTCATTCATCGATAAATATATCGAAACGTAAAGACTCCAAATGAAAGCTGTGTCCTTGCCCTTCGTTTGACACCCATTTTGCACAAAAATTTCAATGTTTAATGGGAACCACATTTTGACCGCTAACTCATTCATCGATAAATATATATTGAAACGTAAAAACTCCAAATGAAAGCTGTAACCTTCCCCTTCGTTTGACACCCATGCTGCACACAAATTTCTATGTTTAATAGGAGCCACATTTTGACCACTAACTCATTTATCGATGAATATATCGAAACGTAAAAACTCCAAATGAAAGCTGTGTCCTTGCCCTTCGTTTGACACCCATATTGCACGAAAATTTCAAGGTTTAATGGGAACCACATTTCGACCGCTAACTCATTTATCGATGAATATATCGAAACGTAAAAATTCCAAGTGAAAGCTGTGGGGGTGCCTTTCGTTTGACATCCATATTGCACGAATATTTCAAGGTTTAATGGGAACCACATTTTGACCGCTAACTCTTTTATCAACTAACTCATTCATCGATAAATATATCGAAACGTAAAAACTCCAAATGAAAGCTGTGTCCTTGCCCTTCGTTTGACACCCATATTGCACGAAAATTTCAAGGTTTAATGGGAACCACATTTTGACCGCTAACTCATTTATCGATGAATATATCGAAACGTAAAAATTCCCATTGAAAGCTGTGGCCTTGCCCTTCGTTTGACATCCATGCTGCACACAAATTTCAATGTTTAATAGGAGCCACATTTTCACCGCTAACTCATTTATCGATGAATATATCCAAACACAAAGATTCCTAATAAAAGCTGTGGCCGTGTTATTTCGTTTGACACCCATATTGCACGAATATTTCAAGGTTTAATGGGAACCACATTTTGACCGCTAACTCTTTTATCAACCAACTCATTCATCGATAAATATATCGAAGCGTAAAAACTCCAAATGAAAGCTGTGTCCTTGCCCTTCGTTTGACACCCATATTGCACGAAAATTGCAATGTTTAATGGGAACCACATTTTGACCGCTACCTCATTTATCGATGAATATATCCAAACACAAAGATTCCTAATAAAAGCTGTGGCCGTGTTATTTCGTTTGACACCCATATTGCACGAAAATTTCAAGGTTTCATAGGAACCAGATTTTGACCGCTAACTCTTTTATCAATGAATATATCGAAACGTAAAAACTCCAAATGAAAGCTGTGTCCTTGCCCTTCGTTTGATACCCATGCTTCACACAAGTTTCAATGTTTAATGGGAGTCTCATTATGACCGATAACTCATTTATTGATGAATATATCGGAACATAAAAAGTCCAAATGAAAGGTGTTGCCTTTCCCTTAGTTTGACACCCATGCTGCACACAAATTTCAATTTTTAATGGGAGTCACATTTTGACCGATAACTCATTTACTGATGAATATATCGAAATATGGAAGAGCTCAAATGAAAGCTGGGGCCTTGCCCTTCGTTTGACACCCATTTTGCACGAAAATTTCAATGTTTAATGGGAACCACATTTTGACCGCTAACTCATTCATCGATAAATATATATTAAAACGTAAAAACTCCAAATGAAAGCTGTGTCCTTCCCCTTCGTTTGACACCCATGCTGCACACAAATTTCTATGTTTAATAGGAGCCACATTTTGACCACTAACTCATTTATCGATGAATATATCGAAACGTAAAAACTCCATATGAAAGCTGTGTCCTTGCCCTTCGTTTGACACCCATATTGCACGAAAATTGCAATGTTTAATGGGAACCACATTTTGACCGCTACCTCATTTATCGATGAATATATCCAAACACAAAGATTCCTAATAAAAGCTGTGGCCGTGTTATTTCGTTTGACACACATATTGCACTCAAATATCAAGGTGTTATGGGAACCACATTTTGACCGCTAACTCATTTATCGATGAATATATCGAAACGTAAAAACTCCAAATGAAAACTGTGTCCTTGCCCTTCGTTTGACACCCATTTTGCACGAAAATTTTAAGGTTTAATGGGAACCACATTTTGACCGCTAACTCATTTATCGATGAATATATCGAAACGTAAAAACTCCAAATGAAAGCTGTGTCCTTGCCCTTCGTTTGACACCCATTTTGCACGAAAATTTCAATGTTTAATGGGAACCACATTTTGACCGCTAACTCATTCATCGATAAATATATATTGAAACGTAAAAACTCCAAATGAAAGCTGTGTCCTTCCCCTTCGTTTGACACCCATGCTGCACACAAATTTCTATGTTTAATAGGAGCCACATTTTGACCACTAACTCATTTATCGATGAATATATCGAAACGTAAAAACTCCAAATGAAAGCTGTGTCCTTGCCCTTCGTTTGACACCCATATTGCACGAAAATTTCAAGGTTTAATGGGAACCACATGTCGACCGCTAACTCATTTATCGATGAATATATCGAAACGTAAAAATTCCAAATGAAAGCTGTGGGGGTGCCTTACGTTTGACATCCATATTGCACGAAAATTTCAAGGTTTAATGGGAACCACATTTTGACCGCTAACTCATTTATCGATGAATATATCCAAACACAAAGATTCCTAATAAAAGCTGTGGCCGTGTTATTTCGTTTGACACCCATATTGCACGAATATTTCAAGGTTTAATGGGAACCACATTTTGACCGCTAACTCTTTTATCAACCAACTCATTCATCGATAAATATATCGAAGCGTAAAAACTCCAAATGAAAGCTGTGTCCTTGCCCTTCGTTTGACACCCATATTGCACGAAAATTGCAATGTTTAATGGGAACCACATTTTGACCGCTACCTCATTTATCGATAAATATATCCAAACACAAAGATTCCTAATAAAAGCTGTGGCCGTGGTTATTTCGTTTGACACCCATATTGCACGAAAATTTCAAGGTTTCATAGGAACCAGATTTTGACCGCTAACTCTTTTATCAATGACACCCATATTGCACGAAAATTTCAAGGTTTCATAGGAACCAGATTTTGACCGCTAACTCTTTTATCAATGAATATATCGAAACGTAAAAACTCCAAATGAAAGCTGTGTCCTTGCCCTTCGTTTGATACCCATGCTTCACACAAGTTTCAATGTTTAATGGGAGTCTCATTATGACCGATAACTCATTTATTGATGAATATATCGGAACATAAAAAGTCCAAATGAAAGGTGTTGCCTTTCCCTTAGTTTGACACCCATGCTGCACACAAATTTAAATTTTTAATGGGAGTCACATTTTGACCGATAACTCATTTACTGATGAATATATCGAAATATGGAAGAGCTCAAACGAAAGCTGGGGCCTTGCCCTTCGTTTGACACCCATTTTGCACGAAAATTTCCATGTTTAATGGGAACCACATTTTGACCGCTAACTCATTCATCGATAAATATATATTAAAACGTAAAAACTCCAAATGAAAGCTGTGTCCTTCCCCTTCGTTTGACACCCATGCTGCACACAAATTTCTATGTTTAATAGGAGCCACATTTTGACCACTAACTCATTTATCGATGAATATATCGAAACGTAAAAACTCCAAATGAAAGCTGTGTCCTTGCCCTTCGTTTGACACCCATATTGCACGAAAATTGCAATGTTTAATGGGAACCACATTTTGACCGCTACCTCATTTATCGATGAATATATCCAAACACAAAGATTCCTAATAAAAGCTGTGGCCGTGTTATTTCGTTTGACACACATATTGCACTCAAATATCAAGGTGTTATGGGAACCACATTTTGACCGCTAACTCATTTATCGATGAATATATCGAAACGTAAAAACTCCAAATGAAAACTGTGTCCTTGCCCTTCGTTTGACACCCATTTTGCACGAAAATTTCAAGGTTTAATGGGAACCACATTTTGACCGCTAACTCTTTTATCAACCAACTCATTCATCGATAAATATATCGAAGCGTAAAAACTCCAAATGAAAGCTGTGTTTTTGCCCTTCGTTTGACACCCATATTGCACGTAAATTTTAAGGTTTAATGGGAACCACATGTCGACCGCTAACTCATTTATCGATGAATATATCGAAACGTAAAAATTCCAAATGAAAGCTGTGGGGGTGCCTTACGTTTGACATCCATATTGCACGAAAATTTCAAGGTTTAATGGGAACCACATTTTGACCGCTAACTCATTTATCGATGAATATATCCAAACACAAAGATTCCTAATAAAAGCTGTGGCCGTGTTATTTCGTTTGACACCCATATTGCACGAATATTTCAAGGTTTAATGGGAACCACATTTTGACCGCTAACTCTTTTATCAACCAACTCATTCATCGATAAATATATCGAAGCGTAAAAACTCCAAATGAAAGCTGTGTCCTTGCCCTTCGTTTGACACCCATATTGCACGAAAACTGCAATGTTTAATGGGAACCACATTTTGACCGCTACCTCATTTATCGATGAATATATCCAAACACAAAGATTCCTAATAAAAGCTGTGGCCGTGTTATTTCGTTTGACACCCATATTGCACGAATATTTCAAGGTTTAATGGGAACCACATTTTGACCGCTAACTCTTTTATCAACCAACTCATTCATCGATAAATATATCGAAGCGTAAAAACTCCAAATGAAAGCTGTGTCCTTGCCCTTCGTTTGACACCCATATTGCACGAAAATTTCAAGGTTTAATGGGAACCATATTTTGACCGCTAACTCATTTATCGATGAATATATCGAAACGTATAAACTCCAAATGAAAGCTGTGGGGTTGCCTTTCGTTTGACATCCATATTGCACGAAAATTTCAAGGTTTAATGGGAACCACATTTTGACCGCTAACTCTTTTATCAATGAATATATCGAAACATGAAAAGTCTAAATCAAAGCTGTGTCTTTGCCCTTCTTTTGACACCCATTTTGCACGAACATTTTAAGGTTTAATGGGAACTACATTTTGACCGCTATCTCATTTGTCGATAAATATATCGAAACGTAAAGACTCCAAATGAAAGCTGTGTCCTTGCCCTTCGTTTGACACCCATTTTGCACAAAAATTTCAATGTTTAATGGGAACCACATTTTGACCCCTAACTCATTCATCGATAAATATATATTGAAACGTAAAAACTCCAAATGAAAGCTGTGTCCTGCCCCTTCGTTTGACACCCATGCTGCACACAAATTTCTATGTTTAATAGGAGCCACATTTTCACCACTAACTCATTTATCGATGAATATATCGAAACGTAAAAACTCCAAATGAAAGCTGTGTCCTTGGCCTTCGTTTGACACACATATTGCACGAAAATTTCAAGGTTTAATGGGAACCACATTTTGACCGCTAACTCATTTATCGATGAATATATCGAAACGTATAAACTCCAAATGAAAGCTGTGGGGTTGCCTTTCGTTTGACATCCATATTGCACGAAAATTTCAAGGTTTAATGGTAACCACATTTCGACCGCTAACTTATTTATCGATGAATATATCGAAACGTAAAAATTCCAAATGAAAGCTGTGGGGGTGCCTTTCGTTTGACATCCATATTGCACGAATATTTCAATGTTTAATGGGAACCACATTTTGACCGCTAACTCATTTATCGATGAATATATCGAAACGTAAAAACTCCAAATGAAAGCTGTGTCCTTGCCCTTCGTTTGACACCCATATTGCACGAAAATTTCAAGGTTTAATGGGAACCACATTTCGACCGCTAACTTATTTATCGATGAATATATCGAAACGTAAAAATTCCAAATGAAAGCTGTGGTGGTGCCTTTCGTTTGACATCCATATTGCACGAAAATTTCAAGGTTTAATGGGAACCACATTTTGACCGCTAACTTATTTATCGATGAATATATCGAAACGTAAAAATTCCAAATGAAAGCTGTGGGGGTGCCTTTCGTTTGACATCCATATTGCACGAATATTTCAATGTTTAATGGGAACCACATTTTGACCGCTAACTCATTTATCGATGAATATATCGAAACGTAAAAACTCCAAATGAAAGCTGTGTCCTTGCCCTTCGTTTGACACCCATATTGCACGAAAATTTCAAGGTTTAATGGGAACCACATTTTTACCGCTAACTCATTTATCGATGAATATATCGAAACGTATAAACTCCAAATGAAAGCTGTGGGGTTGCCTTTCGTTTGACATCCATATTGCACGAAAATTTCAATGTTTAATGGGAACCACATTTTGACCGCTAACTCTTTTATCAATGAATATATCGAAACATGAAAAGTCTAAATCAGAGCTGTGTCTTTGCCCTTCTTTTGACACCCATTTTGCACGAACATTTTAGGGTTTAATGGGAACCACATTTTGACCGCTAACTCATTTGTCGATAAATATATCGAAACGTAAAGATTCCAAATGAAAGCTGTGTCCTTGCCCTTCGTTTGACACCCATATTGCACGAAAATTGCAATGTTTAATGGGAACCACATTTTGACCGCTACCTCATTCATCGATAAATATATCGAAACGTAAAAACTCCAAATGAAAGCTGTATCCTTGGCCTTCGTTTGACACACATATTGCACGAAAATTTCAAGGTTTAATGGGAACCACATTTTTACCGCTAACTCATTTATCGATGAATATATCGAAACGTATAAACTCCAAATGAAAGCTGTGTCCTTGCCCTTCGTTTGACACCCATTTTGCACGAAAATTTTAAGGTTTAATGGGAACCACATTTTGACCGCTAACTCTTTTATCAACTAACTCATTCATCGATAAATATATCGAAACGTAAAAACTCCAAATGAAAGCTGTGTCCTTGCCCTTCGTTTGACACCCATATTGCACGAAAATTGCAATGTTTAATGGGAACCACATTTTGACCGCTACCTCATTCATCGATAAATATATCGAAACGTAAAAACTCCAAATGAAAGCTGTGTCCTTGGCCTTCGTTTGACACACATATTGCACGAAAATTTCAAGGTTTAATGGGAACCACATTTTTACCGCTAACTCATTTATCGATGAATATATCGAAACGTATAAACTCCAAATGAAAGCTGTGGGGTTGCCTTTCGTTTGACATCCATATTGCACGAAAATTTCAAGGTTTAATGGGAACCACATTTTGACCGCTAACTCTTTTATCAATGAATATATCGAAACATGAAAAGTCTATATCAAAGCTGTGTCTTTGCCCTTCTTTTGACACCCATGCTGCACACAAATTGCAAGGTTTCATAGGAGCCACATTTTGACCGCTAACTCATTCATCGATAAATATATCGAAACGTAAAGACTCCAAATAAAAGCTGTGTCCTTGCCCTTCGTTTGACACCCATTTTGCACAAAAATTTCAATGTTTAATGGGAACCACATTTTGACCGCTAACTCATTCATCGATAAATATATATTGAAACGTAAAAACTCCAAATGAAAGCTGTGTCCTTCCCCTTCGTTTGACACCCATGCTGCACACAAATTTCTATGTTTAATAGGAGCCACATTTTGACCACTAACTCATTTATCGATGAATATATCGAAACGTAAAAACTCCAAATGAAAGCTGTGTCCTTGCCCTTCGTTTGACACCCATATTGCACGAAAATTTCAAGGTTTAATGGGAACCACATTTCGACCGCTAACTCATTTATCGATGAATATATCGAAACGTAAAAATTCCAAATGAAAGCTGTGGGGGTGCCTTTCGTTTGACATCCATATTGCACGAATATTTCAAGGTTTAATGGGAACCACATTTTGACCGCTAACTCTTTTATCAACTAACTCATTCATCGATAAATATATCGAAACGTAAAAACTCCAAATGAAAGCTGTGTCCTTGCCCTTCGTTTGACACCCATATTGCACGAAAATTTCAAGGTTTAATGGGAACCACATTTTGACCGCTAACTCATTTATCGATGAATATATCGAAACGTAAAAATTCCCATTGAAAGCTGTGGCCTTGCCCTTCGTTTGACATCCATGCTGCACACAAATTTCTATGTTTAATAGGAGCCACATTTTCACCGCTAACTCATTTATCGATGAATATATCCAAACACAAAGATTCCTAATAAAAGCTGTGGCCGTGTTATTTCGTTTGACACCCATATTGCACGAATATTTCAAGGTTTAATGGGAACCACATTTTGACCGCTAACTCTTTTATCAACCAACTCATTCATCGATAAATATATCGAAGCGTAAAAACTCCAAATGAAAGCTGTGTCCTTGCCCTTCGTTTGACACCCATATTGCACGAAAATTGCAATGTTTAATGGGAACCACATTTTGACCGCTACCTCATTTATCGATGAATATATCCAAACACAAAGATTCCTAATAAAAGCTGTGGCCGTGTTATTTCGTTTGACACCCATATTGCACGAAAATTTCAAGGTTTCATAGGAACCAGATTTTGACCGCTAACTCTTTTATCAATGAATATATCGAAACGTAAAAACTCCAAATGAAAGCTGTGTCCTTGCCCTTCGTTTGATACCCATGCTTCACACAAGTTTCAATGAAAGGTGTTGCCTTTCCCTTAGTTTGACACCCATGCTGCACACAAATTTCAATTTTTAATGGGAGTCACATTTTGACCGATAACTCATTTACTGATGAATATATCGAAATATGGAAGAGCTCAAATGAAAGCTGGGGCCTTGCCCTTCATTTGACACCCATTTTGCACGAAAATTTCAATGTTTAATGGGAACCACATTTTGACCGCTAACTCATTCATCGATAAATATATATTAAAACGTAAAAACTCCAAATGAAAGCTGTGCCCTTCCCCTTCGTTTGACACCCATGCTGCACACAAATTTCTATGTTTAATAGGAGCCACATTTTGACCACTAACTCATTTATCGATGAATATATCGAAACGTAAAAACTCCAAATGAAAGCTGTGTCCTTGCCCTTCGTTTGACACCCATATTGCACGAAAATTGCAATGTTTAATGGGAACCACATTTTGACCGCTACCTCATTTATCGATGAATATATCCAAACACAAAGATTCCTAATAAAAGCTGTGGCCGTGTTATTTCGTTTGACACACATATTGCACTCAAATATCAAGGTGTTATGGGAACCACATTTTGACCGCTAACTCATTTATCGATGAATATATCGAAACGTAAAAACTCCAAATGAAAACTGTGTCCTTGCCTTTCGTTTGACACCCATTTTGCACGAAAATTTTAAGGTTTAATGGGAACCACATTTTGACCGCTAACTCATTTATCGATGAATATATCGAAACGTAAAAACTCCAAATGAAAGCTGTGTCCTTGCCCTTCGTTTGACACCCATTTTGCACGAAAATTTCAATGTTTAATGGGAACCACATTTTGACCGCTAACTCATTCATCGATAAATATATATTGAAACGTAAAAACTCCAAATGAAAGCTGTGTCCTTCCCCTTCGTTTGACACCCATGCTGCACACAAATTTCTATGTTTAATAGGAGCCACATTTTGGCCACTAACTCATTTATCGATGAATATATCGAAACGTAAAAACTCCAAATGAAAGCTGTGTCCTTGCCCTTCGTTTGACACCCATATTGCACGAAAATTTCAAGGTTTAATGAGAACCACATGTCGACCGCTAACTCATTTATCGCTGAATATATCGAAACGTAAAAATTCCAAATGAAAGCTGTGGGGGTGCCTTACGTTTGACATCCATATTGCACGAAAATTTCAAGGTTTAATGGGAACCACATTTTGACCGCTAACTCATTTATCGATGAATATATCCAAACACAAAGATTCCTAATAAAAGCTGTGGCCGTGTTATTTCGTTTGACACCCATATTGCACGAATATTTCAAGGTTTAATGGGAACCACATTTTGACCGCTAACTCTTTTATCAACCAACTCATTCATCGATAAATATATCGAAGCGTAAAAACTCCAAATGAAAGCTGTGTCCTTGCCCTTCGTTTGACACCCATATTGCACGAAAATTGCAATGTTTAATGGGAACCACATTTTGACCGCTACCTCATTTATCGATGAATATATCAAAACACAAAGATTCCTAATAAAAGCTGTGGCCGTGTTATTTCGTTTGACACCCATATTGCACGAAAATTTCAAGGTTTCATAGGAACCAGATTTTGACCGCTAACTCTTTTATCAATGAATATATCGAAACGTAAAAACTCCAAATGAAAGTTGTGTCCTTGCCCTTCGTTTGATACCCATGCTTCACACAAGTTTCAATGTTTAATGGGAGTCTCATTATGACCGATAACTCATTTATTGATGAATATATCGGAACATAAAAAGTCCAAATGAAAGGTGTTGCCTTTCCCTTAGTTTGACACCCATGCTGCACACAAATTTCAATTTTTAATGGGAGTCACATTTTGACCGATAACTCATTTACTGATGAATATATCGAAATATGGAAGAGCTCAAATGAAAGCTGGGGCCTTGCCCTTCGTTTGACACCCATTTTGCACGAAAATTTCAATGTTTAATGGGAACCACATTTTGACCGCTAACTCATTCATCGATAAATATATATTAAAACGTAAAAACTCCAAATGAAAGCTGTGTCCTTCCCCTTCGTTTGACACCCATGCTGCACACAAATTTCTATGTTTAATAGGAGCCACATTTTGACCACTAACTCATTTATCGATGAATATATCGAAACGTAAAAACTCCAAATGAAAGCTGTGTCCTTGCCCTTCGTTTGACACCCATATTGCACGAAAATTGCAATGTTTAATGGGAACCACATTTTGACCGCTACCTCATTTATCGATGAATATATCCAAACACAAAGATTCCTAATAAAAGCTGTGGCCGTGTTATTTCGTTTGACACACATATTGCACTCAAATATCAAGGTGTTATGGGAACCACATTTTGACCGCTAACTCATTTATCGATGAATATATCGAAACGTAAAAACTCCAAATGAAAACTGTGTCCTTGCCCTTCGTTTGACACCCATTTTGCACGAAAATTTTAAGGTTTAATGGGAACCACATTTTGACCGCTAACTCATTTATCGATGAATATATCGAAACGTAAAAACTCCAAATGAAAGCTGTGTCCTTGCCCTTCGTTTGACACCCATTTTGCACGAAAATTTCAATGTTTAATGGGAACCACATTTTGACCGCTAACTCATTCATCGATAAATATATATTGAAACGTAAAAACTCCAAATGAAAGCTGTGTCCTTCCCCTTCGTTTGACACCCATGCTGCACACAAATTTCTATGTTTAATAGGAGCCACATTTTGACCACTAACTCATTTGTCGATGAATATATCGAAACGTAAAAACTCCAAATGAAAGCTGTGTCCTTGCCCTTCGTTTGACACCCATATTGCACGAAAATTTCAAGGTTTAATGGGAACCACATGTCGACCGCTAACTCATTTATCGATGAATATATCGAAACGTAAAAATTCCAAATGAAAGCTGTGGGGGTGCCTTACGTTTGACATCCATATTGCACGAAAATTTCAAGGTTTAATGGGAACCACATTTTGACCGCTAACTCATTTATCGATGAATATATCGAAACGTAAAAATTCCAAGTGAAAGGTGTGGCCTTGGCCTTCGTTTGACACCCAATAGTAGCCACATTTTGACCGCTTACTCATTTATCGATGAATATATCGAAACATAAAATGTCCAAATGAAAGCTGTGTCCTTGCCCTTCGTTTGACACCCATATTGCACGAAAATTGCAATGTTTAATGGGAACCACATTTTGACCGCTAACTCTTTTATCAACTAACTCATTCATCGATAAATATATCGAAACGTAAAAACTCCAAATGAAAGCTGTGTCCTTTCCCTTCGTTTGACACCCATATTGCACGAAAATTGCAATGTTTAATGGGAACCACATTTTGACCGCTACCTCATTCATCGATAAATATATCGAAACGTAAAAACTCCAAATGAAAGCTGTGTCCTTGGCCTTCGTTTGACACACATATTGGACGAAACTTTCAAGGTTTAATGGGAACCACATATTTACCGCTAACTCATTTATCGATGAATATATCGAAACGTATAAACTCCAAATGAAAGCTGTGGGGTTGCCTTTCGTTTGACATCCATATTGCACGAAAATTTCAAGGTTTAATGGGAACCACATTTTGACCGCTAACTCATTTATCGATGAATATATCGAAACGTAAAAATTCCAAGTGAAAGCTGTGGCCTTGGCCTTCGTTTGACACCCAATAGTAGCCACATTTTGACCGCTTACTCATTTATCGATGAATATATCGAAACATAAAATGTCCAAATGAAAGCTGTGTCCTTGCCCTTCGTTTGACACCCATATTGCACGAAAATTTCAAGGTTTAATGGGAACCACATTTTGACCGCTAACTCATTTATCGATGAATATATCGAAACGTAAAAATTCCAAGTGAAAGCTGTGGCCTTGCCGTTCGTTTGACACCCAATAGTAGCCACATTTTGACCGCTTACTCATTTATCGATGAATATATCGAAACATAAAATGTCCAAATGAAAGCTGTGTCTTTGCCCTTCGTTTGACACCCATGCTGCACACAAATTTCAATGTTTAATAGGAGCCACATTTTGACCGCTAACTCATTTATCGATGAATATATCGAAACGTAAAAATGCCAAGTGAAAGCTGTGACCTTGCCCTTCGCTTGACACCCATGCTGCACACAAATTTCAATGTTTAATAGGAGCCACATTTTGACCGCTAACTCATTTATCGATGAATATATCGAAACGTAAAAATTCCAAGTGAAAGCTGTGACCTTGCCCTTCGTTTGACACCCATGCTGCACACAAATTTCAAGGTTTAATAGGAGCCACATTTTTACCGCTAACTCTTTTATCAATGAATATATCGAAACATGAAAAGTCTAAATCAAAGGGTGTCTTTTGACACCCATGCTGCACACAAATTGCAAGGTTTCATAGGAGCCACATTTTGACCGCTAACTCATTCATCGATAAATATATCGAAACGTAAAAATTCCAAGTGAAAGCTGTGGCCTTGGCCTTCGTTTGACACCCAATAGTAGCCACATTTTGACCGCTTACTCATTTATCGATGAATATATCGAAACATAAAATGTCCAAATGAAAGCTGTGTCCTTGCCCTTCGTTTGACACCCATATTGCACGAAAATTTCAAGGTTTAATGGGAACCACATTTTGACCGCTAACTCATTTATCGATGAATATATCGAAACGTAAAAATTCCAAGTGAAAGCTGTGACCTTGCCCTTCGTTTGACACCCATGCTGCACACAAATTTCAATGTTTAATAGGAGCCACATTTTGACCGCTAACTCATTTATCGATGAATATATCGAAACGTAAAAATTCCAAGTGAAAGCTGTGGCCTTGCCGTTCGTTTGACACCCAATAGTAGCCACATTTTGACCGCTTACTCATTTATCGATGAATATATCGAAACATAAAATGTCCAAATGAAAGCTGTGTCCTTGCCCTTCGTTTGACACCCATGCTGCACACAAATTTCAAGGTTTCATAGGAACCACATTTTGACCGCTTACTCATTTATCGATGAATATATCGAAACATAAAATGTCCAAGTGAAAGCTGTGTGCTTGCCCTTCGTTTGACACCCATGCTGCACACAAATTTCAAGGTTTAATAGGAGCCACATTTTGACCGGTAACTCATTTATCGACGAATATATCGAAGCGTAAAAATTCCAAGTGAAAGCTGTGGCCTTGCCCTTCGTTTGACACCCATGCTGCACACAAATTTCAATGTTTAATAGGAGCCACATTTTGACCGCTAACTCATTTATCGATGAATATATCGAAACATAAATTGTCCAAATGAAAGCTGTGTCCTTGCCCTTCGTTTGACAGCCATGCTGCACACAAGTTTCAATGTTTAATAGGAGCCACATTTTGACCGCTAACTCATTCATCGATAAATATATATTGAAACGTAAGAACTCCAAATGAAAGCTGTGTCCTTCCCCTTCGTTTGACACCCATGCTGCACACAAATTTCAATGTTTAATAGGAGCCACGTTTTGACCGCTTACTCATTTATCGATGAATATATCGAAACATGAAATGTCCAAATGAAAGCTGTGTCCTTGCCCTTCGTTTGACACCCATGCTGCACACAAGTTTGAATGTTTAATAGGAGCCACATTTTGACCGCGAACTCATTCTTCGATAAATATATATTGAAACGTAAAAACTCCAAATGAAAGCTGTGGGGCTGCCTTTCGTTTGACATCCATATTGCACGAAAATTTCAAGGTTTAATGGGAACCACATTTTGACCGCTAACTCATTTATCGATGAATATATCGAAACGTAAAAATTCCAAATGAAAGCTGTGGCCTTGCCCTTTCGTTTACAAACAAGTTGAACGCAAATATCAAGGTGTTATGGGAGCCACATTTTGACCGCTAACTCATTTATCGATGAATATATCGAAACGTAAAAACTCCAAATGAAAGCTGTGGGGCTGCCTTTCGTTTGACACCCATATTGCACGAAAATTTCAAGGTTTAATGGGAGCCACATTTTGACCGCTAACTCATTTATCGATGAATATATCGAAACGTAAAAACTCCAAATGAAAGCTGTGGGGCTGCCTTTCGTTTGACATCCATATTGCACGAAAATTTCAAGGTTTAATGGGAGCCACATTTTGACCGCTAACTCATTTATCGATGAATATATCGAAACGTAAAAATTTCAAATGAGAGCTGTGGCCTTGTCCTTTCGTTTACAAACAAGTTGAACGCAAATATCAAGGTGTTATGGGAGCCACATTTTGACCGCTAACTCATTTATCGATGAATATATCGAAACGTAAAAACTCCAAATGAAAGCTGTGGGGCTGCCTTTCGTTTGACACCCATATTGCACGAAAATTTCAAGGTTTAATGGGAACCACATTTTGACCGCTAACTCATTTATCGATGAATATATCGAAACGTAAGAACTCCAAATGAAAGCTGTGTCCTTGGCCTTCGTTTGACACACATATTTCACGAAAATTTCAAGGTTTAATGGGAACCACATTTTGACCGCTAACTTATTTATCGATGAATATATCGAAACGTAAAAACTCCAAATGAAAGCTGTGTCCTTGGCCTTCGTTTGACACACATATTGCCCGAAAATTTCCAGGTTTAATGGGAACCCCATTTTGACCGCTAACTCTTTTACCAATGAATATATCGAAACATAAAAAGTCTAAATGAAAGCTGTGTCCTTGCCCTTCGTTTAACATCCATGCTGCACACAAATTTCAATGTTTAATAGGAGCCACATTTTGACCGCTAACTCATTTATCGATGAATATATCGAAACGTAAAAACTCCAAATGAAAGCTGTGTCCTTGGCCTTCGTTTGACACACATATTTCACGAAAATTTCAAGGTTTAATGGGAACCACATTTTGACCGCTAACTCATTTATCAATGAATATATCGAAACGTAAAAACTCCAAATGAAAGCTGTGTCCTCGGCCTTCGTTTGACACACATATTGCACGAAAATTTCAAGGTTTAATGGGAACCACATTTTGACCGCTAACTAATTATCAATGAATATATCGAAACATGAAAAGTCTAAATGAAAGCTGTGTCCTTGCCCTTCTTTTGACACCCATGCTGCACACAAATTTCAAGGTTTCATAGGAACCAGATTTTGACCGCTAACTCTTTTATCAATGAATATATCGTAACGTAAAAACTCCAAATGAAAGCTGTGTCCTTGGCCTTCGTTTGACACACATATTGCCCGAAAATTTCCAGGTTTAATGGGAACCCCATTTTGACCGCTAACTCATTTATCGATGAATATATCGAAACATAAAAATTCCAAGTGAAAGCTGTGTCCTTGCCCTTCGTTTGACATCCATGCTGCACACAAATTTCAATGTATAATAGGAGCCACATTTTGACCGCTAACTCATTTATCGATGAATATATCGAAACGTAAGAACTCCAAATGAAAGCTGTGTCCTTGGCCTTCGTTTGACACACATATTTCACGAAAATTTCAAGGTTTAATGGGAACCACATTTTGACCGCTAACTCATTTATCGATGAATATATCGAAACGTAAAAACTCCAAATGAAAGCTGTGTCCTTGGCCTTCGTTTGACACACATATTGCACGAAAATTTCAAGGTTTAATGGGAACCACATTTTGACCGCTAACTCATTTATCAATGAATATATCGAAACATGAAAAGTCTAAATGAAAGCTGTGTCCTTGCCCTTCTTTTGACACCCATGCTGCACACAAATTTCAAGGTTTCATAGGAACCAGATTTTGACCGCTAACTCTTTTATCAATGAATATATCGAAACGTAAAAACTCCAAATGAAAGCTGTGTCCTTGGCCTTCGTTTGACACACATATTTCACGAAAATGTCAAGGTTTAATGGGAACTACATTTTGACCGCTAACTCATTTATTTATTTATTATTGAGTCTATGGTTTACAAACCTTACAGACTAAGGCGTAAATAGGTTTTAATTATATTAAAAATAGTACAAACAAAGTTTTTCTTTAAATACATTGCGATTTACAAATATATCTCTACATAACAAATTACTCTACATAACAAATTAAATTCCGCTAGTAGTCTGATAATTGGTTCATTTTGAGCATACCTGGTTTTGCAGAGGTCAATAGCAAATAAATCATGGTGTCGCAAGTTTCTAGCTGGAACATTGAGTTTAATACAATGAAATAAGAACGGGCAATCAATAGTCCCATTGAGGACATCTCGAATAAAAACTAATCCAGAAATCAATCGCCTACTAGCAAGACTAAGCAGACTGATCAGTCTACAACGCGGAACATAAGACGGAATAGGCATGATAAACCTAATACTGGATAATGCAAATTTCAAAAACATTTTCTGTACACGTTCAAGTCTATTGGAATGCACTACATAGAACGGATTCCAGATTATAGAAGCATATTCCAATTTGGACCTTACAAATGTACTAAACAGTAATTTTTTAGTATAAGGATCTTTAAATTCCGAACTATTTCGTCTAATGAAAGCCAGAGAGGAATATGCTTTAGGTATGATGTAATTCAGGTGGTCAATAAACGTGAAATTCGAATCAAAAATTACCCCAAGGTCTTTGATTTTATAACTGGAACTGAGAACAGATCCAGAAATAGAGTACGAAGATAAGAGTGGCAATCTAATCTTGTTGTAGGTCACCGAGCAGCATTTTTCGATATTAATCATTAGCATATTTCGATCACACCATTCCTGGAATTTGTTAACCTCATTTTGCATTATTTCAATATCAGAGCAACTTGTTATTTTTTAAAAAATTTTTAAATCATCGTCATAAAGTAGATGCTCACACAGAGTAAAACATTCTGAGCAATCATTGATGAAAATAACAAAGAATAGAGGACCAAGGATACTACCTTGAGGAACCATAGAGGTAGCTCTATATGAAAATGATTTGGCGCCATCAACAACAACATAGTTAATTCTATCTATTAGATATGATTTAACCCATGACAAGAAAGTAGAATGAAAACCAAATTTTTCAAGTTTTTTAATTAATAGGTCGTGAGACACTCTATCAAATGCTTTTGACAAATCAGTATAGATTGTGTCTACCTGAAAGCCATCCACAAAGGCAGAAATGCAAAAATTTGAGAAAACAATCAGATTGGTGACCGTAGATCTGCCCGATATAAAACCATGTTGAGTATACGAAATATAGGGTTTGATAGCAAATGATATTTTGAAGCTAATAATTTTTTCAAATAATTTAGCAATATTAGTAATTTTAGAGATAGGACGATAGTTTGAAGCCAGATTCTTACTCCCACTTTTGAAAACTGGAGTAACAGAGGTCACTTTCCATTCATCCAAAAAACAACCTGACCTAAGAGACAAATTAAACAACAAAAGTAGCGGATACACTATTGATGACTTGCATTGTTTGAAGCGAAGACGCTAATTGCCCAACACTAGAAGTATCCCTCTGAACACCATTATCAACAAAATTAGATTTAAAAAATTCAGCAAAAAGATTTGCCCTTTCATTAGCGGTACTTGCACTCATACCATTGTAAGACACTATGGACGGAATAACTGACGAGGAACGTTTTGAATTAACAAAACTCCAAAAGGCCTTGGGGTTAGATTTAATATTCATTTCAAACCCGAGTAAATAATTTTTGTAAAGAAATTTATTTAGACAGTTGAACTTAGTCAAATATTTCTCATACATTACTTAGTGCTTCAAATTACCAGAACATTTAAAAAGCTTATGAAATTTGTTACGAAGATTCTTTAATTTTTTTAAGCTCCGATTATGCCAGGGAAGTTTATGGACGCTTGGCGATAAGCGTGGAATATTTCCAAAAGATATACTACTTATTTTACACTTGAAAATATCAAAACAATCAGCTAGAGGCCGATCTGCAAATGAGGCTGGCCAATTCTGACTTAATATAAGATTATTAACAAGATCACAATTAAACCGCGAGTAATCGAACTTAAGCATCGAGTCAGTGCAAAGATTTGGATATTTATAAAACTCAAGTTCCAGGATAAGTGGAATGTGGTGTTTATCAGTGACAGATAAAGGAATCACGGACTTATTTAATAGAAATTTTAAATCAGGACTAATGAAAATAAGATCCAAAATCCTGCTCATCTCATTCATAAAGCCATTAATTTGCATTAATTGTATACTAAATAACCCATCAATTAGGCATATTTCACTACAACTATTCACATTACTTGGAATAAGCATTTTTTCATCAGCAATAGTAGACCACCCAATTTTATTTAAATTAAAATCACCCAAAACACAAAGTTGCGCATTATCATTCGGGAGATTTAAATTTAAAATATTATCAATATGATCAAAATACAAACCATCAGAGCTATTAGGAGGAATATAAGAAACACCGATGAAAATATCGAAACATAAAAAGTCTAAATGAAAGCTGTGTCCTTGCCCTTCTTTTAACACCCATGGTGCACACCAATTTCAATGTTTAATAGGAGCCACAGTTTGACCGCTAACTCTTTTATCGAGGAATATATCGAAATATGGAACAGCTCAAACACAAAGCTGATGAATATTTCGAAATATGGAACAGTTCAAATGAAACCTGTGGCCTTGCCCTGTTGTTTGACACCCGTATTGCACGAAATTTTAAAGGTTTAATGCGAAGCACATTTTGACCGCTAACTCATTTATCGATGAATATATCGAAACATAAAAAGTCCAAATGAAAGCTGTGTCCTTGCCCTGCGTTTGACACCCATGCTGCACACAAATTTCAATGTTTAATGGGAGCCACATTTTGACCGCTAACTCTTTTATCGATGAATATATCGAAATATGGAACAGCTCAAATGAAACCTGTGGCCTTGCCCTTTTGTTTGACACCCATATTCCATGAAAATTTCCAGGTTTAATGGGAACCACATTTTGACCGCTAACTCATTCATCGATAGAATATATCGAAACGTAAAAATTCCAAGTGAAAGCTATGGCCTTGCCCTTCGTTTGACATCCATGCTGCACACAAATTTCAATGTTTAATAGGAGCCACATTTTGACCGCTTACTCTTTTATCGATGAATATATCGAAATATGGAACAGCTCAAATGAAACCTGTGGCCTTGCCCTTTTGTTTCACACCCATATTGCCGAAAATTTCAAGGTTTAATGGGAAGCACATTTTGAGCGCTATCTCATTTATCGATAAATATATTTAGAAACGTAAAAACTCCAAATGAATACTGTGTCCTTCCCCTTCGTTTGACACCCATGCTGCACACAAATTTCTATGTTTAATAGGAGCCACATTTTGACCGCTAACTCATTCATCGATAAATATATATTGGAACGTAAAAACTCCAAATGAAAGCTGCGTCCTTCCCCTTCGTTTGACACCCATGCTGCACACAAATTTCTATGTTTAATAGGAGCCACATTTTGCCCGCTAACTCATTCATCGATAAATATATATTGAAACGTAAAAACTCCAAATGAAAGCTGTGTCCTTCCCCTTCGTTTGACACCCATGCTGCACACAAATTTCAATGTTTAATGGGAACCACATTTTGACCGCTAACTCATTCATCGATAAATACATATTGAAACGTAAAAACTTAAAATGAAAGCTGTGGGGTTGCCTGTCGTTTGACATCCATATTGCACGAAAATTTCAAGGTTTAATGGGAACCCCATTTTGACCGCTAACTCTTTTATCAATGAATATATCGAAACACAAAAAGTCTAAATGAAAGCTGTGTCCTTGCCCCTCTTTTAACACCCATGCTGCACACCAATTTCTATGTTTAAAAGGAGCCACATTTTGACCTCTTACTCATTTATAGATGAATATATCGAAACGTAAAAACTCCAAATGAAAGCTGTGGGGCTGCCTTTCGTTTGACACCCATGCTGCACACAAGTTTCAATGTTTAATAGTAGCCATATTTTGACCGCTAACTCATTTATCGATGAATATATCGAAACGTAAAAAGTCTAAATGAAATCTGTGTCCCTGCCCTTCGTTTGACACCCACATTGCACCAAATTGCAATGTTTAATGGGAACCCCATTTTGACCGCTAACTCATTCATCAATACATATATCGAAACGTAAAAACTCCAAATGAAAGCTGTGTCCTTGGCCTTCGTTTGACACACATATTGCACGAAAATTTCAAGGTTATTTGGGAACCACATTTTGACCGCTAACTCATTTATCGATGAATATATCGAAACGTAAAAACTCCAAATGAAAGCTGTGGGGTTGCCTTTCGTTTGACATCCATATTGCACGACAATTTCAAGGCTTAATGGGAACCCTATTTTGACCGCTAACTCTTTTATCAATGAATATATCGAAACATAAAAAGTCTAAATGAAAGCTGTGTCCTTGCCCTTCTTTTAACACCCATGCTGCACACAAGTTTCAATGTTTAATAGTAGCCATATTTTGACCGCTAACTCATTTATCGATGAATATATCGAAACGTAAAAAGTCTAAATGAAATCTGTGTCCCTGCCCTTCGTTTGACACCCACATTGCACCAAATTGCAATGTTTAATGGGAACCCCATTTTGACCGCTAACTCATTCATCGATACATATATCGAAACGTAAAAACTCCAAATGAAAGCTGTGTCCTTGGCCTTCGTTTGACACACATATTGCACGAAAATTTCAAGGTTTAATGGGAACCACATTTTGACCGCTAACTCAATTTTCGATGAATATATCCAAACTCAAAGATTCCTAATAAAAGCTGTGGCCTTGTTCTTTCGTTTGACACCCATATTGCACACAAATTTCAAGGTTTCATAGGAACCAGATTTTGACCGCTAACTCTTTTATCAATGAATATATCGAAACGTAAAAACTCCAAATGAAAGCTGTGGCCTTGCGCTTTCGTTTACAAACAAGTTGAACGCAAATATCAAGGTGTTATGGGAGCCACATTTTGACCGCTAACTCATTTATCGATGAATATATCGAAACGTAAAAATTCCAAATGAAAGCTGTGGCCTTGCGCTTTCGTTTACAAACAAGTTGAACGCAAATATCAAGGTGTTATGGGAGCCACATTTTGACCGCTAACTCATTTATCGATGAATATATCGAAACGTAAAAACTCCAAATGAAAGCTGTGGGGCTGCCTTTCGTTTGACATCCATATTGCACGAAAATTTCAAGGTTTAATGGGAACCACATTTTGACCGCTAACTCATTTATCGATGAATATATCGAAACGTTAAAATTCCAAATGAAAGCTGTGGCCTTGCCCTTTCGTTTACAAACAAGTTGAACGCAAATATCAAGGTGTTATGGGAGCCACATTTTGACCGCTAACTCATTTATCGATGAATATATCGAAACGTAAAAACTCCAAATGAAAGCTGTGGGGCTGCCTTTCGTTTGCCATCCATATTGCACGAAAATTTCAAGGTTTAATGGGAACCACATTTTGACCGCTAACTCATTTATCGATGAATATATCGAAACGTAAAAATTCCAAATGAAAGCTGTGGCCTTGCCCTTTCGTTTACAAACAAGTTGAACGCAAATATCAAGGTGTTATGGGAGCCACATTTTGACCGCTAACTCATTTATCGATGAATATATCGAAACGTAAAAACTCCAAATGAAAGCTGTGGGGCTGCCTTTCGTTTGACACCCATATTGCACGAAAATTTCAAGGTTTAATGGGAACCACATTTTGACCGCTAACTCATTTATCGATGAATATATCGAAACGTAAAAATTCCAAATGAAAGCTGTGGCCTTGCCCTTCGTTTGACACCAATATTGCACGAAAATTTCAAGGTTTAATGGGAACCACATTTTGACCGCTAACTCATTTATCGATGAATATATCGAAACGTAAAAATTCCAAATGAAAGCTGTGGCCTTGCCCTTTCGTTTACAAACAAGTTGAACGCAAATATCAAGGTGTTATGGGAGCCACATTTTGACCGCTAACTCATTTATCGATGAATATATCGAAACGTAAAAATTCCAAATGAAAGCTGTGGCCTTGCCCTTCGTTTGACACCCATATTGCACGAAAATTTCAAGGTTTAATGGGAACCACATTTTGACCGCTAACTCATTTATCGATGAATATATCGAAACGTAAAAATTCCAAATGAAAGCTGTGGCCTTGCCCTTTCGTTTACAAACAAGTTGAACGCAAATATCAAGGTGTTATGGGAGCCACATTTTGACCGCTAACTCATTTATCGATGAATATATCGAAACGTAAAAATTCCAAATGAAAGCTGTGTCCCTGCCCTTCGTTTGACACCCACATTGCACCAAATTGCAATGTTTAATGGGAACCCCATTTTGACCGCTAACTCATTCATCGATACATATATCGAAACGTAAAAACTCCAAATGAAAGCTGTCTCCTTGCCCTTCGTTTGACACCCATGCTGCACACCAATTTCAATGTTTAATAGGAGCCACATTTTGACCGCTAACTCTTTTATCGATGAATATATCGAAATATGGAACAGTTCAAATGAAAGCTGTGGCCTTGCCCTTCGTTTGACACCCATGCTGCACACCAATTTCAATGTTTAATAGGAGCGACATTTCGACCGATAACTCTTTTATCGATGAATATATCGAAATATGGAACAGTTCAAATGAAACCTGTGGCCTTGTCCTTTCGTTTGACATCCATATTGCACGAAAATTTCAAGGTTTAATGGGAACCACATTTTGAAGGATAACTCGTTTATCAATGAATATATCGAAACATAAAAAGTCTAAATGAAAGCTGTCTCCTTGCCCTTCGTTTGACACCCATGCTGCACACCAATTTCAATGTTTAATAGGAGCGACATTTTGACCGATAACTCTTTTATCGATGAATATATCGAAATATGGAACAGTTCAAATGAAACCTGTGGCCTTGCCCTGTTGTTTAACACCCGTATTGCACGAAATTTTAAAGGTTTAATGCGAAGCACATTTTGACCGCTAACTCATTTATCGATGAATATATCGAAACATAAAAAGTCCAAATGAAAGCTGTGTCCTTGCCCTTCGTTTGACACCCATGCTGCACACAAATTTCAATGTTTCATAGGAGCCACATTTTGACCGCTAACTCTTTTATCGATGAATATATCGGAATATGGAACAGCTCAAATGAAACCTGTGACCTTGCCCTTTTGTTTGACACCCATATTGCATGAAAATTTCAAGGTTTAATGGGAACCACATTTTGACCGCTAACTTAATTATCGATGAATATATCCAAACCCAAAGATTCCTAATAAAGGCTGTGGCCTTGTCCTTTCGTTTGACATCCATATTGCACACAAATTTCAAGGTTTCATAGGAACCAGATTTTGACCGCTTACTCTTTTATCAATGAATATATCGAAACGTAAAAACTCCAAATGAAAGCTCTGGGGTTGCCTTTCGTTTGACATCCATATTGCACGAAAATTTCAAGGTTTAATGGGAACCACATTTTGACCGCTAACTCGTTTATCAATGAATATATCGAAACATAAAAAGTCTAAATGAAAGCTGTCTCCTTGCCCTTCTTTTGACACCCATGCTGCACACAAATTTCAATGTTTAATAGGAGCGACATTTTGACCGATAACTCATTTATCAATGAATGTATCGAAATATGGATCAGTTCAAATGAAACCTGTGGCCTTGCCCTGTTGTTTAACACCCGTATTGCACGAAATTTTAAAGGTTTAATGCGAAGCACATTTTGACCGCTAACTCATTTATCGATGAATTTATCGAAACATAAAAAGTCCAAATGAAAGCTGTGTCCTTGCCCTTCGTTTGACACCCATGCTGCACACAAATTTCAATGTTTAATAGGAGCCACATTTTGACCGCTAACTCTTTTATCGATGAATATATCGAAATATGGAACAGCTCAAATGAAACCTGTGGCCTTGCCCTTTTGTTTGACACCCGTATTGCACGAAATTTTAAAGGTTTAATGCGAAGCACATTTTGACCGCTAACTCATTTATCGATGAATATATCGAAACGTAAAAACTCCAAATGAAAGCTGTGGCCTTGCCCTTCGTTTGACACCAATATTGCACGAAAATTTCAAGGTTTAATGGGAACCACATTTTGACCGCTAACTCATTTATCGATGAATATATCGAAACGTAAAAATTCCAAATGAAAGCTGTGGCCTTGCCCTTTCGTTTACAAACAAGTTGAACGCAAATATCAAGGTGTTATGGGAGCCACATTTTGACCGCTAACTCATTTATCGATGAATATATCGAAACGTAAAAATTCCAAATGAAAGCTGTGGCCTTGCCCTTCGTTTGACACCCATATTTCACGAAAATTTCAAGGTTTAATGGGAACCACATTTTGACCGCTAACTCATTTATCGATGAATATATCGAAACGTAAAAATTCCAAATGAAAGCTGTAGCCTTGCCCTTCGTTTGACACCAATATTGCACGAAAATTTCAAGGTTTAATGGGAACCATATTTTGACCGCTAACTCATTTATCGATGAATATATCGAAACGTAAAAATTCCAAATGAAAGCTGTGGCCTTGCCCTTTCGTTTACAAACAAGTTGAACGCAAATATCAAGGTGTTTTGGGAGCCACATTTTGACCGCTAACTCATTTATCGATGAATATATCGAAACGTAAAAATTCCAAATGAAAGCTGTGGCCTTGCTCTTCGTTTGACACCCATATTGCACGAAAATTTCAAGGTTTAATGGGAACCACATTTTGACCGCTAACTCATTTATCGATGAATATATCGAAACGTAAAAACTCCAAATGAAAGCTGTGGCCTTGCCCTTCGTTTGACACCAATATTGCACGAAAATTTCAAGGTTTAATGGGAACCACATTTTGACCGCTAACTCATTTATCGATGAATATATCGAAACGTAAAAATTCCTAATGAAAGCTGTGGCCTTGCCCTTTCGTTTACAAACAAGTTGAACGCAAATATCAAGGTGTTATGGGAGCCACATTTTGACCGCTAACTCTTTTATCAATGAATATATCGAAACATGAAAAGTCTAAATGAAAGCTGTGTCCTTGCTTTTCTTTTGACACCCATGCTGCACACAAATTTCAATGTTTAATAGGAGCCACATTTTGACCGCTAACTCTTTTATCGATGAATATATCGAAATATGGAACAGTTCAAATGAAAGCTGTGGCCTTGCCCTTCGTTTGACACCCATGCTGCACACCAATTTCAATGTTTAATAGGAGCGACATTTCGACCGATAACTCTTTTATCGATGAATATATCGAAATATGGAACAGTTCAAATGAAACCTGTGGCCTTGCCCTGTTGTTTAACACCCGTATTGCACGAAATTTTAAAGGTTTAATGCGAAGCACATTTTGACCGCTAACTCATTTATCGATGAATATATCGAAACATAAAAAGTCCAAATGAAAGCTGTGTCCTTGCCCTTCGTTTGACACCCATGCTGCACACAAATTTCAATGTTTCATAGGAGCCACATTTTGACCGCTAACTCTTTTATCGATGAATATATCGGAATATGGAACAGCTCAAATGAAACCTGTGGCCTTGCCCTTTTGTTTGACACCCATATTGCATGAAAATTTCAAGGTTTAATGGGAACCACATTTTGACCGCTAACTTAATTATCGATGAATATATCCAAACCCAAAGATTCCTAATAAAGGCTGTGGCCTTGTCCTTTCGTTTGACATCCATATTGCACGAAAATTTCAAGGTTTAATGGGAATCACATTTTGACCGCTAACTCGTTTATCAATGAATATATCGAAACATAAAAAGTCTAAATGAAAGCTGTCTCCTTGCCCTTCGTTTGACACCCATGCTGCACACCAATTTCAATGTTTAATAGGAGCGACATTTTGACCGATAACTCTTTTATCGATGAATATATCGAAATATGGAACAGTTCAAATGAAACCTGTGGCCTTGCCCTGTTGTTTAACACCCGTATTGCACGAAATTTTAAAGGTTTAATGCGAAGCACATTTTGACCGTTAACTCATTTATCGATGAATATATCGAAACATAAAAAGTCCAAATGAAAGCTGTGTCCTTGCCCTTCGTTTGACACCCATGCTGCACACAAATTTCAATGTTTCATAGGAGCCACATTTTGACCGCTAACTCTTTTATCGATGAATATATCGGAATATGGAACAGCTCAAATGAAACCTGTGGCCTTGCCCTTTTGTTTGACACCCATATTGCATGAAAATTTCAAGGTTTAATGGGAACCACATTTTGACCGCTAACTTAATTATCGATGAATATATCCAAACCCAAAGATTCCTAATAAAGGCTGTGGCCTTGTCCTTTCGTTTGACAGCCATATTGCACACAAATTTCAAGGTTTCATAGGAACCAGATTTTGACCGCTAACTCTTTTATCAATGAATATATCGAAACGTAAAAACTCCAAATGAAAGCTCTGGGGTTGCCTTTCGTTTGACATCCATATTGCACGAAAATTTCAAGGTTTAATGGGAACCACATTTTGACCGCTAACTCGTTTATCAATGAATATATCGAAACATAAAAAGTCTAAATGAAAGCTGTCTCCTTGCCCTTCTTTTGACACCCATGCTGCACACAAATTTCAATGTTTAATAGGAGCCACATTTTGACCGCTAACTCTTTTATCGATGAATATATCGAAATATGGAACAGCTCAAATGAAACCTGTGGCCTTGCCCTTTTGTTTGACACCCGTATTGCACGAAATTTTAAAGGTTTAATGCGAAGCACATTTTGACCGCTAACTCATTTATCGATGAATATATCGAAACGTAAAAACTCCAAATGAAAGCTGTGGGGCTGCCTTTCGTTTGACACCCATATTGCACGAAAATTTCAAGGTTTAATGGGAACCACATTTTGACCGCTAACTCATTTAGCGATGAATATATCGGAACGTAAAAATTCCAAATGAAAGCTGTGGCCTTGCCCTTTTGTTTGACACCCATATTGCATGAAAATTTCAAGGTTTAATGGGAACCACATTTTGACCGCTAACTTAATTATCGATGAATATATCCAAACCCAAAGATTCCTAATAAAGGCTGTGGCCTTGTCCTTTCGTTTGACATCCATATTGCACACAAATTTCAAGGTTTCATAGGAACCAGATTTTGACCGCTAACTCTTTTATCAATGAATATATCGAAACGTAAAAACTCCAAATGAAAGCTCTGGGGTTGCCTTTCGTTTGACATCCATATTGCACGAAAATTTCAATGTTTAATAGGAGCGACATTTTGACCGATAACTCATTTATCAATGAATGTATCGAAATATGGAACAGTTCAAATGAAACCTGTGGCCTTGCCCTGTTGTTTAACACCCGCATTGCACGAAATTTTAAAGGTTTAATGCGAAACATAAAAAGTCCAAATGAAGGCTGTGTCCTTGCCCTTTGTTTGACACCCATGCTGCACACAAATTTCAATGTTTAATAGGAGCCACATTTTGACCGCTAACTCTTTTATCGATGAATATATCGAAATATGGAACAGCTCAAATGAAACCTGTGGCCTTGCCCTTTTGTTTGACACCCGTATTGCACGAAATTTTAAAGGTTTAATGCGAAGCACATTTTGACCGCTAACTCATTTATCGATGAATATATCGAAACGTAAAAACTCCAAATGAAAGCTGTGGGGCTGCCTTTCGTTTGACACCCATATTGCACGAAAATTTCAAGGTTTAATGGGAACCACATTTTGACCGCTAACTCATTTAGCGATGAATATATCGGAACGTAAAAATTCCAAATGAAAGCTGTGGCCTTGCCCTTTCGTTTACAAACAAGTTGAACGCAAATATCAAGGTGTTATGGGAGCCACATTTTGACCGCTAACTCATTTATCGGTGAATATATCGAAACGTAAAAATTCCAAATGGCTGTGGCCTTGCCCTTTCGTTTACAAACAAGTTGAACGCAAATATCAAGGTGATATGGGAGCCACATTTTGACCGCTAACTCATTTATCGATGAATATATCGAAACGTAAAAATTCCAAATGAAAGCTGTGGCCTTGCCCTTTCGTTTACAAACAAGTTGAACGCAAATATCAAGGTGTCATGGGAGCCACATTTTGACCGCTAACTCGCTTATCAATGAATATATCGAAACATAAAAAGTCTAAATGAAAGCTGTCTCCTTGCCCTTCGTTTGACACCCATGCTGCACACCAATTTCAATGTTTAATAGGAACGACATTTTGACCGATAACTCTTTTATCGATGAATATATCGAAATATGGAACAGTTCAAATGAAACCTGTGGCCTTGCCCTGTTGTTTAACACCCGTATTGCACGAAATTTTAAAGGTTTAATGCGAAGCACATTTTGACCGCTAACTCATTTATCGATGAATATATCGAAACATAAAAAGTCCAAATGAAAGCTGTGTCCTTGCCCTTCGTTTGACACCCATGCTGCACACAAATTTCAATGTTTAATAGGAGCCACATTTTGACCGATAACTCTTTTATCGATGAATATATCGAAATATGGAACAGTTCAAATGAAACCTGTGGCCTTGCCCTGTTGTTTAACACCCGTATTGCATGAAAATTTCAAGGTTTAATGGGAAGCACATTTTGACCGCTAACTTAATTATCGATGAATATATCCAAACCCAAAGATTCCTAATAAAGGCTGTGGCCTTGTCCTTTCGTTTGACATCCATATTGCACGAAAATTTCAAGGTTTAATGGGAACCACATTTTGACCGCTAACTCGCTTATCAATGAATATATCGAAACATAAAAAGTCTAAATGAAAGCTGTGGCCTTGCCCTTCGTTTGACACCCATGCTGCACACCAATTTCAATGTTTAATAGGAGCGACATTTCGACCGATAACTCTTTTATCGATGAATATATCGGAATATGGAACAGCTCAAATGAAACCTGTGGCCTTGCCCTTTTGTTTGACACCCATATTGCATGAAAATTTCAAGGTTTAATGGGAACCACATTTTGACCGCTAACTTAATTATCGATGAATATATCCAAACCCAAAGATTCCTAATAAAGGCTGTGGCCTTGTCCTTTCGTTTGACATCCATATTGCACGAAAATTTCAAGGTTTAATGGGAACCACATTTTGACCGCTAACTCGTTTATCAATGAATATATCGAAACATAAAAAGTCTAAATGAAAGCTGTCTCCTTGCCCTTCGTTTGACACCCATGCTGCACACCAATTTCAATGTTTAATAGGAACGACATTTTGCCCGATAACTCTTTTATCGATGAATATATCGAAATATGGAACAGTTCAAATGAAACCTGTGGCCTTGCCCTGTTGTTTAACACCCGTATTGCACGAAATTTTAAAGGTTTAATGCGAAGCACATTTTGACCGCTAACTCATTTATCGATGAATATATCGAAACATAAAAAGTCCAAATGAAAGCTGTGTCCTTGCCCTTCGTTTGACACCCATGCTGCACACAAATTTCAATGTTTCATAGGAGCCACATTTTGACCGCTAACTCTTTTATCGATGAATATATCGGAATATGGAACAGCTCAAATGAAACCTGTGGCCTTGCCCTTTTGTTTGACACCCATATTGCATGAAAATTTCAAGGTTTAATGGGAACCACATTTTGACCGCTAACTTAATTATCGATGAATATATCCAAACCCAAAGATTCCTAATAAAGGCTGTGGCCTTGTCCTTTCGTTTGACATCCATATTGCACACAAATTTCAAGGTTTCATAGGAACCAGATTTTGACCGCTAACTCTTTTATCAATGAATATATCGAAACGTAAAAACTCCAAATGAAAGCTCTGGGGTTGCCTTTCGTTTGACATCCATATTGCACGAAAATTTCAAGGTTTAATGGGAACCACATTTTGACCGCTAACTCGTTTATCAATGAATATATCGAAACATAAAAAGTCTAAATGAAAGCTGTCTCCTTGCCCTTCTTTTGACACCCATGCTGCACACAAATTTCAATGTTTAATAGGAGCGACATTTTGACCGATAACTCATTTATCAATGAATGTATCGAAATATGGAACAGTTCAAATGAAACCTGTGGCCTTGCCCTGTTGTTTAACACCCGTATTGCACGAAATTTTAAAGGTTTAATGCGAAGCACATTTTGACCGCTAACTCATTTATCGATGAATATATCGAAACATAAAAAGTCCAAATGAAAGCTGTGTCCTTGCCCTTCGTTTGACACCCATGCTGCACACAAGTTTCAATGTTTAATAGGAGCCACATTTTGACCGCTAACTCATTTATCGATGAATATATCGAAACGTAAAAACTCCAAATGAAAGCTGTGTCCTTGACCTTCGTTTGACACCCATATTGCACAAAAATTTCAAGGTTTAATGGGAACCACATTTTGACCGCTAACTCATTTATCGATGAATCTATCGAAACGTAAATATTCCAAATGAAAGCTGTGGCCTTGCCCTTCGTCTGACAACCATGTTGCACGCAAATATCAAAATGTTATGGGCCCCACATTTTGACCGCTAACTCGTTTATCAATGAATATATCGAAACATAAAAAGTCTAAATGAAAGCTGTGTCCTTGCCCTTCGTTTGATACCCATGCTTCACACAAGTTTCAATGTTTAATGGGAGTCTCATTATGACCGATAACTCATTTATTGATGAATATATCGGAACATAAAAAGTCCAAATGAAAGGTGTTGCCTTTCCCTTAGTTTGACACCCATGCTGCACACAAATTTCAATTTTTAATGGGAGTCACATTTTGACCTTTCGTTTGAAAACCATGTTGCAGGCAAATATCAAGGTGTTATGGGAACCTCATTTTGACCGCTAACTCATTTATCGATGAATATATCGAAACGTAAAAGCTCTAAATGAAAGCTGTGGGGTTGCCTTTCGTTTGACATCCATATTGCACGAAAATTTCAAGGTTTAATGGGAGTCACATTTTGACCGAACACTCATTTACTATTGAATATATCGAAATATGGAACAGTTCAAATGAAAGCTGTGTCCTTCCCCTTCGTTTGACACTCATGCTGCACACAAGTTTCAATGTTTAATAGGAGCCACATTTTGACCGCTAACTCATTTATCGATGAATATATCGAAACGTAAAAACTCCAAATGAAAGCTGTGTCCTTGACCTTCGTTTGACACCCATATTGCACGAAAATTTCAAGGTTTAATGGGAACCACATTTTGACCGCTAACTCGTTTATCAATGAATATATCGAAACGTAAAAACTCCAAATGAAAGCTCTGGGGTTGCCTTTCGTTTGACATCCATATTGCACGAAAATTTCAAGGTTTAATGGGAACCACATTTTGACCGCTAACTCGTTTATCAATGAATATATCGAAACATAAAAAGTCCAAATGAAAGCTGTGTCCTTCCCCTTCGTTTGACACTCATGCTGCACACAAGTTTCAATGTTTAATAGGAGCCACATTTTGACCGCTAACTCATTTATCGATGAATATATCGAAACGTAAAAACTCCAAATGAAAGCTGTGTCCTTGACCTTCGTTTGACACCCATATTGCACGAAAATTTCAAGGTTTAATGGGAACCACATTTTGACTGCTAACTCGTTTATCAATGAATATATCGAAACATAAAAAGTCTAAATGAAAGCTGTGGCCTTGCCCTTCGTTTGACACCCATGCTGCACACCAATTTCAATGTTTAATAGGAGCGACATTTCGACCGATAACTCTTTTATCGATGAATATATCGGAATATGGAACAGCTCAAATGAAACCTGTGGCCTTGCCCTTTAGTTTGACACCCATATTGCATGAAAATTTCAAGGTTTAATGGGAACCACATTTTGACCGCTAACTTAATTATCGATGAATATATCCAAACCCAAAGATTCCTAATAAAGGCTGTGGCCTTGTCCTTTCGTTTGACATCCATATTGCACGAAAATTTCAAGGTTTAATGGGAACCACATTTTGACCGCTAACTCGTTTATCAATGAATATATCGAAACATAAAAAGTCTAAATGAAAGCTGTCTCCTTGCCCTTCGTTTGACACCCATGCTGCACACCAATTTCAATGTTTAATAGGAACGACATTTTGACCGATAACTCTTTTATCGATGAATATATCGAAATATGGAACAGTTCAAATGAAACCTGTGGCCTTGCCCTGTTGTTTAACACCCGTATTGCACGAAATTTTAAAGGTTTAATGCGAAGCACATTTTGACCGCTAACTCATTTATCGATGAATATATCGAAACATAAAAAGTCCAAATGAAAGCTGTGTCCTTGCCCTTCGTTTGACACCCATGCTGCACACAAATTTCAATGTTTCATAGGAGCCACATTTTGACCGCTAACTCTTTTATCGATGAATATATCGGAATATGGAACAGCTCAAATGAAACCTGTGGCCTTGCCCTTTTGTTTGACACCCATATTGCATGAAAATTTCAAGGTTTAATGGGAACCACATTTTGACCGCTAACTTAATTATCGATGAATATATCCAAACCCAAAGATTCCTAATAAAGGCTGTGGCCTTGTCCTTTCGTTTGACATCCATATTGCACACAAATTTCAAGGTTTCATAGGAACCAGATTTTGACCGCTAACTCTTTTATCAATGAATATATCGAAACGTAAAAACTCCAAATGAAAGCTCTGGGGTTGCCTTTCGTTTGACATCCATATTGCACGAAAATTTCAAGGTTTAATGGAAACCACATTTTGACCGCTAACTCGTTTATCAATGAATATATCGAAACATAAAAAGTCTAAATGAAAGCTGTCTCCTTGCCCTTCTTTTGACACCCATGCTGCACACAAATTTCAATGTTTAATAGGAGCGACATTTTGACCGATAACTCATTTATCAATGAATGTATCGAAATATGGAACAGTTCAAATGAAACCTGTGGCCTTGCCTTGTTGTTTAACACCCGTATTGCACGAAATTTTAAAGGTTTAATGCGAAGCACATTTTGACCGCTAACTCATTTATCGATGAATATATCGAAACATAAAAAGTCCAAATGAAAGCTGTGTCCTTGCCCTTCGTTTGACACCCATGCTGCACACAAGTTTCAATGTTTAATAGGAGCCACATTTTGACCGCTAACTCATTTATCGATGAATATATCGGAACATAAAAAGTCCAAATGAAAGGTGTTGCCTTTCCCTTAGTTTGACACCCATGCTGCACACAAATTTCAATTTTTAATGGGAGTCACATTTTGACCTTTCGTTTGAAAACCATGTTGCAGGCAAATATCAAGGTGTTATGGGAACCTCATTTTGACCGCTAACTCATTTATCGATGAATATATCGAAACGTAAAAGCTCTAAATGAAAGCTGTGTCCTTGACCTTCGTTTGACACCCATATTGCACAAAAATTTCAAGGTTTAATGGGAACCACATTTTGACCGCTAACTCGTTTATCAATGAATATATCGAAACGTAAAAACTCCAAATGAAAGCTCTGGGGTTGCCTTTCGTTTGACATCCATATTGCACGAAAATTTCAAGGTTTAATGGGAACCACATTTTGACCGCTAACTCGTTTATCAATGAATATATCGAAACATAAAAAGTCCAAATGAAAGCTGTGTCCTTCCCCTTCGTTTGACACTCATGCTGCACACAAGTTTCAATGTTTAATAGGAGCCACATTTTGACCGCTAACTCATTTATCGATGAATATATCGAAACGTAAAAACTCCAAATGAAAGCTGTGTCCTTGACCTTCGTTTGACACCCATATTGCACGAAAATTTCAAGGTTTAATGGGAACCACATTTTGACCGCTAACTCGTTTATCAATGAATATATCGAAACGTAAAAACTCCAAATGAAAGCTCTGGGGTTGCCTTTCGTTTGACATCCATATTGCACGAAAATTTCAAGGTTTAATGGGAACCACATTTTGACCGCTAACTCGTTTATCAATGAATATATCGAAACATAAAAAGTCTAAATGAAAGCTGTCTCCTTGCCCTTCTTTTGACACCCATGCTGCACACAAATTTCAATGTTTAATAGGAGCGACATTTTGACCGATAACTCATTTATCAATGAATGTATCGAAATATGGAACAGTTCAAATGAAACCTGTGGCCTTGCCCTGTTGTTTAACACCCGTATTGCACGAAATTTTAAAGGTTTAATGCGAAGCACATTTTGACCGCTAACTCATTTATCGATGAATATATCGAAACATAAAAAGTCCAAATGAAAGCTGTGTCCTTGCCCTTCGTTTGACACCCATGCTGCACACAAATTTCAATGTTTAATAGGAGCCACATTTTGACCGCTAACTCTTTTATCGATGAATATATCGAAATATGGAACAGCTCAAATGAAACCTGTGGCCTTGCCCTTTTGTTTGACACCCGTATTGCACGAAATTTTAAATGTTTAATGCGAAGCACATTTTGACCGCTAACTCATTTATCGATGAATATATCGAAACATAAAAAGTCCAAATGAAACCTGTGTCCTTGCCCTTCGTTTGACACCCATGCTGCACACAAATTTCAATGTTTAATGGGAACCACATTTTGACCGCAAACTCATTCATCGATAGAATATATCGAAACGTAAAAATTCCAAGTGAAAGCTGTGGCCTTGCCCTTCGTTTGACATCCATGCTGCACACAAATTTCAATGTTTAATAGGAGCCACATTTTCACCGCTAACTCATTTATCGATGAATATATCCAAACACAAAGAGTCCTAAGGAAAGCTGTGGCCTCTTTGACACCCATATTGCATGACAATTTCAAGGTTTATTGGGAACCACATTTTGACCGCTAACTCTTTTATCAATGAATATATCGAAACATAAAAAGTCTAAATGAAAGCTGTGTCCTTGCCCTTCGTTTGATACCCATGCTTCACACAAGTTTCAATGTTTAATGGGAGTCTCATTATGACCGATAACTCATTTATTGATGAATATATCGGAACATAAAAAGTCCAAATGAAAGGTGTTGCCTTTCCCTTAGTTTGACACCCATGCTGCACACAAATTTCAATTTTTAATGGGAGTCTCATTTTGACCGATAACTCATTTACTAATGAATATATCGAAATATGGAACAGTTCAAATGAAAGGTGTGGCCTTGTCCTTTCGTTTGAAAACCATGTTGCAGGCAAATATCAAGGTGTTATGGGAACCTCATTTTGACCGCTAACTCATTTATCGATGAATATATCGAAACGTAAAAGCTCTAAATGAAAGCTGTGGGGTTGCCTTTCGTTTGACATCCATATTGCACGAAAATTTCAAGGTTTAATGGGAGTCACATTTTGACCGAACACTCATTTACTATTGAATATATCGAAATATGGAACAGTTCAAATGAAAGCTGTGTCCTTCCCCTTCGTTTGACCCTCATGCTGCACACAAGTTTCAATGTTTAATAGGAGCCACATTTTGACCGCTAACTCATTTATCGATGAATATATCGAAACGTAAAAACTCCAAATGAAAGCTGTGTCCTTGACCTTCGTTTGACACCCATATTGCACAAAAATTTCAAGGTTTAATGGGAACCACATTTTGACCGCTAACTCATTTATCGATGAATCTATCGAAACGTAAATATTCCAAATGAAAGCTGTGGCCTTGCCCTTCGTCTGACAACCATGTTGCACGCAAATATCAAAATGTTATGGGAACCACATTTTGACCGCTAACTCATTTATCGATGAATATATCGAAACGTAAAAACTCCAAATGAAAGCCGTGTCCTTGCCCTTCGTTTGACACCCATGCTGCACACAAATTTCAATGTTTAATAGGAGCCACATTTTGACCGCTAACTCTTTTATCGATGAATATATCGAAACGTAAAAACTCCAAATGAAAGCTGTGTCCTTGACCTTCGTTTGACACCCATATTGCACAAAAATTTCAAGGTTTAATGGGAACCACATTTTGACCGCTAACTCATTTATCGATGAATCTATCGAAACGTAAATATTCCAAATGAAAGCTGTGGCCTTGCCCTTCGTCTGACAACCATGTTGCACGCAAATATCAAAATGTTATGGGAACCACATTTTGACCGCTAACTCATTTATCGATGAATCTATCGAAACGTAAATATTCCAAATGAAAGCTGTGGCCTTGCCCTTCGTCTGACAACCATGTTGCACGCAAATATCAAAATTTTATGGGAACGACATTTTGACCGCTAACTCATTTATCGATGAATATATCGAAACGTAAAAACTCCAAATGAAAGCTGTGTCCTTGCCCTTCGTTTGACACCCATGCTGCACACAAATTTCAATGTTTAATAGGAGCCACATTTTGACCGCTAACTCATTTATCGATGAATATATCGAAACGTAAAAACTCCAAATGAAAGCTGTGTCCTTGACCTTCGTTTGACACCCATATTGCACAAAAATTTCAAGGTTTAATGGGAACCACATTTTGACCGCTAACTCATTTATCGATGAATCTATCGAAACGTAAATATTCCAAATGAAAGCTGTGGCCTTGCCCTTCGTCTGACAACCATGTTGCACGCAAATATCAAAATTTTATGGGAACCACATTTTGACCGCTAACTCATTTATCGATGAATATATCGAAACGTAAAAACTCCAAATGAAAGCCGTGTCCTTGCCCTTCGTTTGACACCCATGCTGCACACAAATTTCAATGTTTAATAGGAGCCACATTTTGACCGCTAACTCTTTTATCGATGAATATATCGAAACGTAAAAACTCCAAATGAAAGCTGTGTCCTTGACCTTCGTTTGACACCCATATTGCACAAAAATTTCAAGGTTTAATGGGAACCACATTTTGACCGCTAACTCATTTATCGATGAATCTATCGAAACGTAAATATTCCAAATGAAAGCTGTGGCCTTGCCCTTCGTCTGACAACCATGTTGCACGCAAATATCAAAATGTTATGGGAACCACATTTTGACCGCTAACTCATTTATCGATGAATCTATCGAAACGTAAATATTCCAAATGAAAGCTGTGGCCTTGCCCTTCGTCTGACAACCATGTTGCACGCAAATATCAAAATTTTATGGGAACGACATTTTGACCGCTAACTCATTTATCGATGAATCTATCGAAACGTAAATATTCCAAATGAAAGCTGTGGCCTTGCCCTTCGTCTGACAACCATGTTGCACGCAAATATCAAAATGTTATGGGAACGACATTTTGACCGCTAACTCATTTATCGATGAATATATCGAAACGTAAAAACTCCAAATGAAAGCCGTGTCCTTGCCCTTCGTTTGACACCCATGCTGCACACAAATTTCAATGTTTAATAGGAGCCACATTTTGACCGCTAACTCTTTTATCGATGAATATATCGAAACGTAAAAACTCCAAATGAAAGCTGTGTCCTTGACCTTCGTTTGACACCCATATTGCACAAAAATTTCAAGGTTTAATGGGAACCACATTTTGACCGCTAACTCATTTATCGATGAATCTATCGAAACGTAAATATTCCAAATGAAAGCTGTGGCCTTGCCCTTCGTCTGACAACCATGTTGCACGCAAATATCAAAATGTTATGGGAACCACATTTTGACCGCTAACTCATTTATCGATGAATCTATCGAAACGTAAATATTCCAAATGAAAGCTGTGGCCTTGCCCTTCGTCTGACAACCATGTTGCACGCAAATATCAAAATTTTATGGGAACGACATTTTGACCGCTAACTCATTTATCGATGAATATATCGAAACGTAAAAACTCCAAATGAAAGCTGTGTCCTTGCCCTTCGTTTGACACCCATGCTGCACACAAATTTCAATGTTTAATAGGAGCCACATTTTGACCGCTAACTCTTTTATCGATGAATATATCGAAACGTAAAAACTCCAAATGAAAGCTGTGTCCTTGACCTTCGTTTGACACCCATATTGCACAAAAATTTCAAGGTTTAATGGGAACCACATTTTGACCGCTAACTCATTTATCGATGAATCTATCGAAACGTAAATATTCCAAATGAAAGCTGTGGCCTTGCCCTTCGTCTGACAACCATGTTGCACGCAAATATCAAAATGTTATGGGAACCACATTTTGACCGCTAACTCATTTATCGATGAATATATCGAAACGTAAAAACTCCAAATGAAAGCTGTGTCCTTGACCTTCGTTTGACACCCATATTGCACAAAAATTTCAAGGGTTAATGGGAACCACATTTTGACCGCTAACTCATTTATCGATGAATCTATCGAAACGTAAATATTCCAAATGAAAGCTGTGGCCTTGCCCTTCGTCTGACAACCATGTTGCACGCAAATATCAAAATGTTATGGGAACCACATTTTGACCGCTAACTCATTTATCGATGAATATATCGAAACGTAAAAACTCCAAATGAAAGCCGTGTCCTTGCCCTTCGTTTGACACCCATGCTGCACACAAATTTCAATGTTTAATAGGAGCCACATTTTGACCGCTAACTCTTTTATCGATGAATCTATCGAAACGTAAATATTCCAAATGAAAGCTGTGGCCTTGCCCTTCGTCTGACAACCATGTTGCACGCAAATATCAAAATGTTATGGGAACCACATTTTGACCGCTAACTCATTTATCGATGAATATATCGAAACGTAAAAACTCCAAATGAAAGCCGTGTCCTTGCCCTTCGTTTGACACCCATGCTGCACACAAATTTCAATGTTTAATAGGAGCCACATTTTGACCGCTAACTCTTTTATCGATGAATATATCGAAACGTAAAAACTCCAAATGAAAGCTGTGTCCTTGACCTTCGTTTGACACCCATATTGCACAAAAATTTCAAGGTTTAATGGGAACCACATTTTGACCGCTAACTCATTTATCGATGAATCTATCGAAACGTAAATATTCCAAATGAAAGCTGTGGCCTTGCCCTTCGTCTGACAACCATGTTGCACGCAAATATCAAAATGTTATGGGAACCACATTTTGACCGCTAACTCATTTATCGATGAATCTATCGAAACGTAAATATTCCAAATGAAAGCTGTGGCCTTGCCCTTCGTCTGACAACCATGTTGCACGCAAATATCAAAATTTTATGGGAACGACATTTTGACCGCTAACTCATTTATCGATGAATCTATCGAAACGTAAATATTCCAAATGAAAGCTGTGGCCTTGCCCTTCGTCTGACAACCATGTTGCACGCAAATATCAAAATTTTATGGGAACGACATTTTGACCGCTAACTCATTTATCGATGAATCTATCGAAACGTAAATATTCCAAATGAAAGCTGTGGCCTTGCCCTTCGTCTGACAACCATGTTGCACGCAAATATCAAAATTTTATGGGAACGACATTTTGACCGCTAACTCATTTATCGATGAATCTATCGAAACGTAAATATTCCAAATGAAAGCTGTGGCCTTGCCCTTCGTCTGACAACCATGTTGCACGCAAATATCAAAATGTTATGGGAACCACATTTTGACCGCTAACTCATTTATCGATGAATATATCGAAACGTAAAAACTCCAAATGAAAGCCGTGTCCTTGCCCTTCGTTTGACACCCATGCTGCACACAAATTTCAATGTTTAATAGGAGCCACATTTTGACCGCTAACTCTTTTATCGATGAATATATCGAAACGTAAATATTCCAAATGAAAGCTGTGGCCTTGCCCTTCGTCTGACAACCATGTTGCACGCAAATATCAAAATTTTATGGGAACGACATTTTGACCGCTAACTCATTTATCGATGAATCTATCGAAACGTAAATATTCCAAATGAAAGCTGTGGCCTTGCCCTTCGTCTGACAACCATGTTGCACGCAAATATCAAAATGTTATGGGAACCACATTTTGACCGCTAACTCATTTATCGATGAATATATCGAAACGTAAAAACTCCAAATGAAAGCCGTGTCCTTGCCCTTCGTTTGACACCCATGCTGCACACAAATTTCAATGTTTAATAGGAGCCACATTTTGACCGCTAACTCTTTTATCGATGAATATATCGAAACGTAAAAACTCCAAATGAAAGCTGTGTCCTTGACCTTCGTTTGACACCCATATTGCACAAAAATTTCAAGGTTTAATGGGAACCACATTTTGACCGCTAACTCATTTATCGATGAATCTATCGAAACGTAAATATTCCAAATGAAAGCTGTGGCCTTGCCCTTCGTCTGACAACCATGTTGCACGCAAATATCAAAATGTTATGGGAACCACATTTTGACCGCTAACTCATTTATCGATGAATCTATCGAAACGTAAATATTCCAAATGAAAGCTGTGGCCTTGCCCTTCGTCTGACAACCATGTTGCACGCAAATATCAAAATGTTATGGGAACCACATTTTGACCGCTAACTCATTTATCGATGAATATATCGAAACGTAAAAACTCCAAATGAAAGCCGTGTCCTTGCCCTTCGTTTGACACCCATGCTGCACACAAATTTCAATGTTTAATAGGAGCCACATTTTGACCGCTAACTCTTTTATCGATGAATCTATCGAAACGTAAATATTCCAAATGAAAGCTGTGGCCTTGCCCTTCGTCTGACAACCATGTTGCACGCAAATATCAAAATGTTATGGGAACCACATTTTGACCGCTAACTCATTTATCGATGAATATATCGAAACGTAAAAACTCCAAATGAAAGCCGTGTCCTTGCCCTTCGTTTGACACCCATGCTGCACACAAATTTCAATGTTTAATAGGAGCCACATTTTGACCGCTAACTCTTTTATCGATGAATCTATCGAAACGTAAATATTCCAAATGAAAGCTGTGGCCTTGCCCTTCGTCTGACAACCATGTTGCACGCAAATATCAAAATGTTATGGGAACCACATTTTGACCGCTAACTCATTTATCGATGAATATATCGAAACGTAAAAACTCCAAATGAAAGCCGTGTCCTTGCCCTTCGTTTGACACCCATGCTGCACACAAATTTCAATGTTTAATAGGAGCCACATTTTGACCGCTAACTCTTTTATCGATGAATATATCGAAACGTAAAAACTCCAAATGAAAGCTGTGTCCTTGACCTTCGTTTGACACCCATATTGCACAAAAATTTCAAGGTTTAATGGGAACCACATTTTGACCGCTAACTCATTTATCGATGAATCTATCGAAACGTAAATATTCCAAATGAAAGCTGTGGCCTTGCCCTTCGTCTGACAACCATGTTGCACGCAAATATCAAAATGTTATGGGAACCACATTTTGACCGCTAACTCATTTATCGATGAATATATCGAAACGTAAAAACTCCAAATGAAAGCTGTGTCCTTGCCCTTCGTTTGACACCAATGCTGCACACAAATTTCAATGTTTAATAGGAGCCACATGTTGACCGCTAACTCTTTTATCGATGAATATATCGAAACGTAAAAACTCCAAATGAAAGCTGTGTCCTTGACCTTCGTTTGACACCCATATTGCACAAAAATTTCAAGGTTTAATGGGAACCACATTTTGACCGCTAACTCATTTATCGATGAATCTATCGAAACGTAAATATTCCAAATGAAAGCTGTGGCCTTGCCCTTCGTCTGACAACCATGTTGCACGCAAATATCAAAATGTTATGGGAACCACATTTTGACCGCTAACTCATTTATCGATGAATATATCGAAACGTAAAAACTCCAAATGAAAGCTGTGTCCTTGCCGTTCGTTTGACACTCATGCTGCACACAAGTTTCAATGTTTAATAGGAGCCACATTTTGACCGCTAACTCATTTATCGATGAATATATCGAAACGTAAAAACTCTAAATGAAAGCTGTGTCCTTGACCTCCGTTTGACACCCATATTGCACAAAAATTTCAAGGTTTAATGGGAACCACATTTTGACCGCTAACTCATTTATCGATGAATCTATCGAAACGTAAATATTCCAAATGAAAGCTGTGGCCTTGCCCTTCGTCTGACAACCATGTTGCACGCAAATATCAAAATGTTATGGGAACCACATTTTGACCGCTAACTCATTTATCGATGAATATATCGAAACGTAAAAACTCCAAATGAAAGCTGTGTCCTTGCCGTTCGTTTGACACTCATGCTGCACACAAGTTTCAATGTTTAATAGGAGCCACATGTTGACCGCTAACTCATTTATCGATGAATATATCGAAACGTAAAAACTCCAAATGAAAGCTGTGTCCTTCCCCTTCGTTTGACACTCATGCTGCACACAAGTTTCAATGTTCAATAGGAGCCACATTTTGACCGCTAACTCATTTATCGATGAATATATCGAAACGTAAAAACTCCAAATGAAAGCTGTGTCCTTGACCTTCGTTTGACACCCATATTGCACGAAAATTTCAAGGTTTAATGGGAACCACATTTTGACCGCTAACTCGTTTATCAATGAGTATATCGAAACATAAAAAGTCTAAATGAAAGCTGTATCCTTGCCCTTCTTTTGACACCCATGCTGCACACAAATTTCAATGTTTAATAGGAGCGACATTTTGACCGATAACTCATTTATCGATGAATATATCGAAATATGGAACAGTTCAAATGAAACCTGTGGCCTTGCCCTGTTCTTTGACACCCGTATTGCTTGAAATTTTAAATGTTTAATGCGAAGCACATTTTGACCGCTAACTCATTTATCGATGAATATATCGAAACATAAAAAGTCCAAATGAAAGCTGTGTCCTTGCCCTTCGTTTGACACCCATGCTGCACACAAATTTCAATGTTTAATAGGAGCCACATTTTGACCGCTAACTCTTTTATCGATGAATATATCGAAACGTAAAAACTCCAAATGAAAGCTGTGTCCTTGACCTTCGTTTGACACCCATATTGCACAAAAATTTCAAGGTTTAATGGGAACCACATTTTGACCGCTAACTCATTTATCGATGAATCTATCGAAACGTAAATATTCCAAATGAAAGCTGTGGCCTTGCCCTTCGTCTGACAACCATGTTGCACGCAAATATCAAAATGTTATGGGAACCACATTTTGACCGCTAACTCATTTATCGATGAATATATCGAAACGTAAAAACTCCAAATGAAAGCTGTGTCCTTGCCCTTCGTTTGACACCCATGCTGCACACAAATTTCAATGTTTAATAGGAGCCACATTTTGACCGATAACTCATTTATCGATGAATATATCGAAATATGGAACAGTTCAAATGAAACCTGTGGCCTTGCCCTGTTCTTTGACACCCGTATTGCTTGAAATTTTAAATGTTTAATGCGAAGCACATTTTGACCGCTAACTCATTTATCGATGAATATATCGAAACGTAAAAACTCCAAATGAAAGCTGTGTCCTTGCCCTTCGTTTGACACCCATGCTGCACACAAATTTCAATGTTTAATAGGAGCCACATTTTGACCGCTAACTCTTTTATCGATGAATATATCGAAACGTAAAAACTCCAAATGAAAGCTGTGTCCTTGACCTTCGTTTGACACCCATATTGCACAAAAATTTCAAGGTTTAATGGGAACCACATTTTGACCGCTAACTCATTTATCGATGAATCTATCGAAACGTAAATATTCCAAATGAAAGCTGTGGCCTTGCCCTTCGTCTGACAACCATGTTGCACGCAAATATCAAAATTTTATGGGAACGACATTTTGACCGCTAACTCATTTATCGATGAATATATCGAAACGTAAAAACTCCAAATGAAAGCTGTGTCCTTGCCCTTCGTTTGACACCCATGCTGCACACAAATTTCAATGTTTAATAGGAGCCACATTTTGACCGCTAACTCTTTTATCGATGAATATATCGAAACGTAAAAACTCCAAATGAAAGCTGTGTCCTTGACCTTCGTTTGACACCCATATTGCACAAAAATTTCAAGGTTTAATGGGAACCACATTTTGACCGCTAACTCATTTATCGATGAATCTATCCAAACGTAAATATTCCAAATGAAAGCTGTGGCCTTGCCCTTCGTCTGACAACCATGTTGCACGCAAATATCAAAATGTTATGGGAACCACATTTTGACCGCTAACTCATTTATCGATGAATATATCGAAACGTAAAAACTCCAAATGAAAGCTGTGTCCTTGCCCTTCGTTTGACACCCATGCTGCACACAAATTTCAATGTTTAATAGGAGCCACATTTTGACCGCTAACTCTTTTATCGATGAATATATCGAAACGTAAAAACTCCAAATGAAAGCTGTGTCCTTGACCTTCGTTTGACACCCATATTGCACAAAAATTTCAAGGTTTAATGGGAACCACATTTTGACCGCTAACTCATTTATCGATGAATCTATCGAAACGTAAATATTCCAAATGAAAGCTGTGGCCTTGCCCTTCGTCTGACAACCATGTTGCACGCAAATATCAAAATGTTATGGGAACCACATTTTGACCGCTAACTCATTTATCGATGAATCTATCGAAACGTAAATATTCCAAATGAAAGCTGTGGCCTTGCCCTTCGTCTGACAACCATGTTGCACGCAAATATCAAAATGTTATGGGAACCACATTTTGACCGCTAACTCATTTATCGATGAATATATCGAAACGTAAAAACTCCAAATGAAAGCTGTGTCCTTGCCCTTCGTTTGACACCCATGCTGCACACAAATTTCAATGTTTAATAGGAGCCACATTTTGACCGCTAACTCTTTTATCGATGAATATATCGAAACGTAAAAACTCCAAATGAAAGCTGTGTCCTTGACCTTCGTTTGACACCCATATTGCACAAAAATTTCAAGGTTTAATGGGAACCACATTTTGACCGCTAACTCATTTATCGATGAATCTATCGAAACGTAAATATTCCAAATGAAAGCTGTGGCCTTGCCCTTCGTCTGACAACCATGTTGCACGCAAATATCAAAATGTTATGGGAACCACATTTTGACCGCTAACTCATTTATCGATGAATATATCGAAACGTAAAAACTCCAAATGAAAGCTGTGTCCTTGCCCTTCGTTTGACACTCATGCTGCACACAAGTTTCAATGTTTAATAGGAGCCACATTTTGACCGCTAACTCATTTATCGATGAATATATCGAAACGTAAAAACTCCAAATGAAAGCTGTGTCCTTGACCTTCGTTTGACACCCATATTGCACAAAAATTTCAAGGTTTAATGGGAACCACATTTTGACCGCTAACTCATTTATCGATGAATATATCGAAACGTAAAAACTCCAAATGAAAGCTGTGTCCTTCCCCTTCGTTTGACACTCATGCTGCACACAAGTTTCAATGTTTAATAGGAGCCACATTTTGACCGCTAACTCATTTATCGATGAATATATCGAAACGTAAAAACTCCAAATGAAAGCTGTGTCCTTGACCTTCGTTTGACACCCATATTGCACGAAAATTTCAAGGTTTAATGGGAACCACATTTTGACCGCTAACTCGTTTATCAATGAGTATATCGAAACATAAAAAGTCTAAATGAAAGCTGTCTCCTTGCCCTTCTTTTGACACCCATGCTGCACACAAATTTCAATGTTTAATAGGAGCGACATTTTGACCGATAACTCATTTATCGATGAATATATCGAAATATGGAACAGTTCAAATGAAACCTGTGGCCTTGCCCTGTTCTTTGACACCCGTATTGCTTGAAATTTTAAATGTTTAATGCGAAGCACATTTTGACCGCTAACTCATTTATCGATGAATATATCGAAACATAAAAAGTCCAAATGAAAGCTGTGTCCTTGCCCTTCGTTTGACACCCATGCTGCACACAAATTTCAATGTTTAATAGGAGCCACAATTTGACCGCTAACTCTTTTATCGATGAATATATCGAAATATGGAACAGCTCACATGAAACCTGTGGCCTTGCCCTTTTGTTTGACACCCGTATTGCACGAAATTTTAAATGTTTAATGCGAAGCACATTTTGACCGCTAACTCATTTATCGATGAATATATCGAAACATAAAAAGTCCAAATGAAAGCTGTGTCCTTGCCCTTCGTTTGACACCCATGCTGCACACAAATTTCAATGTTTAATAGGAGCCACATTTTGACCGCTAACTCTTTTATCGATGAATATATCGAAACATGGAACAGCTCAAATGAAACCTGTGGCCTTGCCCTTTTGTTTGACACCCGTATTGCACGAAATTTTAAATGTTTAATGCGAAGCACATTTTGACCGCTAACTCATTTATCGATGAATATATCGAAACATAAAAACTCCAAATAAAAGCTGTGTCCTTGCCCTTCGTTTGACACCCATGCTGCACACAAATTTCAATGTTTAATGGGAACCACACTTTGACCGCTAACTCATTCATCGATGAATATATCGAAACGTAAAAACTCCAAATGAAAGCTGTGTCCTTCCCCTTCGTTTGACACCCATGCTGCACACAAATTTCAATGTTTAATAGGAGCCACAATTTGACCGCTAACTCTTTTATCGATGAATATATCGAAATATGGAACAGCTCACATGAAACCTGTGGCCTTGCCCTTTTGTTTGACACCCGTATTGCACGAAATTTTAAATGTTTAATGCGAAGCACATTTTGACCGCTAACTCATTTATCGATGAATATATCGAAACATAAAAAGTCCAAATGAAAGCTGTGTCCTTGCCCTTCGTTTGACACCCATGCTGCACACAAATTTCAATGTTTAATGGGAACCACACTTTGACCGCTAACTCATTCATCGATGAATATATCGAAACGTAAAAACTCCAAATGAAAGCTGTGTCCTTCCCTTCGTTTGACACTCATGCTGCACACAAGTTTCAATGTTTAATAGGAGCCACATTTTGACCGCTAACTCATTTATCGACACCCATATTGCACAAAAATTTCAAGGTTTAATGGGAACCACATTTTGACCGCTAACTCATTTATCGATGAATCTATCGAAACGTAAATATTCCAAATGAAAGCTGTGGCCTTGCCCTTCGTCTGACAACCATGTTGCACGCAAATATCAAAATGTTATGGGAACCACATTTTGACCGCTAACTCATTTATCGATGAATATATCGAAACGTAAAAACTCCAAATGAAAGCTGTGTCCTTCCCCTTCGTTTGACACTCATGCTGCACACAAGTTTCAATGTTTAATAGGAGCCACATTTTGACCGCTAACTCATTTATCGATGAATATATCGAAACGTAAAAACTCCAAATGAAAGCTGTGTCCTTGACCTTCGTTTGACACCCATATTGCACGAAAATTTCAAGGTTTAATGGGAACCACATTTTGACCGCTAACTCGTTTATCAATGAATATATCGAAACGTAAAAACTCCAAATGAAAGCTCTGGGGTTGCCTTTCGTTTGACATCCATATTGCACGAAAATTTCAAGGTTTAATGGGAACCACATTTTGACCGCTAACTCGTTTATCAATGAATATATCGAAACATAAAAAGTCTAAATGAAAGCTGTCTCCTTGCCCTTCTTTTGACACCCATGCTGCACACAAATTTCAATGTTTAATAGGAGCGACACATTGACCGATAACTCATTTATCAATGAATGTATCGAAATATGGAACAGTTCAAATGAAACCTGTGGCCTTGCCCTGTTGTTTAACACCCGTATTGCACGAAATTTTAAAGGTTTAATGCGAAGCACATTTTGACCGCTAACTCATTTATCGATGAATATATCGAAACATAAAAAGTCCAAATGAAAGCTGTGTCCTTGCCCTTCGTTTGACACCCATGCTGCACACAAATTTCAAGTTTAATAGGAGCCACATTTTGACCGCTAACTCTTTTATCGATGAATATATCGAAATATGGAACAGCTCAAATGAAACCTGTGGCCTTGCCCTTTTGTTTGACACCCGTATTGCACGAAATTTTAAATGTTTAATGCGAAGCACATTTTGACCGCTAACTCATTTATCGATGAATATATCGAAACATAAAAAGTCCAAATGAAACCTGTGTCCTTGCCCTTCGTTTGACACCCATGCTGCACACAAATTTCAATGTTTAATGGGAACCACATTTTGACCGCTAACTCATTCATCGATAGAATATATCGAAACGTAAAAATTCCAAGTGAAAGCTGTGGCCTTGCCCTTCGTTTGACATCCATGCTGCACACAAATTTCAATGTTTAATAGGAGCCACATTTTCACCGCTAACTCATTTATCGATGAATATATCCAAACACAAAGAGTCCTAAGGAAAGCTGTGGCCTCTTTGACACCCATATTGCATGACAATTTCAAGGTTTATTGGGAACCACATTTTGACCGCTAACTCTTTTATCAATGAATATATCGAAACATAAAAAGTCTAAATGAAAGCTGTGTCCTTGCCCTTCGTTTGATACCCATGCTTCACACAAGTTTCAATGTTTAATGGGAGTCTCATTATGACCGATAACTCATTTATTGATGAATATATCGGAACATAAAAAGTCCAAATGAAAGGTGTTGCCTTTCCCTTAGTTTGACACCCATGCTGCACACAAATTTCAATTTTTAATGGGAGTCACATTTTGACCGATAACTCATTTACTAATGAATATATCGAAATATGGAACAGTTCAAATGAAAGGTGTGGCCTTGTCCTTTCGTTTGAAAACCATGTTGCAGGCAAATATCAAGGTGTTATGGGAACCTCATTTTGACCGCTAACTCATTTATCGATGAATATATCGAAACGTAAAAGCTCTAAATGAAAGCTGTGTCCTTGACCTTCGTTTGACACCCATATTGCACAAAAATTTCAAGGTTTAATGGGAACCACATTTTGACCGCTAACTCATTTATCGATGAATCTATCGAAACGTAAATATTCCAAATGAAAGCTGTGGCCTTGCCCTTCGTCTGACAACCATGTTGCACGCAAATATCAAAATGTTATGGGAACCACATTTTGACCGCTAACTCATTTATCGATGAATATATCGAAACGTAAAAACTCCAAATGAAAGCTGTGTCCTTGCCCTTCGTTTGACACCCATGCTGCACACAAATTTCAATGTTTAATAGGAGCCACATTTTGACCGCTAACTCTTTTATCGATGAATATATCGAAACGTAAAAACTCCAAATGAAAGCTGTGTCCTTGACCTTCGTTTGACACCCATATTGCACAAAAATTTCAAGGTTTAATGGGAACCGCATTTTGACCGCTAACTCATTTATCGATGAATCTATCGAAACGTAAATATTCCAAATGAAAGCTGTGGCCTTGCCCTTCGTCTGACAACCATGTTGCACGCAAATATCAAAATGTTATGGGACCCACATTTTGACCGCTAACTCATTTATCGATGAATCTATCGAAACGTAAATATTCCAAATGAAAGCTGTGGCCTTGCCATTCGTCTGACAACCATGTTGCACGCAAATATCAAAATTTTATGGGAACGACATTTTGACCGCTAACTCATTTATCGATGAATATATCGAAACGTAAAAACTCCAAATGAAAGCTGTGTCCTTGCCCTTCGTTTGACACCCATGCTGCACACAAATTTCAATGTTTAATAGGAGCCACATTTTGACCGCTAACTCTTTTATCGATGAATATATCGAAACGTAAAAACTCCAAATGAAAGCTGTGTCCTTGACCTTCGTTTGACACCCATATTGCACAAAAATTTCAAGGTTTAATGGGAACCACATTTTGACCGCTAAGTCATTTATCGATGAATCTATCGAAACGTAAATATTCCAAATGAAAGCTGTGGCCTTGCCCTTCGTCTGACAACCATGTTGCACGCAAATATCAAAATGTTATGGGAACCACATTTTGACCGCTAACTCATTTATCGATGAATATATCGAAACGTAAAAACTCCAAATGAAAGCTGTGTCCTTGCCCTTCGTTTGACACCCATGCTGCACACAAATTTCAATGCTTAATAGGAGCCACATTTTGACCGCTAACTCTTTTATCGATGAATATATCGAAACGTAAAAACTCCAAATGAAAGCTGTGTCCTTGACCTTCGTTTGACACCCATATTGCACAAAAATTTCAAGGTTTAATGGGAACCACATTTTGACCGCTAACTCATTTATCGATGAATCTATCGAAACGTAAATATTCCAAATGAAAGCTGTGGCCTTGCCCTTCGTCTGACAACCATGTTGCACGCAAATATCAAAATGTTATGGGAACCACATTTTGACCGCTAACTCATTTATCGATGAATATATCGAAACGTAAAAACTCCAAATGAAAGCTGTGTCCTTGCCGTTCGTTTGTAACTCATGCTGCACACAAGTTTCAATGTTTAATAGGAGCCACATTTTGACCGCTAACTCATTTATCGATGAATATATCGAAACGTAAAAACTCTAAATGAAAGCTGTGTCCTTGACCTCCGTTTGACACCCATATTGCACAAAAATTTCAAGGTTTAATGGGAACCACATTTTGACCGCTAACTCATTTATCGATGAATCTATCGAAACGTAAATATTCCAAATGAAAGCTGTGGCCTTGCCCTTCGTCTGACAACCATGTTGCACGCAAATATCAAAATGGTATGGGAACCACATTTTGACCGCTAACTCATTTATCGATGAATATATCGAAACGTAAAAACTCCAAATGAAAGCTGTGTCCTTCCCCTTCGTTTGACACTCATGCTGCACACAAGTTTCAATGTTTAATAGGAGCCACATTTTGACCGCTAACTCATTTATCGATGAATATATCGAAACGTAAAAACTCCAAATGAAAGCTGTGTCCTTGACCTTCGTTTGACACCCATATTGCACGAAAATTTCAAGGTTTAATGGGAACCACATTTTGACCGCTAACTCGTTTATCAATGAGTATATCGAAACATAAAAAGTCTAAATGAAAGCTGTCTCCTTGCCCTTCTTTTGACACCCATGCTGCACACAAATTTCAATGTTTAATAGGAGCGACATTTTGACCGATAACTCATTTATCGATGAATATATCGAAATATGGAACAGTTCAAATGAAACCTGTGGCCTTGCCCTGTTCTTTGACACCCGTATTGCTTGAAATTTTAAATGTTTAATGCGAAGCACATTTTGACCGCTAACTCATTTATCGATGAATATATCGAAACATAAAAAGTCCAAATGAAAGCTGTGTCCTTGCCCTTCGTTTGACACCCATGCTGCACACAAATTTCAATGTTTAATAGGAGCCACATTTTGACCGCTAACTCTTTTATCGATGAATATATCGAAACGTAAAAACTCCAAATGAAAGCTGTGTCCTTGACCTTCGTTTGACACCCATATTGCACAAAAATTTCAAGGTTTAATGGGAACCACATTTTGACCGCTAACTCATTTATCGATGAATCTATCGAAACGTAAATATTCCAAATGAAAGCTGTGGCCTTGCCCTTCGTCTGACAACCATGTTGCACGCAAATATCAAAATGTTATGGGAACCACATTTTGACCGCTAACTCATTTATCGATGAATATATCGAAACGTAAAAACTCCAAATGAAAGCTGTGTCCTTGCCCTTCGTTTGACACCCATGCTGCACACAAATTTCAATGTTTAATAGGAGCCACATTTTGACCGATAACTCATTTATCGATGAATATATCGAAATATGGAACAGTTCAAATGAAACCTGTGGCCTTGCCCTGTTCTTTGACACCCGTATTGCTTGAAATTTTAAATGTTTAATGCGAAGCACATTTTGACCGCTAACTCATTTATCGATGAATATATCGAAACGTAAAAACTCCAAATGAAAGCTGTGTCCTTGCCCTTCGTTTGACACCCATGCTGCACACAAATTTCAATGTTTAATAGGAGCCACATTTTGACCGCTAACTCTTTTATCGATGAATATATCGAAACGTAAAAACTCCAAATGAAAGCTGTGTCCTTGACCTTCGTTTGACACCCATATTGCACAAAAATTTCAAGGTTTAATGGGAACCACATTTTGACCGCTAACTCATTTATCGATGAATCTATCGAAACGTAAATATTCCAAATGAAAGCTGTGGCCTTGCCCTTCGTCTGACAACCATGTTGCACGCAAATATCAAAATTTTATGGGAACGACATTTTGACCGCTAACTCATTTATCGATGAATATATCGAAACGTAAAAACTCCAAATGAAAGCTGTGTCCTTGCCCTTCGTTTGACACCCATGCTGCACACAAATTTCAATGTTTAATAGGAGCCACATTTTGACCGCTAACTCTTTTATCGATGAATATATCGAAACGTAAAAACTCCAAATGAAAGCTGTGTCCTTGACCTTCGTTTGACACCCATATTGCACAAAAATTTCAAGGTTTAATGGGAACCACATTTTGACCGCTAACTCTTTTATCGATGAATATATCGAAACGTAAAAACTCCAAATGAAAGCTGTGTCCTTGACCTTCGTTTGACACGAATATTGCACAAAAATTTCAAGGTTTAATGGGAACCACATTTTGACCGCTAACTCATTTATCGATGCATCTATCGAAACGTAAATATTCCAAATGAAAGCTGTGGCCTTGCCCTTCGTCTGACAACCATGTTGCACGCAAATATCAAAATGTTATGGGAACCACATTTTGACCGCTAACTTATTTATCGATGAATATATCGAAACGTAAAAACTCCAAATGAAAGCTGTGTCCTTGCCCTTCGTTTGACACCCATGCTGCACACAAATTTCAATGTTTAATAGGAGCCACATTTTGACCGCTAACTCTTTTATCGATGAATATATCGAAACGTAAAAACTCCAAATGAAAGCTGTGTCCTTGACCTTCGTTTGACACCCATATTGCACAAAAATTTCAAGGTTTAATGGGAACCACATTTTGACCGCTAACTCATTTATCGATGAATCTATCGAAACGTAAATATTCCAAATGAAAGCTGTGGCCTTGCCCTTCGTCTGACAACCATGTTGCACGCAAATATCAAAATGTTATGGGAACCACATTTTGACCGCTAACTCATTTATCGATGAATCTATCGAAACGTAAATATTCCAAATGAAAGCTGTGGCCTTGCCCTTCGTCTGACAACCATGTTGCACGCAAATATCAAAATGTTATGGGAACCACATTTTGACCGCTAACTCATTTATCGATGAATATATCGAAACGTAAAAACTCCAAATGAAAGCTGTGTCCTTGCCCTTCGTTTGACACCCATGCTGCACACAAATTTCAATGTTTAATAGGAGCCACATTTTGACCGCTAACTCATTTATCGATGAATATATCGAAACGTAAAAACTCCAAATGAAAGCTGTGTCCTTGACCTTCGTTTGACACCCATATTGCACAAAAATTTCAAGGTTTAATGGGAACCACATTTTGACCGCTAACTCATTTATCGATGAATCTATCGAAACGTAAATATTCCAAATGAAAGCTGTGGCCTTGCCCTTCGTCTGACAACCATGTTGCACGCAAATATCAAAATGTTATGGGAACCACATTTTGACCGCTAACTCATTTATCGATGAATATATCGAAACGTAAAAACTCCAAATGAAAGCTGTGTCCTTGCCCTTCGTTTGACACTCATGCTGCACACAAGTTTCAATGTTTAATAGGAGCCACATTTTGACCGCTAACTCATTTATCGATGAATATATCGAAACGTAAAAACTCCAAATGAAAGCTGTGTCCTTGACCTTCGTTTGACACCCATATTGCACAAAAATTTCAAGGGTTAATGGGAACCACATTTTGACCGCTAACTCATTTATCGATGAATCTATCGAAACGTAAATATTCCAAATGAAAGCTGTGGCCTTGCCCTTCGTCTGACAACCATGTTGCACGCAAATATCAAAATGTTATGGGAACCACATTTTGACCGCTAACTCATTTATCGATGAATATATCGAAACGTAAAAACTCCAAATGAAAGCTGTGTCCTTCCCCTTCGTTTGACACTCATGCTGCACACAAGTTTCAATGTTTAATAGGAGCCACATTTTGACCGCTAACTCATTTATCGATGAATATATCGAAACGTAAAAACTCCAAATGAAAGCTGTGTCCTTGACCTTCGTTTGACACCTATATTGCACGAAAATTTCAAGGTTTAATGGGAACCACATTTTGACCGCTAACTCGTTTATCAATGAGTATATCGAAACATAAAAAGTCTAAATGAAAGCTGTCTCCTTGCCCTTCTTTTGACACCCATGCTGCACACAAATTTCAATGTTTAATAGGAGCGACATTTTGACCGATAACTCATTTATCGATGAATATATCGAAATATGGAACAGTTCAAATGAAACCTGTGGCCTTGCCCTGTTCTTTGACACCCGTATTGCTTGAAATTTTAAATGTTTAATGCGAAGCACATTTTGACCGCTAACTCATTTATCGATGAATATATCGAAACATAAAAAGTCTAAATGAAAGCTGTCTCCTTGCCCTTCTTTTGACACCCATGCTGCACACAAATTTCAATGTTTAATAGGAGCGACATTTTGACCGATAACTCATTTATCGATGAATATATCGAAATATGGAACAGTTCAAATGAAACCTGTGGCCTTGCCCTGTTCTTTGACACCCGTATTGCTTGAAATTTTAAATGTTTAATGCGAAGCACATTTTGACCGCTAACTCATTTATCGATGAATATATCGAAACATAAAAAGTCCAAATGAAAGCTGTGTCCTTGCCCTTCGTTTGACACCCATGCTGCACACAAATTTCAATGTTTAATAGGAGCCACAATTTGACCGCTAACTCTTTTATCGATGAATATATCGAAATATGGAACAGCTCACATGAAACCTGTGGCCTTGCCCTTTTGTTTGACACCCGTATTGCACGAAATTTTAAATGTTTAATGCGAAGCACATTTTGACCGCTAACTCATTTATCGATGAATATATCGAAACATAAAAAGTCCAAATGAAAGCTGTGTCCTTGCCCTTCGTTTGACACCCATGCTGCACACAAATTTCAATGTTTAATAGGAGCCACATTTTGACCGCTAACTCTTTTATCGATGAATATATCGAAACATGGAACAGCTCAAATGAAACCTGTGGCCTTGCCCTTTTGTTTGACACCCGTATTGCACGAAATTTTAAATGTTTAATGCGAAGCACATTTTGACCGCTAACTCATTTATCGATGAATATATCGAAACATAAAAACTCCAAATAAAAGCTGTGTCCTTGCCCTTCGTTTGACACCCATGCTGCACACAAATTTCAATGTTTAATGGGAACCACATTTTGACCGCTAACTCATTCATCGATAGAATATATCGAAACGTAAAAATTCCAAGTGAAAGCTGTGGCCTTGCCCTTCGTTTGACATCCATGCTGCACACAAATTTCAATGTTTAATAGGAGCCACATTTTCACCGCTAACTCATTTATCGATGAATATATCCAAACACAAAGAGTCCTAAGGAAAGCTGTGGCCTCTTTGACACCCATATTGCATGACAATTTCAAGGTTTATTGGGAACCACATTTTGACCGCTAACTCTTTTATCAATGAATATATCGAAACATAAAAAGTCTAAATGAAAGCTGTGTCCTTGCCCTTCGTTTGATACCCATGCTTCACACAAGTTTCAATGTTTAATGGGAGTCTCATTATGACCGATAACTCATTTATTGATGAATATATCGGAACATAAAAAGTCCAAATGAAAGGTGTTGCCTTTCCCTTAGTTTGACACCCATGCTGCACACAAATTTCAATTTTTAATGGGAGTCACATTTTGACCTTTCGTTTGAAAACCATGTTGCAGGCAAATATCAAGGTGTTATGGGAACCTCATTTTGACCGCTAACTCATTTATCGATGAATATATCGAAACGTAAAAGCTCTAAATGAAAGCTGTGGGGTTGCCTTTCGTTTGACACCCATATTGCACGAAAATTTCAAGGTTTAATGGGATTCACATTTTGACCGAACACTCATTTACTATTGAATAAATCGAAATATGGAACAGTTCAAATGAAAGCTGTGTCCTTCCCCTTCGTTTGACACTCATGCTGCACACAAGTTTCAATGTTTAATAGGAGCCACATTTTGACCGCTAACTCATTTATCGATGAATATATCGAAACGTAAAAACTCCAAATGAAAGCTGTGTCCTTGACCTTCGTTTGACACCCATATTGCACAAAAATTTCAAGGTTTAATGGGAACCACATTTTGACCGCTAACTCATTTATCGATGAATCTATCGAAACGTAAATATTCCAAATGAAAGCTGTGGCCTTGCCCTTCGTCTGACAACCATGTTGCACGCAAATATCAAAATGTTATGGGAACCACATTTTGACCGCTAACTCATTTATCGATGAATATATCGAAACGTAAAAACTCCAAATGAAAGCTGTGGGGTTGCGTTTCGTTTGACATCCATATTGCACGAAAATTTCAAGGTTTAATGGGAACCACATTTTGACCGCTAGCTCGTTTATCAATGAGTATATCGAAACATAAAAAGTCTAAATGAAAGCTGTCTCCTTGCCCTTCTTTTGACACCCATGCTGCACACAAATTTCAATGTTTAATAGGAGCGACATTTTGACCGATAACTCATTTATCGATGAATATATCGAAATATGGAACAGTTCAAATGAAACCTGTGGCCTTGCCCTGTTGTTTACACCCGTATTGCTTGAAATTTTAAATGTTTAATGCGAAGCACATTTTGACCGCTAACTCATTTATCGATGAATATATCGAAACATAAAAAGTCCAAATGAAAGCTGTGTCCTTGCCCTTCGTTTGACACCCATGCTGCACACAAATTTCAATGTTTAAGAGGAGCCACATTTTGACCGCTAACTCTTTTATCGATGAATATATCGAAATATGGAACAGCTCACATGAAACCTGTGGCCTTGCCCTTTTGTTTGACACCCGTATTGCACGAAATTTTAAATGTTTAATGCGAAGCACATTTTGACCGCTAACTCATTTATCGATGAATATATCGAAACATAAAAAGTCCAAATGAAAGCTGTGTCCTTGCCCTTCGTTTGACACCCATGCTGCACACAAATTTCAATGTTTAATAGGAACCACATTTTGACCGCTAACTCATTCATCGATAGAATATATCCAAGTGAAAGCTGTGGCCTTGCCCTTCGTTTGACATCCATGCTGCACACAAATTTCAATGTTTAATAGGAGCCACATTTTGACCGCTAACTCTTTTATCGATGAATATATCGAAATATGGAACAGCTCAAATGAAACCTGTGGCCTTGCCCTTTTGTTTGACACCCGTAATGCACACAAATTTCAAGGTTTCATAGGAACCAGATTTTGACCGCTAACTCTTTTATCAATGAATATATCGAAACGTAAAAACTCCAAATGAAAGCTGTGGGGTTGCCTTTCGTTTGACATCCATATTGCACGAAAATTTCAAGGTTTAATGGGAACCACATTTTGACCGCTAACTCGTTTATCAATGAGTATATCGAAACATAAAAAGTCTAAATGAAAGCTGTCTCCTTGCCCTTCTTTTGACACCCATGCTGCACAAAAATTTCAATGTTTAATAGGAGCGACATTTTGACCGATAACTCATTTATCGATGAATATATCGAAATATGGAACAGTTCAAATGAAACCTGTGGCCTTGCCCTGTTGTTTGACACCCGTATTGCACGAAATTTTAAATGTTTAATGCGAAGCACATTTTGACCGCTAACTCATTTATCGATGAATATATCGAAACATAAAAAGTCCAAATGAAAGCTGTGTCCTTGCCCTTCGTTTGATACCCATGCTGCACACAAATTTCAATGTTTAATAGGAGCCACATTTTGACCGCTAACTCATTTATCGATGAATATATCGAAACATAAAAAGTCCAAATGAAAGCTGTGTCCTTGCCCTTCGTTTGATACCCATGCTGCACACAAATTTCAATGTTTAATAGGAGCCACATTTTGACCGCTAACTCTTTTATCGATGAATATATCGAAACATGGAACAGCTCAAATGAAACCTGTGGCCTTGCCCTTTTGTTTGACACCCGTATTGCACGAAATTTTAAATGTTTAATGCGAAGCACATTTTGACCGCTAACTCATTTATCGATGAATATATCGAAACATAAAAACTCCAAATAAAAGCTGTGTTCTTGGCCTTCGTTTGAAACCCATGCTGCACACAAATTTCAATGTTTAATGGGAACCACATTTTGACCGCTAACTCATTCATCGATAGAATATATCGAAACGTAAAAATTCCAGGTGAAAGCTGTGGCCTTGCCCTTCCTTTGACATCCATGCTGCACACAAATTTCAATGTTTAATAGGAGCCACATTTTCACCGCTAACTCATTTATCGATGAATATATCCAAACACAAAGAGTCCAAATGAAAGCTGTGGCCTTGCTCTTTCGTTTGACGCTCATATTGCACGAAAATTTCAAGGTTTAATGGGAAGCACATTTTCAGCGCTTTCTCATTTATCGATGAATATATCAAACACAAAGAGTCCTAAGGAAAGCTGTGGCCTCTTTGACACCCATATTGCATGACAATTTCAAGGTTTAATGGGAACCACATTTTGACCGCTAACTCTTTTATCAATGAATATATCGAAACATAAAAAGTCTAAAAGAAAGCTGTGTCCTTGCCCTTCGTTTGATACCCATGCTTCACACAAGTTTCAATGTTTAATGGGAGTCTCATTATGACCGATAACTCATTTATTGATGAACATATCGGAACATAAAAAGTCCAAATGAAAGGTGTTGCCTTTCCCTTAGTTTGACACCCATGCTGCACACAAATTTCAATTTTTAATGGGAGTCACATTTTGACCGATAACTCATTTACTAATGAATATATCGAAATATGGAACAGTTCAAATGAAAGCTGTGGCCTTGTCCTTTCGTTTGAAAACCATGTTGCAGGCAAATATCAAGGTGTTATGGGAACCTCATTTTGACCGCTAACTCATTTATCGATGAATATATCGAAACGTAAAAGCTCTAAATGAAAGCTGTGGGGTTGCCTTTCGTTTGACATCCATATTGCACGAAAATTTCAAGGTTTAATGGGAGTCACATTTTGACCGAACACTCATTTACTATTGAATATATCGAAATATGGAACAGTTCAAATGAAAGCTGTGTCCTTGCCCTTCGTTTGACTTCCATTTTGCACGAAAATTTCAAGGTTTCATGGGAACCACATTTTGACCGCTAACTCATTTATCGATGAATATATCCAAACACAAAGAGTCCAAATCAAAGCTATGGCCTTGCTCTTTCGTTTCACACCCATATTGCACGAAAATTGAAAGGTTTAATGGGAGTCACATTTTGACCGAACACTCATTTACTATTGAATATATCGAAATATGGAACAGTTCAAATGAAAGCTGTGTCCTTCCCTTTCGTTTGACACTCATGCTGCACACAAGTTTCAATGTTTAATAGGAGCCACATTTTGACCGCTAACTCATTTATCGATGAATATATCGAAACGTAAAAACTCCAAATGAAAGCTGTGTCCTTGACCTTCGTTTGACACCCATATTGCACAAAAATTTCAAGGTTAAATGGGAACCACATTTTGACCGCTAACTCATTTATCGATGAATCTATCGAAACGTAAATATTCCAAATGAAAGCTGTGGCCTTGCCCTTTCGTTTGACAACCATGTTGCACGCAAATATCAAAATGTTATGGGAACCACATTTTGACCGCTAACTCATTTATCGATGAATATATCGAAACGTAAAAACTCCAAATGAAAGCTGTGGGGTTGCGTTTCGTTTAACATCCATATTGCACGAAAATTTCAAGGTTTAATGGGAACCACATTTTGACCGCTAACTCGTTTATCAATGAGTATATCGAAACATAAAAAGTCTAAATGAAAGCTGTCTCCTTGCCCTTCTTTTGACACCCATGCTGCACACAAATTTCAATGTTTAATAGGAGCGACATTTTGACCGATAATTCATTTATCGATGAATATATCGAAATATGGAACAGTTCAAATGAAACCTGTGGCCTTGCCCTGTTGTTTGACACCCGTATTGCACGAAATTTTAAATGTTTAATGCGAAGCACATTTTGACCGCTAACTCATTTATCGATGAATATATCGAAACATAAAAAGTCCAAATGAAAGCTGTGTCCTTGCCCTTCGTTTGACACCCATGCTGCACACAAATTTCAATGTTTAATAGGAGCCACATTTTGACCGCTAACTCTTTTATCGATGAATATATCGAAACATGGAACAGCTCAAATGAAACCTGTGGCCTTGCCCTTTTGTTTGACACCCGTATTGCACGAAATTTTAAATGTTTAATGCGAAGCACATTTTGACCGCTAACTCATTTATCGATGAATATATCGAAACATAAAAAGTCCAAATGAAAGCTGTGTCCTTGCCCTTCGTTTGATACCCATGCTGCACACAAATTTCAATGTTTAATAGGAGCCACATTTTGACCGCTAACTCTTTTATCGATGAATATATCGAAACATGGAACAGCTCAAATGAAACCTGTGGCCTTGCCCTTTTGTTTGACACCCGTATTGCACGAAATTTTAAATGTTTAATGCGAAGCACATTTTGACCGCTAACTCATTTATCGATGAATATATCGAAACATAAAAACTCCAAATAAAAGCTGTGTTCTTGGCCTTCGTTTGAAACCCATGCTGCACACAAATTTCAATGTTTAATGGGAACCACATTTTGACCGCTAACTCATTCATCGATAGAATATATCGAAACGTAAAAATTCCAAGTGAAAGCTGTGGCCTTGCCCTTCCTTTGACATCCATGCTGCACACAAATTTCAATGTTTAATAGGAGCCACATTTTCACCGCTAACTCATTTATCGATGAATATATCCAAACACAAAGAGTCCAAATGAAAGCTGTGGCCTTGCTCTTTCGTTTGACGCTCATATTGCACGAAAATTTCAAGGTTTAATGGGAGTCACATTTTGACCGAACACTCATTTACTATTGAATATATCGAAATATGGAACAGTTCAAATGAAAGCTGTGTCCTTGCCCTTCGTTTGATACCCATGCTTCACACAAGTTTCAATGTTTAATGGGAGTCTCATTATGACCGATAACTCATTTATTGATGAACATATCGGAACATAAAAAGTCCAAATGAAAGGTGTTGCCTTTCCCTTAGTTTGACACCCATGCTGCACACAAATTTCAATTTTTAATGGGAGTCACATTTTGACCGATAACTCATTTACTAATGAATATATCGAAATATGGAACAGTTCAAATGAAAGCTGTGGCCTTGTCCTTTCGTTTGAAAACCATGTTGCCGGCAAATATCAAGGTGTTATGGGAACCTCATTTTGACCGCTAACTCATTTATCGATGAATATATCGAAACGTAAAAGCTCTAAATGAAAGCTGTGGGGTTGCCTTTCGTTTGACATCCATATTGCACGAAAATTTCAAGGTTTAATGGGAGTCACATTTTGACCGAACACTCATTTACTATTGAATATATCGAAATATGGAACAGTTCAAATGAAAGCTGTGTCCTTGCCCTTCGTTTGACTTCCATTTTGCACGAAAATTTCAAGGTTTCATGGGAACCACATTTTGACCGCTAACTCATTTATCGATGAATATATCCAAACACAAAGAGTCCAAATCAAAGCTATGGCCTTGCTCTTTCGTTTCACACCCATATTGCACGAAAATTGAAAGGTTTAATGGGAGTCACATTTTGACCGAACACTCATTTACTATTGAATATATCGAAATATGGAACAGTTCAAATGAAAGCTGTGTCCTTCCCTTTCGTTTGACACTCATGCTGCACACAAGTTTCAATGTTTAATAGGAGCCACATTTTGACCGCTAACTCATTTATCGATGAATATATCGAAACGTAAAAACTCCAAATGAAAGCTGTGTCCTTGACCTTCGTTTGACACCCATATTGCACAAAAATTTCAAGGTTAAATGGGAACCACATTTTGACCGCTAACTCATTTATCGATGAATCTATCGAAACGTAAATATTCCAAATGAAAGCTGTGGCCTTGCCCTTTCGTTTGACAACCATGTTGCACGCAAATATCAAAATGTTATGGGAACCACATTTTGACCGCTAACTCATTTATCGATGAATATATCGAAACGTAAAAACTCCAAATGAAAGCTGTGGGGTTGCGTTTCGTTTAACATCCATATTGCACGAAAATTTCAAGGTTTAATGGGAACCACATTTTGACCGCTAACTCGTTTATCAATGAGTATATCGAAACATAAAAAGTCTAAATGAAAGCTGTCTCCTTGCCCTTCTTTTGACACCCATGCTGCACACAAATTTCAATGTTTAATAGGAGCGACATTTTGACCGATAATTCATTTATCGATGAATATATCGAAATATGGAACAGTTCAAATGAAACCTGTGGCCTTGCCCTGTTGTTTGACACCCGTATTGCACGAAATTTTAAATGTTTAATGCGAAGCACATTTTGACCGCTAACTCATTTATCGATGAATATATCGAAACATAAAAAGTCCAAATGAAAGCTGTGTCCTTGCCCTTCGTTTGACACCCATGCTGCACACAAATTTCAATGTTTAATAGGAGCCACATTTTGACCGCTAACTCTTTTATCGATGAATATATCGAAATATGGAACAGCTCACATGAAACCTGTGGCCTTGCCCTTTTGTTTGACACCCGTATTGCACGAAATTTTAAATGTTTAATGCGAAGCACATTTTGACCGCTAACTCATTTATCGATGAATATATCGAAACATAAAAAGCCCAAATGAAAGCTGTGTCCTTGCCCTTCGTTTGACACCCATGCTGCACACAAATTTCAATGTTTAATGGGAACCACATTTTGACCGCTAACTCATTCATCGATAGAATATATCCAAGTGAAAGCTGTGGCCTTGCCCTTCGTTTGACATCCATGCTGCACACAAATTTCAATGTTTAATAGGAGCCACATTTTGACCGCTAACTCTTTTATCGATAAATATATCGAAATATGGAACAGCTCAAATGAAACCTGTGGCCTTGCCCTTTTGTTTGACACCCGTATTGCACACAAATTTCAAGGTTTCATAGGAACCAGATTTTGACCGCTAACTCTTTTATCAATGAATATATCGAAACGTAAAAACTCCAAATGAAAGCTGTGGGGTTGCCTTTCGTTTGACATCCATATTGCACGAAAATTTCAAGGTTTAATGGGAACCACATTTTGACCGCTAACTCGTTTATCAATGAATATATCGAAACATAAAAAGTCTAATTGAAAGCTGTCTCCTTGCCCTTCTTTTGACACCCATGCTGCACACAAATTTCAATGTTTAATAGGAACGACATTTTGACCGATAACTCATTTATCGATGAATATATCGAAATATGGAACAGTTCAAATGAAACCTGTGGCCTTGCCCTGTTGTTTGACACCCGTATTGCACGAAATTTTAAATGTTTAATGCGAAGCACATTTTGACCGCTAACTCATTTATCGATGAATATATCGAAACATAAAAAGTCCAAATGAAAGCTGTGTCCTTGCCCTTCGTTTGACACCCATGCTGCACACAAATTTCAATGTTTAATAGGAGCCACCATTTGACCGCTAACTCTTTTATCGATGAATATATCGAAATATGGAACAGCTCAAATGAAACCTGTGGCCTTGCCCTTTTGTTTGACACCCGTATTGCACGAAATTTTAAATGTTTAATGCGAAGCACATTTTGACCGCTAACTCATTTATCGATGAATATATCGAAACATAAAAAGTCCAAATGAAAGCTGTGTCCTTGCCGTTCGTTTGACACCCATGCTGCACACAAATTTCAATGTTTAATGGGAACCACATTTCGACCGCTAACTCATTCATCGATAGAATATATCGAAACGTAAAAATTCCAAGTGAAAGCTGTGGCCTTGCCCTTCGTTTGACATCCATGCTGCACACAAATTTCAATGTTTAATAGGAGCCACATTTTCACCGCTAACTCATTTATCGATGAATATATCCAAACACAAAGAGTCCAAATGAAAGCTGTGGCCTTGCTCTTTCGTTTGACGCTCATATTGCACGAAAATTTCAAGGTTTAATGGGAAGCACATTTTCAGCGCTTTCTCATTTATCGATGAATATATCAAAAACAAAGAGTCCTAAGGAAAGCTGTGGCCTCTTTGACACCCATATTGCATGACAATTTCAAGGTTTAATGGGAACCACATTTTGACCGCTAACTCTTTTATCAATGAATATATCGAAACATAAAAAGTCTAAATGAAAGCTGTGTCCTTGCCTTTCGTTTGATACCCATGCTTCACACAAGTTTCAATGTTTAATGGGAGTCTCATTATGACCGATAACTCATTTTTGATGAATATATCGGAACATAAAAAGTCCAAATGAAAGGTGTTGCCTTTCCCTTAGTTTGACACCCATGCTGCACACAAATTTCAATGTTTAATGGGAACCACATTTTGACCGCTAACTCATTCATCGATAAATATATATTGAAACGTAAAAACTCCAAATGAAAGCTGTGTCCTTCCCCTTTGTTTGACACCCATGCTGCACACAAATTTCAATGTTTAATGGGAACCACATTTTGACCGCTAACTCATTCATCGATAAATATATATTGAAACGTAAAAGCTCCAAATGAAAGCTGCGTCCTTCCCCTTCGTTTGACACCCATGCTGCACACAAATTTCAATGTTTAATGGGAACTACATTTTGACCGCTAACTCATTCATCGATAAATATATAATGAAACGTAAAAACTCCAAATGAAAGCTGTGTCTTTCCCCTTCGTTTGACACCCATGCTGCACACAAATTTCTATGTTTAATAGGAGCCACATTTTGACCGCTAACTCATTCATCGATAAATATATCGAAACGTAAAAGCTCCAAATGAAAGCTGTGGGGTTGACTTTCGTTTGTAATCCATATTGCACGAAAATTTCAAGGTTTAATGGGAGTCACATTTTGACCGAACACTCATTTACTATTGAATATATCGAAATATGGAAGCTGTGGCCTTGCCCTTTCGTTTGACAACCATGTTGCACTCAAATATCAAGGTGTTATGGGAACCAAATTTTGACCGATAACTCATTCAACGATAAATATATATTGAAACGTAAAAACTCCAAATAAAAGCTGTGGCCTTCCCCTTCGTTTGACACCCATGCTGCACACAAATTTCAATGTTTAATGGGAACCACATTTTGACCGATAACTCATTCAACGATAAATATATATTGAAACGTAAAAACTCCAAATGAAAACTGCGTCCTTCCCCTTTGTTTGACACCCATGCTGCACACAAATTTCAATGTTTAATAGGAGCGACATTTCGACCGATAACTCTTTTATCGATGAATATATCGAAATATGGAACAGTTCAAATGAAAGCTGTGGCCTTGTCCTTTCGTTTGACACTCATGCTGCACACAAGTTTCAATGTTTAATGGGAGTCTCATTATGACCGATAACTCATTTATCGATGAATATATCCAAACACAAAGAGTCCAAATGAAAGCTGTGGCCTTGCTCTTTCGTTTGACGCTCATATTGCACGAAAATTTCAAGGTTTAATGGGAAGCACATTTTCAGCGCTTTCTCATTTATCGATGAATATATCAAAAACAAAGAGTCCTAAGGAAAGCTGTGGCCTCTTTGACACCCATATTGCATGACAATTTCAAGGTTTAATGGGAACCACATTTTGACCGCTAACTCTTTTATCAATGAATATATCGAAACATAAAAAGTCTAAATGAAAGCTGTGTCCTTGCCCTTCGTTTGATACCCATGCTTCACACAAGTTTCAATGTTTAATGGGAGTCTCATTATGACCGCTAACTCATTTATCGATGAATATATCGAAGCGTAAAAGCTCTAAATGAAAGCTGTGGGGTTGCCTTTCGTTTGACATCCATATTGCACGAAAATTTCAAGGTTTAATGGGAGTCACATTTTGACCGAACACTCATTTACTATTGAATATATCGAAATATGGAACAGTTCAAATGAAAGCTGTGTCCTTCCCCTTCGTTTGACACTCATGCTGCACACAAGTTTCAATGTTTAATAGGAGCCACATTTTCACCGCTAACTCATTTATCGATGAATATATCGAAACGTAAAAACTCCACATGAAAGCTGTGTCCTTGCCCTTCGTTTGACTTCCATTTTGCACGAAAATTTCAAGGTTTCATGGGAACCACATTTTGACCGCTAACTCATTTATCGATGAATATATCCAAACACAAAGAGTCCAAATCAAAGCTGTGGCCTTGCTCTTTCGTTTCACACCCATATTGCACGAAAATTGAAAGGTTTAATGGGAGTCACATTTTGACCGATAACTCATCTACTGATGAATATATCGAAATGTGGAACAGTTCAAATGAAAGCTGTGGCCTTGCCCTTTCGTTTGACACCCATATTGCACACAAATTTTAAGGTTTAATAGGAACGACATTTTGACCGCTAACTCTTTTATCAATGAATATATTGAAACGTCAAAACTCCAAATGAAAGCTGTGTCCTTCCTCTTCGTTTGACACCCATGCTGCACACAAATTTCTATGTTTATTAGGAGCCACATTTTGACCGCTAACTCATTCATCGATAAATATATATTCAAACGTAAAAACTCCAAATGAAAGCTGCGTCCTTCCCCTTCGTTTGACACCCATGCTGCACACAAATTTCTATGTTTAATAGGAGCCACATTTTGATCGCTAACTCATTCACCGATAAATATATATTGAAACGTAAAAACTCCAAATGAAAGCTGTGTCCTTGCCCTTCTTTTGACACCCATGCTGCACGAAAATTGCAATGTTTAATGGGAACCCCATTTTGACCGCTAACTCAGTCATCGATAAATATATCGAAACGTAAAAACCCCAAATGAAAGCTGTGTCCTTGCCCTTCTTTTGACACCCATGCTGCACACAAATTTCAATGTTTAATGGGAACCACATTTTGACCGATAACTCATTCAACGATAAATATATATTGAAACGTAAAAACTCCAAATGAAAGCTGTGTCCTTCCCCTTCGTTTGACACCCATGCTGCACACAAATTTCAATGTTTAATGGGAACCACATTTTGACCGCTAACTCATTCATCGATAAAGATATATTGAAACCTAAAACTCCAAATGAAAGCTGTGGCCTTCCCCTTCGTTTGACACCCATGCTGCACACAAATTTCAATGTTTAATGGGAACCACATTTTGACCGCTAACTCATTCATCGATAAATATATATTGAAACGTAAAAACTCCAAATGAAAGCTGTGTCCTTCCCCTTCGTTTGACACCCATGCTGCACACAAATTTCAATGTTTAATGGGAACCACATTTTGACCGCTAACTCATTCATCGATAAATATATATTGAAACGTAAAAACTCCAAATGAAAGCTGCGTCCTTCCCCTTCGTTTGACACCCATGCTGCACACAAATTTCAATGTTTAATGGGAACTACATTTTGACCGCTAACTCATTCATCGATAAATATATAATGAAACGTAAAAACTCCAAATGAAAGCTGTGTCCTTCCCCTTCGTTTGACACCCATGCTGCACACAAATTTCTATGTTTAATAGGAGCCACATTTTGACCGCTAACTCATTCATCGATAAATATATCGAAACGTAAAAGCTCCAAATGAAAGCTGTGGGGTTGACTTTCGTTTGTAATCCATATTGCACGAAAATTTCAAGGTTTAATGGGAGTCACATTTTGACCGAACACTCATTTACTATTGAATATATCGAAATATGGAAGCTGTGGCCTTGCCCTTTCGTTTGACAACCATGTTGCACTCAAATATCAAGGTGTTATGGGAACCAAATTTTGACCGATAACTCATTCAACGATAAATATATATTGAAACGTAAAAACTCCAAATAAAAGCTGTGGCCTTCCCCTTCGTTTGACACCCATGCTGCACACAAATTTCAATGTTTAATGGGAACCACATTTTGACCGATAACTCATTCAACGATAAATATATATTGAAACGTAAAAACTCCAAATGAAAACTGCGTCCTTCCCCTTTGTTTGACACCCATGCTGCACACAAATTTCAATGTTTAATAGGAGCGACATTTCGACCGATAACTCTTTTATCGATGAATATATCGAAATATGGAACAGTTCAAATGAAAGCTGTGGCCTTGTCCTTTCGTTTGACACTCATGCTGCACACAAGTTTCAATGTTTAATGGGAGTCTCATTATGACCGATAACTCATTTATCGATGAATATATCCAAACACAAAGAGTCCAAATGAAAGCTGTGGCCTTGCTCTTTCGTTTGACGCTCATATTGCACGAAAATTTCAAGGTTTAATGGGAAGCACATTTTCAGCGCTTTCTCATTTATCGATGAATATATCAAAAACAAAGAGTCCTAAGGAAAGCTGTGGCCTCTTTGACACCCATATTGCATGACAATTTCAAGGTTTAATGGGAACCACATTTTGACCGCTAACTCTTTTATCAATGAATATATCGAAACATAAAAAGTCTAAATGAAAGCTGTGTCCTTGCCCTTCGTTTGATACCCATGCTTCACACAAGTTTCAATGTTTAATGGGAGTCTCATTATGACCGCTAACTCATTTATCGATGAATATATCGAAGCGTAAAAGCTCTAAATGAAAGCTGTGGGGTTGCCTTTCGTTTGACATCCATATTGCACGAAAATTTCAAGGTTTAATGGGAGTCACATTTTGACCGAACACTCATTTACTATTGAATATATCGAAATATGGAACAGTTCAAATGAAAGCTGTGTCCTTCCCCTTCGTTTGACACTCATGCTGCACACAAGTTTCAATGTTTAATAGGAGCCACATTTTCACCGCTAACTCATTTATCGATGAATATATCGAAACGTAAAAACTCCACATGAAAGCTGTGTCCTTGCCCTTCGTTTGACTTCCATTTTGCACGAAAATTTCAAGGTTTCATGGGAACCACATTTTGACCGCTAACTCATTTATCGATGAATATATCCAAACACAAAGAGTCCAAATCAAAGCTGTGGCCTTGCTCTTTCGTTTCACACCCATATTGCACGAAAATTGAAAGGTTTAATGGGAGTCACATTTTGACCGATAACTCATCTACTGATGAATATATCGAAATGTGGAACAGTTCAAATGAAAGCTGTGGCCTTGCCCTTTCGTTTGACACCCATATTGCACACAAATTTTAAGGTTTAATAGGAACGACATTTTGACCGCTAACTCTTTTATCAATGAATATATTGAAACGTCAAAACTCCAAATGAAAGCTGTGTCCTTCCTCTTCGTTTGACACCCATGCTGCACACAAATTTCTATGTTTATTAGGAGCCACATTTTGACCGCTAACTCATTCATCGATAAATATATATTCAAACGTAAAAACTCCAAATGAAAGCTGCGTCCTTCCCCTTCGTTTGACACCCATGCTGCACACAAATTTCTATGTTTAATAGGAGCCACATTTTGATCGCTAACTCATTCACCGATAAATATATATTGAAACGTAAAAACTCCAAATGAAAGCTGTGTCCTTGCCCTTCTTTTGACACCCATGCTGCACGAAAATTGCAATGTTTAATGGGAACCCCATTTTGACCGCTAACTCAGTCATCGATAAATATATCGAAACGTAAAAACCCCAAATGAAAGCTGTGTCCTTGCCCTTCTTTTGACACCCATGCTGCACACAAATTTCAATGTTTAATGGGAACCACATTTTGACCGATAACTCATTCAACGATAAATATATATTGAAACGTAAAAACTCCAAATGAAAGCTGTGTCCTTCCCCTTCGTTTGACACCCATGCTGCACACAAATTTCAATGTTTAATGGGAACCACATTTTGACCGCTAACTCATTCATCGATAAAGATATATTGAAACCTAAAACTCCAAATGAAAGCTGTGGCCTTCCCCTTCGTTTGACACCCATGCTGCACACAAATTTCAATGTTTAATGGGAACCACATTTTGACCGCTAACTCATTCATCGATAAATATATATTGAAACGTAAAAACTCCAAATGAAAGCTGTGTCCTTCCCCTTCGTTTGACACCCATGCTGCACACAAATTTCAATGTTTAATGGGAACCACATTTTGACCGCTAACTCATTCATCGATAAATATATATTGAAACGTAAAAACTCCAAATGAAAGCTGCGTCCTTCCCCTTCGTTTGACACCCATGCTGCACACAAATTTCAATGTTTAATGGGAACTACATTTTGACCGCTAACTCATTCATCGATAAATATATAATGAAACGTAAAAACTCCAAATGAAAGCTGTGTCCTTCCCCTTCGTTTGACACCCATGCTGCACACAAATTTCTATGTTTAATAGGAGCCACATTTTGACCGCTAACTCATTCATCGATAAATATATCGAAACGTAAAAGCTCCAAATGAAAGCTGTGGGGTTGACTTTCGTTTGTAATCCATATTGCACGAAAATTTCAAGGTTTAATGGGAGTCACATTTTGACCGAACACTCATTTACTATTGAATATATCGAAATATGGAAGCTGTGGCCTTGCCCTTTCGTTTGACAACCATGTTGCACTCAAATATCAAGGTGTTATGGGAACCAAATTTTGACCGATAACTCATTCAACGATAAATATATATTGAAACGTAAAAACTCCAAATAAAAGCTGTGGCCTTCCCCTTCGTTTGACACCCATGCTGCACACAAATTTCAATGTTTAATGGGAACCACATTTTGACCGATAACTCATTCAACGATAAATATATATTGAAACGTAAAAACTCCAAATGAAAACTGCGTCCTTCCCCTTTGTTTGACACCCATGCTGCACACAAATTTCAATGTTTAATAGGAGCGACATTTCGACCGATAACTCTTTTATCGATGAATATATCGAAATATGGAACAGTTCAAATGAAAGCTGTGGCCTTGTCCTTTCGTTTGACACTCATGCTGCACACAAGTTTCAATGTTTAATGGGAGTCTCATTATGACCGATAACTCATTTATCGATGAATATATCCAAACACAAAGAGTCCAAATGAAAGCTGTGGCCTTGCTCTTTCGTTTGACGCTCATATTGCACGAAAATTTCAAGGTTTAATGGGAAGCACATTTTCAGCGCTTTCTCATTTATCGATGAATATATCAAAAACAAAGAGTCCTAAGGAAAGCTGTGGCCTCTTTGACACCCATATTGCATGACAATTTCAAGGTTTAATGGGAACCACATTTTGACCGCTAACTCTTTTATCAATGAATATATCGAAACATAAAAAGTCTAAATGAAAGCTGTGTCCTTGCCCTTCGTTTGATACCCATGCTTCACACAAGTTTCAATGTTTAATGGGAGTCTCATTATGACCGCTAACTCATTTATCGATGAATATATCGAAACGTTAAAGCTCTAAATGAAAGCTGTGGGGTTGCCTTTCGTTTGACATCCATATTGCACGAAAATTTCAAGGTTTAATGGGAGTCACATTTTGACCGAACACTCATTTACTATTGAATATATCGAAATATGGAACAGTTCAAATGAAAGCTGTGTCCTTCCCCTTCGTTTGACACTCATGCTGCACACAAGTTTCAATGTTTAATAGGAGCCACATTTTCACCGCTAACTCATTTATCGATGAATATATCGAAACGTAAAAACTCCACATGAAAGCTGTGTCCTTGCCCTTCGTTTGACTTCCATTTTGCACGAAAATTTCAAGGTTTCATGGGAACCACATTTTGACCGCTAACTCATTTATCGATGAATATATCCAAACACAAAGAGTCCAAATCAAAGCTGTGGCCTTGCTCTTTCGTTTCACACCCATATTGCACGAAAATTGAAAGGTTTAATGGGAGTCACATTTTGACCGATAACTCATCTACTGATGAATATATCGAAATGTGGAACAGTTCAAATGAAAGCTGTGGCCTTGCCCTTTCGTTTGACACCCATATTGCACACAAATTTTAAGGTTTAATAGGAACGACATTTTGACCGCTAACTCTTTTATCAATGAATATATTGAAACGTCAAAACTCCAAATGAAAGCTGTGTCCTTCCTCTTCGTTTGACACCCATGCTGCACACAAATTTCTATGTTTATTAGGAGCCACATTTTGACCGCTAACTCATTCATCGATAAATATATATTGAAACGTAAAAACTCCAAATGAAAGCTGCGTCCTTCCCCTTCGTTTGACACCCATGCTGCACACAAATTTCTATGTTTAATAGGAGCCACATTTTGATCGCTAACTCATTCACCGATAAATATATATTGAAACGTAAAAACTCCAAATGAAAGCTGTGTCCTTGCCCTTCTTTTGACACCCATGCTGCACGAAAATTGCAATGTTTAATGGGAACCCCATTTTGACCGCTAACTCAGTCATCGATAAATATATCGAAACGTAAAAACCCCAAATGAAAGCTGTGTCCTTGCCCTTCTTTTGACACCCATGCTGCACACAAATTGCAATGTTTAATGGGAACCACATTTTGACCGATAACTCATTCAACGATAAATATATATTGAAACGTAAAAACTCCAAATGAAAGCTGTGTCCTTCCCCTTCGTTTGACACCCATGCTGCACACAAATTTCAATGTTTAATGGGAACCACATTTTGACCGCTAACTCATTCATCGATAAAGATATATTGAAACCTAAAACTCCAAATGAAAGCTGTGGCCTTCCCCTTCGTTTGACACCCATGCTGCACACAAATTTCAATGTTTAATGGGAACCACATTTTGACCGCTAACTCATTCATCGATAAATATATATTGAAACGTAAAAACTCCAAATGAAAGCTGTGTCCTTCCCCTTTGTTTGACACCCATGCTGCACACAAATTTCAATGTTTAATGGGAACCACATTTTGACCGCTAACTCATTCATCGATAAATATATATTGAAACGTAAAAACTCCAAATGAAAGCTGCGTCCTTCCCCTTCGTTTGACACCCATGCTGCACACAAATTTCAATGTTTAATGGGAACTACATTTTGACCGCTAACTCATTCATCGATAAATATATAATGAAACGTAAAAACTCCAAATGAAAGCTGTGTCCTTCCCCTTCGTTTGACACCCATGCTGCACACAAATTTCTATGTTTAATAGGAGCCACATTTTGACCGCTAACTCATTCATCGATAAATATATCGAAACGTAAAAGCTCCAAATGAAAGCTGTGGGGTTGACTTTCGTTTGACAACCATGTTGCACTCAAATATCAAGGTGTTATGGGAACCAAATTTTGACCGCTAACTCATTCATCGATAAATATATATTGAAACGTATAAACTCTAAATGAAAGCTGTGTCCTTCCCCTTCGTTTGACATTCATGCTGCACACAAGTTTCAATGTTTAAAAGGAGCCACATTTTGACCGCTAACTCATTTATCGATGAATATATCGAAACGTAAAAACTCCAAATGAAAGCTGTGTCCTTGACCTTCGTTTGACACCCATATTGCACAAAAATTTCAAGGTTTAATGGGAACCACATTTTGACCGCTAACTCTTTTATCAATAAATAGATCGAAACATAAAAAGTCTAAATGAAAGCTGTGTTCTTGCCCTTCGTTTGACACCCATGCTGCACACAAATTTCAATGTTTAATAGGAGCGACATTTCGACCGATAACTCTTTTATCGATGAATATATATTGAAACGTATAAACTCCAAATGAAAGCTGTGTCCTTCCCCTTCGTTTGACACTCATGCTGCACACAAGTTTCTATGTTTAATAGGAGCCACATTTTGACCGCTAACTCATTCATCGATAAATATATATTGAAACGTAAAAACTCCAAATGAAAGCTCCGTCCTTCCCCAGGAGCCACATTTTGACCGCTAACTCATTCACCGATAAATATATATTGAAACGTAAAAACTCCAAATGAAAGCTGTGGCCTTCCCCTTCGTTTGACACCCATGCAGCACACAAATTTCAATGTTTAATGGGAACCACATTTTGACCGATAACTCATTCAACGATAAATATATATTGAAACGTAAAAACTCCTTCCCCTTTGTTTGACACCCATGCTGCACACAAATTTCAATGTTTAATGGGAACCAAATTTTGACCGATATCTCATTCAACGATAAATATATATTGAAACGTAAAAACTCCAACTAAAAGCTGTGGCCTTCCCCTTCGTTTGACACCCATGCTGCACACAAATTTCAATGTTTAATGGGAACCACATTTTGACCGATAACTCATTCAACGATAAATATATATTGAAACGTAAAAACTCCAAATGAAAACTGTGGCCTTCCCCTTCGTTTGACACCCATGCTGCACACAAATTTCAATGTTTAATGGGGACCACATTTTGACCGATAACTCATTCAACGATGAATATATATTGAAACGTAAAAACTCCAAATGAAAGCTGTGGCCTTCCTCTTCGTTTGACACCCATGCTGCACACAAATTTCAATGTTTAATGGGAACCACATTTTGACCGATAACTCATTCAACGATAAATATATATTGAAACGTAAAAACTCCAAATGAAAGCTGCGTCCTTCCCCTTTGTTTGACACCCATGCTGCACACAAATTTCAATGTTTAATAGGAGCGACATTTCGACCGATAACTCTTTTATCGATGAATATATCGAAATATGGAACAGTTCAAATGAAACCTGTGGCCTTGCCCTGTTGTTTGACACCAGTATTGCACGAAATTTTAAAGGTTTAATGGGAAGCACATTTTGACCGCTAACTCATTTATCGATGAATATATCGAAACATAAAAAGTCCAAATGAAAGCTGTGGCCTTGCCCTTCGTTTGACACCCATGCTGCACACAAATTTCAATGTTTAATAGGAGCGACATTTCGACCGATAACTCTTTTATCGATGAATATATCGAAATATGGAACAGTTCAAATGAAACCTGTGGCCTTGCCCTGTTGTTTGACACCAGTATTGTACGAAAATTTAAAGGTTTAATGGGAACCACATTTTGACCGCTAACTCTTTTATCGATGAATATATCGAAATATGGAACAGCTCAAATGAAACCTGTGGCCTTGCCCTTTTGTTTGACGACCATATTGCATGAAAATTTCAAGGTTTAATAGGAACCACATTTTGACCGCTAACTCATTTATCGATGAATATATCGAAACGTAAAAGCTCCAAATGAAAGCTGTGGCCTTGCCCTTAGTTTGACACCCGTGCTGCACACGAAAATTTCAAGGTTTAATGGGAACCACATTTTGACCGCCAACTCATTTATCGATGAATATATCCAAACACAAAGAGTCCAAATGAAAGCTGTGTCCTTCCCCTTCGTTTGACACCCATGCTGCACACAAATTTCAATGTTTAATAGGAGCCACATTTTGACCACTAACTCTTTCATCGACGAATATATCGAAATATGGAACAGCTCAAATGAAACCTGTGGCCTTGCCCTTTTGTTTGACGCCCATATTGCATGAAAATTTCAAGGTTTAATGGGAACCACATTTTTACCGCTAACTCATTTATCAATGAATATATCCAAACACAAAGGTTTCTAATAAAAGCTGTGGCCTTGCTATTTCGTTTGACACCCATATTGCACACAAATTTCAAGGTTTCATAGGAACCAGATTTTGACCGCTAACTCTTTTATCGATGAAAATATCGAAATATGGAACAGTTCAAATGAAAGCTGTGGCCTTGCCCTTCGTTTGACACCCATTTTGCACGAAAATTTCAAGGTGTTATGGGAACCACATTTTGACCGCTAAGTCATTTATCGATGAATATATCGAAACGTAATAGCTTCAAATGAAAGCTGTGTCCTTGCCCTTCGTTTGACACCCATTTTGCACGAAAATTTCAAGGTTTAATGGGAACCACATTTTGACCGCTAACTCATTTATCGATGAAAATATCGAAATATGGAACAGTTCAAATGAAAGCTGTGGCCTTGCCCTTCGTTTGACACCCATTTTGCACGAAAATTTCAAGGTGTTATGGGAACCACATTTTGACCGCTAAGTCATTTATCGATGAATATATCGAAACGTAATAGCTTCAAATGAAAGCTGTGTCCTTGCCCTTCGTTTGACACCCATTTTGCACGAAAATTTCAAGGTTTAATGGGAACCACATTTTGACCGCTAACTCATTTATCGATGAAAATATCGAAATATGGAACAGTTCAAATGAAAGCTGTGGCCTTGCCCTTCGTTTGACACCCATTTTGCACGAAAATTTCAAGGTGTTATGGGAACCACATTTTGACCGCTAAGTCATTTATCGATGAATATATCGAAACGTAATAGCTTCAAATGAAAGCTGTGGCCTTGCCCTTCGTTTGACACCCATTTTGCACGAAAATTTCAAGGTGTTATGGGAAGCACATTTTGACCGCTAAGTCATTTATCGATGAATATATCGAAACGTAATAGCGTCAAATGAAAGCTGTGTCCTTGCCCTTCGTTTGACACCCATTTTGCACGAAAATTTCAAGGTTTAATGGGAACCACATTTTGACCGCTAACTCATTTATCGATGAAAATATCGAAATATGGAACAGTTCAAATGAAAGCTGTGGCCTTGCCCTTCGTTTGACACCCATTTTGCACGAAAATTTCAAGGTGTTATGGGAACCACATTTTGACCGCTAAGTCATTTATCGATGAATATATCGAAACGTAATAGCGTCAAATGAAAGCTGTGTCCTTGCCCTTCGTTTGACACCCATTTTGCACGAAAATTTCAAGGTTTAATGGGAACCACATTTTGACCGCTAACTCATTTATCGATGAAAATATCGAAATATGGAACAGTTCAAATGAAAGCTGTGGCCTTGCCCTTCGTTTGACACCCATTTTGCACGAAAATTTCAAGGTGTTATGGGAACCACATTTTGACCGCTAAGTCATTTATCGATGAATATATCGAAACGTAAAAGCTCCAAATGAAAGCTCTGTCCTTCCCCTTCGTTTGACACCCATGCTGCACGAAAATTTCAAGGTGTTATGGGAACCACATTTTGACCGCTAAGTCATTTATCGATGAATATATCGAAACGTAATAGCTTCAAATGAAAGCTGTGTCCTTGCCCTTCGTTTGACACCCATTTTGCACGAAAATTTCAAGGTTTAATGGGAACCACATTTTGACCGCTAACTCATTTATCGATGAAAATATCGAAATATGGAACAGTTCAAATGAAAGCTGTGGCCTTGCCCTTCGTTTGACACCCATTTTGCACGAAAATTTCAAGGTGTTATGGGAACCACATTTTGACCGCTAAGTCATTTATCGATGAATATATCGAAACGTAATAGCTTCAAATGAAAGCTGTGTCCTTGCCCTTCGTTTGACACCCATTTTGCACGAAAATTTCAAGGTTTAATGGGAACCACATTTTGACCGCTAACTCATTTATCGATGAAAATATCGAAATATGGAACAGTTCAAATGAAAGCTGTGGCCTTGCCCTTCGTTTGACACCCATTTTGCACGAAAATTTCAAGGTGTTATGGGAACCACATTTTGACCGCTAAGTCATTTATCGATGAATATATCGAAACGTAATAGCTTCAAATGAAAGCTGTGGCCTTGCCCTTCGTTTGACACCCATTTTGCACGAAAATTTCAAGGTGTTATGGGAAGCACATTTTGACCGCTAAGTCATTTATCGATGAATATATCGAAACGTAATAGCGTCAAATGAAAGCTGTGTCCTTGCCCTTCGTTTGACACCCATTTTGCACGAAAATTTCAAGGTTTAATGGGAACCACATTTTGACCGCTAACTCATTTATCGATGAAAATATCGAAATATGGAACAGTTCAAATGAAAGCTGTGGCCTTGCCCTTCGTTTGACACCCATTTTGCACGAAAATTTCAAGGTGTTATGGGAACCACATTTTGACCGCTAAGTCATTTATCGATGAATATATCGAAACGTAATAGCGTCAAATGAAAGCTGTGTCCTTGCCCTTCGTTTGACACCCATTTTGCACGAAAATTTCAAGGTTTAATGGGAACCACATTTTGACCGCTAACTCATTTATCGATGAAAATATCGAAATATGGAACAGTTCAAATGAAAGCTGTGGCCTTGCCCTTCGTTTGACACCCATTTTGCACGAAAATTTCAAGGTGTTATGGGAACCACATTTTGACCGCTAAGTCATTTATCGATGAATATATCGAAACGTAAAAGCTCCAAATGAAAGCTCTGTCCTTCCCCTTCGTTTGACACCCATGCTGCACGAAAATTTCAAGGTGTTATGGGAACCACATTTTGACCGCTAAGTCATTTATCGATGAATATATCGAAACGTAATAGCTTCAAATGAAAGCTGTGTCCTTGCCCTTCGTTTGACACCCATTTTGCACGAAAATTTCAAGGTTTAATGGGAACCACATTTTGACCGCTAACTCATTTATCGATGAAAATATCGAAATATGGAACAGTTCAAATGAAAGCTGTGGCCTTGCCCTTCGTTTGACACCCATTTTGCACGAAAATTTCAAGGTGTTATGGGAACCACATTTTGACCGCTAAGTCATTTATCGATGAATATATCGAAACGTAATAGCTTCAAATGAAAGCTGTGTCCTTGCCCTTCGTTTGACACTCATTTTGCACGAAAATTTCAAGGTGTTATGGGAACCACATTTTGACCGCTAAGTCATTTATCGATGAATATATCGAAACGTAATAGCTTCAAATGAAAGCTGTGTCCTTGCCCTTTGTTTGACATCCATATTGCACGAAAATTTCAAGGTTTAATGGGAGTCACATTTTGACCGATAACTCATTTACTGATGAATATATCGAAATATGGAACAGTTCAAATGAAAGCTGTGGCCTTGCCCTTCGTTTGACACCCATTTTGCACGAAAATTTCAAGGTGTTATGGGAACCACATTTTGACCGCTAAGTCATTTATCGATGAATATATCGAAACGTAATAGCTTCAAATGAAAGCTCTGTCCTTCCCCTTCGTTTGACACCCATGTTGCACGAAAATTTCAAGGTGTTATGGGAACCACATTTTGACCGCTAAGTCATTTATCGATGAATATATCGAAACGTAATAGCTTCAAATGAAAGCTGTGTCGTTGCCCTTCGTTTGACATCCATATTGCACGAAAATTTCAAGGTTTAATGGGAGTCACATTTTGACCGATAACTCATTTACTGATGAATATATCGAAATATGGAACAGTTCAAATGAAAGCTGTGGCCTTGCCCTTCGTTTGACACCCATTTTGCACGAAAATTTCAAGGTGTTATGGGAACCACATTTTGACCATGCTGCACGAAAATTTCAAGGTGTTATGGGAACCACATTTTGACCGCTAAGTCATTTATCGATGAATATATCGAAACGTAATAGCTTCAAATGAAAGCTGTGTCCTTGCCCTTCGTTTGACACCCATTTTGCACGAAAATTTCAAGGTTTAATGGGAACCACATTTTGACCGCTAACTCATTTATCGATGACTATATCGAAATATGGAACAGTTCAAATGAAAGCTGTGGCCTTGCCCTTCGTTTGACACCCATTTTGCACGAAAATTTCAAGGTGTTATGGGAACCACATTTTGACCGCTAAGTCATTTATCGATGAATATATCGAAACGTAATAGCTTCAAATGAAAGCTGTGTCCTTGCCCTTCGTTTGACACCCATTTTGCACGAAAATTTCAAGGTGTTATGGGAACCACATTTTGACCGCTAAGTCATTTATCGATGAATATATCGAAACGTAATAGCTTCAAATGAAAGCTGTGTCCTCGCCCTTCGTTTGACACCCATGCTGCACGAAAATTTCAAGGTGTTATGGGAACCACATTTTGACCGTTAAGTCATTTATCGATGAATATATCGAAACGTAATAGCTTCAAATGAAAGCTGTGTCCTTGCCCTTCGTTTGACACCCATGCTGCACACAAATTTCAATGTTTAATAGGAGCCACATTTTGACCACTAACTCTTTCATCGACGAATATATCGAAATATGGAACAGCTCAAATGAAACCTGTGGCCTTGCCCTGTTGTTTGACACCAGTATTGCACGAAATTTTAAAGGTTTAATGGGAACCACATTTTGAACGCTAACTCTTTTATCGATGAATATATCGAAATATGGAACAGCTCAAATGAAACCTGTGGCCTTGCCCTTAGTTTGACACCCGTGCTGCACACAAATTTCAATGTTTAATAGGAGCGACATTTCGACCGATAACTCTTTTATCGATGAATATATCGAAATATGGAACAGTTCAAATGAAACCTGTGGCCTTGCCCTGTTGTTTGACACCAGTATTGCACGAAATTTTAAAGGTTTAATGGGAACCACATTTTGACCGCTAACTCTTTTATCGATGAACATATCGAAATATGGAACAGCTCAAATGAAACCTGTGGCCTTGCCCTTTTGTTTGACGACCATATTGCATGAAAATTTCAAGGTTTAATAGGAGCGACATGTCGACCGCTAACTCTTTTATCGATGAATATATCGAAATATGGAACAGCTCAAATGAAACCTGTGGCCTTGCCCTTAGTTTGACACCCATGCTGCACGAAAATTTCAAGGTGTTATGGGAACCACATTTTGACCGCTAAGTCATTTATCGATGAATATATCGAAACGTAATAGCTTCAAATGAAAGCTGTGTCCTTGCCCTTCGTTTGACACCCATGCTGCACACAAATTTCAATGTTTAATAGGAGCCACATTTTGACCACTAACTCTTTCATCGACGAATATATCGAAATATGGAACAGCTCAAATGAAACCTGTGGCCTTGCCCTGTTGTTTGACACCAGTATTGCACGAAATTTTAAAGGTTTAATGGGAACCACATTTTGACCGCTAACTCTTTTATCGATGAATATATCGAAATATGGAACAGCTCAAATGAAACCTGTGGCCTTGCCCTTAGTTTGACACCCGTGCTGCACACAAATTTCAATGTTTAATAGGAGCGACATTTCGACCGATAACTCTTTTATCGATGAATATATCGAAATATGGAACAGCTCAAATGAAACCTGTGGCCTTGCCCTTAGTTTGACACTCGTGCTGCACACAAATTTCAATGTTTAATAGGAGCGACATTTCGACCGATAACTCTTTTATCGATGAATATATCGAAATATGGAACAGTTCAAATGAAACCTGTGGCCTTGCCCTTAGTTTGACACCCGTGCTGCACACAAATTTCAATGTTTAATAGGAGCGACATTTCGACCGCTAACTCTTTTATCGATGAATATATCGAAATATGGAACAGCTCAAATGAAACCTGTGGCCTTGCCCTTAGTTTGACACCCATGCTGCACGAAAATTTCAAGGTGTTATGGGAACCACATTTTGACCGCTAAGTCATTTATCGATGAATATATCGAAACGTAATAGCTTCAAATGAAAGCTGTGTCCTTGCCCTTCGTTTGACACCCATGCTGCACACAAATTTCAATGTTTAATAGGAGCCACATTTTGACCACTAACTCTTTCATCGACGAATATATCGAAATATGGAACAGCTCAAATGAAACCTGTGGCCTTGCCCTGTTGTTTGACACCAGTATTGCACGAAATTTTAAAGGTTTAATGGGAACCACATTTTGACCGCTAAGTCATTTATCGATGAATATATCGAAACGTAATAGCTTCAAATGAAAGCTATGTCCTTGCCCTTCGTTTGACACCCATTTTGCACGAAAATTTCAAGGTGTTATGGGAACCACATTTTGACCGCTAAGTCATTTATCGATGAATATATCGAAACGTAATAGCTTCAAATGAAAGCTGTGTCCTCGCCCTTCGTTTGACACCCATGCTGCACGAAAATTTCAAGGTGTTATGGGAACCACATTTTGACCGCTAAGTCATTTATCGATGAATATATCGAAACGTAATAGCTTCAAATGAAAGCTGTGTCCTTGCCCTTCGTTTGACACCCATGCTGCACACAAATTTCAATGTTTAATAGGAGCCACATTTTGACCACTAACTCTTTCATCGACGAATATATCGAAATATGGAACAGCTCAAATGAAACCTGTGGCCTTGCCCTGTTGTTTGACACCAGTATTGCACGAAATTTTAAAGGTTTAATGGGAACCACATTTTGAACGCTAACTCTTTTATCGATGAATATATCGAAATATGGAACAGCTCAAATGAAACCTGTGGCCTTGCCCTTAGTTTGACACCCGTGCTGCACACAAATTTCAATGTTTAATAGGAGCGACATTTCGACCGATAACTCTTTTATCGATGAATATATCGAAATATGGAACAGTTCAAATGAAACCTGTGGCCTTGCCCTGTTGTTTGACACCAGTATTGCACGAAATTTTAAAGGTTTAATGGGAACCACATTTTGACCGCTAACTCTTTTATCGATGAACATATCGAAATATGGAACAGCTCAAATGAAACCTGTGGCCTTGCCCTTTTGTTTGACGACCATATTGCATGAAAATTTCAAGGTTTAATAGGAGCGACATTTCGACCGCTAACTCTTTTATCGATGAATATATCGAAATATGGAACAGCTCAAATGAAACCTGTGGCCTTGCCCTTAGTTTGACACCCATGCTGCACGAAAATTTCAAGGTGTTATGGGAACCACATTTTGACCGCTAAGTCATTTATCGATGAATATATCGAAACGTAATAGCTTCAAATGAAAGCTGTGTCCTTGCCCTTCGTTTGACACCCATGCTGCACACAAATTTCAATGTTTAATAGGAGCCACATTTTGACCACTAACTCTTTCATCGACGAATATATCGAAATATGGAACAGCTCAAATGAAACCTGTGGCCTTGCCCTGTTGTTTGACACCAGTATTGCACGAAATTTTAAAGGTTTAATGGGAACCACATTTTGACCGCTAACTCTTTTATCGATGAATATATCGAAATATGGAACAGCTCAAATGAAACCTGTGGCCTTGCCCTTAGTTTGACACCCGTGCTGCACACAAATTTCAATGTTTAATAGGAGCGACATTTCGACCGATAACTCTTTTATCGATGAATATATCGAAATATGGAACAGCTCAAATGAAACCTGTGGCCTTGCCCTTAGTTTGACACTCGTGCTGCACACAAATTTCAATGTTTAATAGGAGCGACATTTCGACCGATAACTCTTTTATCGATGAATATATCGAAATATGGAACAGTTCAAATGAAACCTGTGGCCTTGCCCTTAGTTTGACACCCGTGCTGCACACAAATTTCAATGTTTAATAGGAGCGACATTTCGACCGCTAACTCTTTTATCGATGAATATATCGAAATATGGAACAGCTCAAATGAAACCTGTGGCCTTGCCCTTAGTTTGACACCCGTGCTGCACACGAAAATTTCAAGGTTTAATGGGAACCACATTTTGACCGCTAAGTCATTTATCGATGAATATATCGAAACGTAATAGCTTCAAATGAAAGCTGTGTCCTTGCCCTTCGTTTGACACCCATGCTGCACACAAATTTCAATGTTTAATAGGAGCGACATTTCGACCGATAACTCTTTTATCGATGAATATATCGAAATATGGAACAGTTCAAATGAAACCTGTGGCCTTGCCCTGTTGTTTGACACCAGTATTGCACGAAATTTTAAAGGTTTAATGGGAACCACATTTTGACCGCTAACTCTTTTGTCGATGAATATATCGAAATATGGAACAGCTCAAATGAAACCTGTGGCCTTGCCCTTTTGTTTGACGACCATATTGCATGAAAATTTCAAGGTTTAATAGGAACCACATTTTGACCGCTAACGCATTTATCGATGAATATATCGAAACGTAAAAGCTCCAAATGAAAGCTGTGGCCTTGCCCTTAGTTTGACACCCGTGCTGCACACGAAAATTTCAAGGTTTAATGGGAACCACATTTTGACCGCCAACTCATTTATCGATGAATATATCCAAACACAAAGAGTCCAAATGAAAGCTGTGTCCTTCCCCTTCGTTTGACACCCATGCTGCACACAAATTTCAATGTTTAATAGGAGCCACATTTTGACCACTAACTCTTTCATCGACGAATATATCGAAATATGGAACAGCTCAAATGAAACCTGTGGCCTTGCCCTTTTGTTTGACGCCCATATTGCATGAAAATTTCAAGGTTTAATGGGAACCACATTTTTACCGCTAACTCATTTATCAATGAATATATCCAAACACAAAGGTTTCTAATAAAAGCTGTGGCCTTGCTATTTCGTTTGACACCCATATTGCACACAAATTTCAAGGTTTCATAGGAACCAGATTTTGACCGCTAACTCTTTTATTGATGAAAATATCGAAATATGGAACAGTTCAAATGAAAGCTGTGGCCTTGCCCTTCGTTTGACACCCATTTTGCACGAAAATTTCAAGGTGTTATGGGAACCACATTTTGACCGCTAAGTCATTTATCGATGAAAATATCGAAATATGGAACAGTTCAAATGAAACCTGTGGCCTTGCCCTTTTGTTTGACGCCCATATTGCATGAAAATTTCAAGGTTTAATGGGAACCACATTTTTACCGCTAACTCATTTATCAATGAATATATCCAAACACAAAGGTTTCTAATAAAAGCTGTGGCCTTGCTATTTCGTTTGACACCCATATTGCACACAAATTTCAAGGTTTCATAGGAACCAGATTTTGACCGCTAACTCTTTTATTGATGAAAATATCGAAATATGGAACAGTTCAAATGAAAGCTGTGGCCTTGCCCTTCGTTTGACACCCATTTTGCACGAAAATTTCAAGGTGTTATGGGAACCACATTTTGACCGCTAAGTCATTTATCGATGAATATATCGAAACGTAATAGCTTCAAATGAAAGCTGTGTCCTTGCCCTTCGTTTGACACCCATTTTGCACGAAAATTTCAAGGTTTAATGGGAACCACATTTTGACCGCTAACTCATTTATCGATGAAAATATCGAAATATGGAACAGTTCAAATGAAACCTGTGGCCTTGCCCTTTTGTTTGACGCCCATATTGCATGAAAATTTCAAGGTTTAATGGGAACCACATTTTTACCGCTAACTCATTTATCAATGAATATATCCAAACACAAAGGTTTCTAATAAAAGCTGTGGCCTTGCTATTTCGTTTGACACCCATATTGCACACAAATTTCAAGGTTTCATAGGAACCAGATTTTGACCGCTAACTCTTTTATTGATGAAAATATCGAAATATGGAACAGTTCAAATGAAAGCTGTGGCCTTGCCCTTCGTTTGACACCCATTTTGCACGAAAATTTCAAGGTGTTATGGGAACCACATTTTGACCGCTAAGTCATTTATCGATGAATATATCGAAACGTAATAGCTTCAAATGAAAGCTGTGTCCTTGCCCTTCGTTTGACACCCATTTTGCACGAAAATTTCAAGGTTTAATGGGAACCACATTTTGACCGCTAACTCATTTATCGATGAAAATATCGAAATATGGAACAGTTCAAATGAAAGCTGTGGCCTTGCCCTTCGTTTGACACCCATGCTGCACGAAAATTTCAAGGTGGTATGGGAACCACATTTTGACCGCTAAGTCATTTATCGATGAATATATCGAACCGTAATAGCTTCAAATGAAAGCTGTGTCCTTGCCCTTCGTTTGACACCCATTTTGCACGAAAATTTCAAGGTTTAATGGGAACCACATTTTGACCGCTAACTCATTTATCGATGAAAATATCGAAATATGGAACAGTTCAAATGAAAGCTGTGGCCTTGCCCTTCGTTTGACACCCATTTTGCACGAAAATTTCAAGGTGTTATGGGAACCACATTTTGACCGCTAAGTCATTTATCGATGAATATATCGAAACGTAATAGCTTCAAATGAAAGCTGTGTCCTTGCCCTTCGTTTGACACCCATTTTGCACGAAAATTTCAAGGTGTTATGGGAACCACATTTTGACCGCTAAGTCATTTATCGATGAATATATCGAAACGTAATAGCTTCAAATGAAAGCTGTGTCCTTGCCCTTCGTTTGACATCCATATTGCACGAAAATTTCAAGGTTTAATGGGAGTCACATTTTGACCGATAACTCATTTACTGATGAATATATCGAAATATGGAACAGTTCAAATGAAAGCTGTGGCCTTGCCCTTCGTTTGACACCCATTTTGCACGAAAATTTCAAGGTGTTATGGGAACCACATTTTGACCGCTAAGTCATTTATCGATGAATATATCGAAACGTAATAGCTTCAAATGAAAGCTGTGTCCTTGCCCTTCGTTTGACACCCATTTTGCACGAAAATTTCAAGGTGTTATGGGAACCACATTTTGACCGCTAAGTCATTTATCGATGAATATATCGAAACGTAATAGCTTCAAATGAAAGCTGTGTCCTTGCCCTTCGTTTGACATCCATATTGCACGAAAATTTCAAGGTTTAATGGGAACCACATTTTGACCGGTAACTCATTTATCGATGAATATATCGAAACGTAAAACTCCAAATGAAAGCTGTGTCCTTCCCCTTCGTTTGACACCCATGCTGCACACAAATTTCAATGTTTAATAGGAGCCACATTTTGACCACTAACTCTTTCATCGACGAATATATCGAAATATGGAACAGCTCAAATGAAACCTGTGGCCTTGCCCTTTTGTTTGACGCCCATATTGCATGAAAATTTCAAGGTTTAATGGGAACCACATTTTGACCGGTAACTCATTTATCGATGAATATATCGAAACGTAAAACTCCAAATGAAAGCTGTGTCCTTCCCCTTCGTTTGACACCCATGCTGCACACAAATTTCAATGTTTAATAGGAGCGACATTTCGACCGCTAACTCTTTTATCGATGAATATATCGAAATATGGAACAGCTCAAATGAAACCTGTGGCCTTGCCCTTAGTTTGACACCCGTGCTGCACACGAAAATTTCAAGGTTTAATGGGAACCACATTTTGACCGCTAAGTCATTTATCGATGAATATATCGAAACGTAATAGCTTCAAATGAAAGCTGTGTCCTTGCCCTTCGTTTGACACCCATGCTGCACACAAATTTCAATGTTTAATAGGAGCGACATTTCGACCGATAACTCTTTTATCGATGAATATATCGAAATATGGAACAGTTCAAATGAAACCTGTGGCCTTGCCCTGTTGTTTGACACCAGTATTGCACGAAATTTTAAAGGTTTAATGGGAACCACATTTTGACCGCTAAGTCATTTATCGATGAATATATCGAAACGTAATAGCTTCAAATGAAAGCTGTGTCCTTGCCCTTCGTTTGACATCCATATTGCACGAAAATTTCAAGGTTTAATGGGAACCACATTTTGACCGGTAACTCATTTATCGATGAATATATCGAAACGTAAAACTCCAAATGAAAGCTGTGTCCTTCCCCTTCGTTTGACACCCATGCTGCACACAAATTTCAATGTTTAATAGGAGCGACATTTCGACCGCTAACTCTTTTATCGATGAATATATCGAAATATGGAACAGCTCAAATGAAACCTGTGGCCTTGCCCTTAGTTTGACACCCGTGCTGCACACGAAAATTTCAAGGTTTAATGGGAACCACATTTTGACCGCTAAGTCATTTATCGATGAATATATCGAAACGTAATAGCTTCAAATGAAAGCTGTGTCCTTGCCCTTCGTTTGACACCCATGCTGCACACAAATTTCAATGTTTAATAGGAGCGACATTTCGACCGATAACTCTTTTATCGATGAATATATCGAAATATGGAACAGTTCAAATGAAACCTGTGGCCTTGCCCTGTTGTTTGACACCAGTATTGCACGAAATTTTAAAGGTTTAATGGGAACCACATTTTGACCGCTAACTCTTTTGTCGATGAATATATCGAAATATGGAACAGCTCAAATGAAACCTGTGGCCTTGCCCTTTTGTTTGACGACCATATTGCATGAAAATTTCAAGGTTTAATAGGAACCACATTTTGACCGCTAACGCATTTATCGATGAATATATCGAAACGTAAAAGCTCCAAATGAAAGCTGTGGCCTTGCCCTTAGTTTGACACCCGTGCTGCACACGAAAATTTCAAGGTTTAATGGGAACCACATTTTGACCGCCAACTCATTTATCGATGAATATATCCAAACACAAAGAGTCCAAATGAAAGCTGTGTCCTTCCCCTTCGTTTGACACCCATGCTGCACACAAATTTCAATGTTTAATAGGAGCCACATTTTGACCACTAACTCTTTCATCGACGAATATATCGAAATATGGAACAGCTCAAATGAAACCTGTGGCCTTGCCCTTTTGTTTGACGCCCATATTGCATGAAAATTTCAAGGTTTAATGGGAACCACATTTTTACCGCTAACTCATTTATCAATGAATATATCCAAACACAAAGGTTTCTAATAAAAGCTGTGGCCTTGCTATTTCGTTTGACACCCATATTGCACACAAATTTCAAGGTTTCATAGGAACCAGATTTTGACCGCTAACTCTTTTATTGATGAAAATATCGAAATATGGAACAGTTCAAATGAAAGCTGTGGCCTTGCCCTTCGTTTGACACCCATTTTGCACGAAAATTTCAAGGTGTTATGGGAACCACATTTTGACCGCTAAGTCATTTATCGATGAAAATATCGAAATATGGAACAGTTCAAATGAAACCTGTGGCCTTGCCCTTTTGTTTGACGCCCATATTGCATGAAAATTTCAAGGTTTAATGGGAACCACATTTTTACCGCTAACTCATTTATCAATGAATATATCCAAACACAAAGGTTTCTAATAAAAGCTGTGGCCTTGCTATTTCGTTTGACACCCATATTGCACACAAATTTCAAGGTTTCATAGGAACCAGATTTTGACCGCTAACTCTTTTATTGATGAAAATATCGAAATATGGAACAGTTCAAATGAAAGCTGTGGCCTTGCCCTTCGTTTGACACCCATTTTGCACGAAAATTTCAAGGTGTTATGGGAACCACATTTTGACCGCTAAGTCATTTATCGATGAATATATCGAAACGTAATAGCTTCAAATGAAAGCTGTGTCCTTGCCCTTCGTTTGACACCCATTTTGCACGAAAATTTCAAGGTTTAATGGGAACCACATTTTGACCGCTAACTCATTTATCGATGAAAATATCGAAATATGGAACAGTTCAAATGAAACCTGTGGCCTTGCCCTTTTGTTTGACGCCCATATTGCATGAAAATTTCAAGGTTTAATGGGAACCACATTTTTACCGCTAACTCATTTATCAATGAATATATCCAAACACAAAGGTTTCTAATAAAAGCTGTGGCCTTGCTATTTCGTTTGACACCCATATTGCACACAAATTTCAAGGTTTCATAGGAACCAGATTTTGACCGCTAACTCTTTTATTGATGAAAATATCGAAATATGGAACAGTTCAAATGAAAGCTGTGGCCTTGCCCTTCGTTTGACACCCATTTTGCACGAAAATTTCAAGGTGTTATGGGAACCACATTTTGACCGCTAAGTCATTTATCGATGAATATATCGAAACGTAATAGCTTCAAATGAAAGCTGTGTCCTTGCCCTTCGTTTGACACCCATTTTGCACGAAAACTTCAAGGTTTAATGGGAACCACATTTTGACCGCTAACTCATTTATCGATGAAAATATCGAAATATGGAACAGTTCAAATGAAATCTGTGGCCTTGCCCTTCGTTTGACACCCATGCTGCACGAAAATTTCAAGGTGGTATGGGAACCACATTTTGACCGCTAAGTCATTTATCGATGAATATATCGAACCGTAATAGCTTCAAATGAAAGCTGTGTCCTTGCCCTTCGTTTGACACCCATTTTGCACGAAAATTTCAAGGTTTAATGGGAACCACATTTTGACCGCTAACTCATTTATCGATGAAAATATCGAAATATGGAACAGTTCAAATGAAAGCTGTGGCCTTGCCCTTCGTTTGACACCCATTTTGCACGAAAATTTCAAGGTGTTATGGGAACCACATTTTGACCGCTAAGTCATTTATCGATGAATATATCGAAACGTAATAGCTTCAAATGAAAGCTGTGTCCTTGCCCTTCGTTTGACACCCATTTTGCACGAAAATTTCAAGGTGTTATGGGAACCACATTTTGACCGCTAAGTCATTTATCGATGAATATATCGAAACGTAATAGCTTCAAATGAAAGCTGTGTCCTTGCCCTTCGTTTGACATCCATATTGCACGAAAATTTCAAGGTTTAATGGGAGTCACATTTTGACCGATAACTCATTTACTGATGAATATATCGAAATATGGAACAGTTCAAATGAAAGCTGTGGCCTTGCCCTTCGTTTGACACCCATTTTGCACGAAAATTTCAAGGTGTTATGGGAACCACATTTTGACCGCTAAGTCATTTATCGATGAATATATCGAAACGTAATAGCTTCAAATGAAAGCTGTGTCCTTGCCCTTCGTTTGACACCCATTTTGCACGAAAATTTCAAGGTGTTATGGGAACCACATTTTGACCGCTAAGTCATTTATCGATGAATATATCGAAACGTAATAGCTTCAAATGAAAGCTGTGTCCTTGCCCTTCGTTTGACATCCATATTGCACGAAAATTTCAAGGTTTAATGGGAACCACATTTTGACCGGTAACTCATTTATCGATGAATATATCGAAACGTAAAACTCCAAATGAAAGCTGTGTCCTTCCCCTTCGTTTGACACCCATGCTGCACACAAATTTCAATGTTTAATAGGAGCCACATTTTGACCACTAACTCTTTCATCGACGAATATATCGAAATATGGAACAGCTCAAATGAAACCTGTGGCCTTGCCCTTTTGTTTGACGCCCATATTGCATGAAAATTTCAAGGTTTAATGGGAACCACATTTTGACCGCTAAGTCATTTATCGATGAATATATCGAAACGTAATAGCTTCAAATGAAAGCTCTGTCCGTCCCCTTCGTTTGACACCCATGCTGCACGAAAATTTCAAGGTGTTATGGGAACCACATTTTGACCGCTAAGTCATTTATCGATGAATATATCGAAACGTAATAGCTTCAAATGAAAGCTGTGTCCTTGCCCTTCGTTTGACACCCATTTTGCACGAAAATTTCAAGGTTTAATGGGAACCACATTTTGACCGCTAACTCATTTATCGATGAATATATCGAAATATGGAACAGTTCAAATGAAAGCTGTGGCCTTGCCCTTCGTTTGACACCCATTTTGCACGAAAATTTCAAGGTGTTATGGGAACCACATTTTGACCGCTAAGTCATTTATCGATGAATATATCGAAACGTAATAGCTTCAAATGAAAGCTGTGTCCTTGCCCTTCGTTTGACATCCATTTTGCACGAAAATTTCAAGGTGTTATGGGAACCACATTTTGACCGCTAAGTCATTTATCGATGAATATATCGAAACGTAATAGCTTCAAATGAAAGCTGTGTCCTTGCCCTTCGTTTGACATCCATATTGCACGAAAATTTCAAGGTTTAATGGGAGTCACATTTTGACCGCTAAGTCATTTATCGATGAATATATCGAAACGTAATAGCTTCAAATGAAAGCTCTGTCCTTCCCCTTCGTTTGACACCCATGCTGCACGAAAATTTCAAGGTGTTATGGGAACCACATTTTGACCGCTAAGTCATTTATCGATGAATATATCGAAACGTAATAGCTTCAAATGAAAGCTGTGTCCTTGCCCTTCGTTTGACACCCATTTTGCACGAAAATTTCAAGGTTTAATGGGAACCACATTTTGACCGCTAACTCATTTATCGATGAATATATCGAAATATGGAACAGTTCAAATGAAAGCTGTGGCCTTGCCCTTCGTTTGACACCCATTTTGCACGAAAATTTCAAGGTGTTATGGGAACCACATTTTGACCGCTAAGTCATTTATCGATGAATATATCGAAACGTAATAGCTTCAAATGAAAGCTGTGTCCTTGCCCTTCGTTTGACACCCATTTTGCACGAAAATTTCAAGGTGTTATGGGAAAAACATTTTGACCGCTAAGTCATTTATCGATGAATATATCGAAACGTAATAGCTTCAAATGAAAGCTGTGTCCTCGCCCTTCGTTTGACACCCATGCTGCACGAAAATTTCAAGGTGTTATGGGAACCACATTTTGACCGCTAAGTCATTTATCGATGAATATATCGAAACGTAATAGCTTCAAATGAAAGCTGTGTCCTTGCCCTTCGTTTGACACCCATTTTGCACGAAAATTTCAAGGTTTAATGGAAACCACATTTTGACCGCTAACTCATTTATCGATGAATATATCGAAATATGGAACAGTTCAAATGAAAGCTGTGTCCTTGCCCTTCGTTTGACACCCATTTTGCACGAAAATTTCAAGGTGTTATGGGAACCACATTTTGACCGCTAAGTCATTTATCGATGAATATATCGAAACGTAATAGCTTCAAATGAAAGCTGTGTCCTTGCCCTTCGTTTGACACCCATTTTGCACGAAAATTTCAAGGTTTAATGGGAACCACATTTTGACCGCTAACTCATTTATCGATGAATATATCGAAATATGGAACAGTTCAAATGAAAGCTGTGTCCTTGCCCTTCGTTTGACATCCATATTGCACGAAAATTTCAAGGTTTAATGGGAGTCACATTTTGACCGATAACTCATTTACGGATGAATATATCGAAATATGGAACAGTTCAAATGAAAGCTGTGGCCTTGCCCTTCGTTTGACACCCATTTTGCACGAAAATTTCAAGGTGTTATGGGAACCACATTTTGACCGCTAAGTCATTTATCGATGAATATATCGAAACGTAATAGCTTCAAATGAAAGCTGTGTCCTTGCCCTTCGTTTGACATCCATATTGCACGAAAATTTCAAGGTTTAATGGGAGTCACATTTTGACCGATAACTCATTTACTGATGAATATATCGAAATATGGAACAGTTCAAATGAAAGCTGTGGCCTTGCCCTTCGTTTGACACCCATTTTGCACGAAAATTTCAAGGTGTTATGGGAACCACATTTTGACCGCTAAGTCATTATCGATGAATATATCGAAACGTAATAGCTTCAAATGAAAGCTGTGTCCTTGCCCTTCGTTTGACACCCATTTTTCACGAAAATTTCAAGGTTTAATGGGAACCACATTTTGACCGCTAACTCATTTATCGATGAATATATCGAAATATGGAACAGTTCAAATGAAAGCTGTGTCCTTGCCCTTCGTTTGACACCCATTTTGCACGAAAATTTCAAGGTGTTATGGGAACCACATTTTGACCGCTAAGTCATTTATCGATGAATATATCGAAACGTAATAGCTTCAAATGAAAGCTGTGTCCTTGCCCTTCGTTTGACATCCATATTGCATGAAAATTTCAAGGTTTAATGGGAACCACATTTTGACCGCTAAGTCATTTATCGATGAATATATCGAAACGTAATAGCTTCAAATGAAAGCTCTGTCCGTCCCCTTCGTTTGACACCCATGCTGCACGAAAATTTCAAGGTGTTATGGGAACCACATTTTGACCGCTAAGTCATTTATCGATGAATATATCGAAACGTAATAGCTTCAAATGAAAGCTGTGTCCTTGCCCTTCGTTTGACACCCATTTTGCACGAAAATTTCAAGGTTTAATGGGAACCACATTTTGACCGCTAACTCATTTATCGATGAATATATCGAAATATGGAACAGTTCAAATGAAAGCTGTGGCCTTGCCCTTCGTTTGACACCCATTTTGCACGAAAATTTCAAGGTGTTATGGGAACCACATTTTGACCGCTAAGTCATTTATCGATGAATATATCGAAACGTAATAGCTTCAAATGAAAGCTGTGTCCTTGCCCTTCGTTTGACACCCATTTTGCACGAAAATTTCAAGGTGTTATGGGAACCACATTTTGACCGCTAAGTCATTTATCGATGAATATATCGAAACGTAATAGCTTCAAATGAAAGCTGTGTCCTTGCCCTTCGTTTGACATCCATATTGCACGAAAATTTCAAGGTTTAATGGGAGTCACATTTTGACCGCTAAGTCATTTATCGATGAATATATCGAAACGTAATAGCTCCAAATGAAAGCTCTGTCCTTCCCCTTCGTTTGACACCCATGCTGCACGAAAATTTCAAGGTGTTATGGGAACCACATTTTGACCGCTAAGTCATTTATCGATGAATATATCGAAACGTAATAGCTTCAAATGAAAGCTGTGTCCTTGCCCTTCGTTTGACACCCATTTTGCACGAAAATTTCAAGGTTTAATGGGAACCACATTTTGACCGCTAACTCATTTATCGATGAATATATCGAAATATGGAACAGTTCAAATGAAAGCTGTGGCCTTGCCCTTCGTTTGACACCCATTTTGCACGAAAATTTCAAGGTGTTATGGGAACCACATTTTGACCGCTAAGTCATTTATCGATGAATATATCGAAACGTAATAGCTTCAAATGAAAGCTGTGTCCTTGCCCTTCGTTTGACACCCATTTTGCACGAAAATTTCAAGGTGTTATGGGAAAAACATTTTGACCGCTAAGTCATTTATCGATGAATATATCGAAACGTAATAGCTTCAAATGAAAGCTGTGTCCTCGCCCTTCGTTTGACACCCATGCTGCACGAAAATTTCAAGGTGTTATGGGAACCACATTTTGACCGCTAAGTCATTTATCGATGAATATATCGAAACGTAATAGCTTCAAATGAAAGCTGTGTCCTTGCCCTTCGTTTGACACCCATTTTGCACGAAAATTTCAAGGTTTAATGGAAACCACATTTTGACCGCTAACTCATTTATCGATGAATATATCGAAATATGGAACAGTTCAAATGAAAGCTGTGTCCTTGCCCTTCGTTTGACACCCATTTTGCACGAAAATTTCAAGGTGTTATGGGAACCACATTTTGACCGCTAAGTCATTTATCGATGAATATATCGAAACGTAATAGCTTCAAATGAAAGCTGTGTCCTTGCCCTTCGTTTGACACCCATTTTGCACGAAAATTTCAAGGTTTAATGGGAACCACATTTTGACCGCTAACTCATTTATCGATGAATATATCGAAATATGGAACAGTTCAAATGAAAGCTGTGTCCTTGCCCTTCGTGTGACACCCATTTTGCACGAAAAGTTCAAGGTGTTATGGGAACCACATTTTGACCGCTAACTCATTTATCGATGAATATATCGAAATATGGAACAGTTCAAATGAAAGCTGTGTCCTTGCCCTTCGTTTGACATCCATATTGCACGAAAATTTCAAGGTTTAATGGGAGTCACATTTTGACCGATAACTCATTTACGGATGAATATATCGAAATATGGAACAGTTCAAATGAAAGCTGTGGCCTTGCCCTTCGTTTGACACCCCTTTTGCACGAAAATTTCAAGGTGTTATGGGAACCACATTTTGACCGCTAAGTCATTTATCGATGAATATATCGAAACGTAATAGCTTCAAATGAAAGCTGTGTCCTTGCCCTTCGTTTGACATCCATATTGCACGAAAATTTCAAGGTTTAATGGGAGTCACATTTTGACCGATAACTCATTTACTGATGAATATATCGAAATATGGAACAGTTCAAATGAAAGCTGTGGCCTTGCCCTTCGTTCGACACCCATTTTGCACGAAAATTTCAAGGTGTTATGGGAACCACATTTTGACCGCTAAGTCATTATCGATGAATATATCGAAACGTAATAGCTTCAAATGAAAGCTGTGTCCTTGCCCTTCGTTTGACACCCATTTTGCACGAAAATTTCAAGGTTTAATGGGAACCACATTTTGACCGCTAACTCATTTATCGATGAATATATCGAAATATGGAACAGTTCAAATGAAAGCTGTGTCCTTGCCCTTCGTTTGACACCCATTTTGCACGAAAATTTCAAGGTGTTATGGGAACCACATTTTGACCGCTAAGTCATTTATCGATGAATATATCGAAACGTAATAGCTTCAAATGAAAGCTGTGTCCTTGCCCTTCGTTTGACATCCATATTGCACGAAAATTTCAAGGTTTAATGGGAGTCACATTTTGACCGATAACTCATTTACTGATGAATATATCGAAATATGGAACAGTTCAAATGAAAGCTGTGGCCTTGCCCTTCGTTTGACACCCATTTTGCACGAAAATTTCAAGGTGTTATGGGAACCACATTTTGACCGCTAAGTCATTTATCGATGAATATATCGAAACGTAATAGCTTCAAATGAAAGCTCTGTCCTTCCCCTTCGTTTGACACCCATGCTGCACGAAAATTTCAAGGTGTTATGGGAACCACATTTTGACCACTAAGTCATTTATCGATGAATATATCGAAACGTAATAGCTTCAAATGAAAGCTGTGTCCTTGCCCTTCGTTTGACATCCATATTGCACGAAAATTTCAAGGTTTAATGGGAGTCACATTTTGACCGATAACTCATTTACTGATGAATATATCGAAATATGGAACAGTTCAAATGAAAGCTGTGGCCTTGCCCTTCGTTTGACACCCATTTTGCACGAAAATTTCAAGGTGTTATGGGAACCACATTTTGACCGCTAAGTCATTATCGATGAATATATCGAAACGTAATAGCTTCAAATGAAAGCTGTGTCCTTGCCCTTCGTTTGACACCCATTTTGCACGAAAATTTCATGGTTTAATGGGAACCACATTTTGACCGCTAACTCATTTATCGATGATATATCGAAACGTAAAACTCCAAATGAAAGCTGTGTCCTTCCCCTTCGTTTGACACCCATGCTGCACACAAATTTCAATGTTTAATAGGAGCCACATTTTGACCACTAACTCTTTCATCGACCAATATATCGAAATATGGAACATCTCAAATGAAACCTGTGGCCTTGCCCTTTTGTTTGACGCCCATATTGCATGAAAATTTCAAGGTTTAATGGGAACCACATTTTGACCGCTAACTCATTTATCAATGAATATATCCAAACACAAAGGTTTCTAATAAAAGATGTGGCCTTGCTATTTCGTTTGACACCCATATTGCACACAAATTTCAAGGTTTCATAGGAACCAGATTTTGACCGCTAACTCATTCATCGATATATATATATTGAAACGTAAAAACTCCAAATGAAAGCTGTGCCCTTCCCCTTCGTTTGACACCCATGCTGCACACAAGTTTCAATGTTTAATAGGACCCACATTTTGACCGCTAACTCATTTATCGATGAATATATATTGAAACGTAAAAACTCCAAATGAAAGCTGTGCCCTTCCCCTTCGTTTGACACCCATGCTGCACACAAATTTCAATGTTTAATGGGAACCACATTTTGACCGCTAACTCATTCATCGATATATATATATTGAAACGTAAAAACTCCAAATGAAAGCTGTGCCCTTCCCCTTCGTTTGACACCCATGCTGCACACAAGTTTCAATGTTTAATAGGACCCACATTTTGACCGCTAACTCATTTATCGATGAATATATATTGAAACGTAAAAACTCCAAATGAAAGCTGTGCACTTCCCCTTCGTTTGACACCCATGCTGCACACAAATTTCAATGTTTAATGGGAGTCACATTTTGACCGATAACTCATTTACTGATGAATATATCGAAATATGGAACAGTTCAAATGAAAGCTGTGGCCTTGCCCTTCGTTTGACACCCATTTTGCACGAAAATTTCAAGGTGTTATGGGAACCACATTTTGACCGCTAAGTCATTTATCGATGAATATATCGAAACGTAATAGCTTCAAATGAAAGCTCTGTCCTTCCCCTTCGTTTGACACCCATGCTGCACACAAATTTCAATGTTTAATGGGAACCACATTTTGACCGCTAAGTCATTCATCGATATATATATATTGAAACGTAAAAACTCCAAATGAAAGCTGTGCCCTTCCCCTTCGTTTGACACCCATGCTGCACACAAGTTTCAATGTTTAATAGGACCCACATTTTGACCGCTAACTCATTTATCGATGAATATATCGAAACGTAAAAACTCCACATGAAAGCTGTGTCCTTGCCCTTCGTTTGACTTCCATTTTGCACGAAAATTTCAAGGTTTCATGGGAACCACATTTTGACCGCTAACTCATTTATCGATGAATATATCCAAACACAAAGAGTCCAAATCAAAGCTGTAACCTTGCTCTTTCGTTTCACACCCATATTGCACGAAAATTGAAAGGTTTAATGGGAGTCACATTTTGACCGATAACTCATTTACTGATGAATATATCGAAACGTAAAAACTCCACATGAAAGCTGTGTCCTTGCCCTTCGTTTGACTTACATTTTGCACGAAAATTTCAAGGTTTCATGGGAACCACATTTTGACCGCTAACTCATTTATCGATGAATATATCCAAACACAAAGAGTCCAAATGAAAGCTGTGGCCTTGCCCTTAGTTTGACACCCATGCTGCACACGAAAATTTCAAGGTTTAATGGGAACCACATTTTGACCGCCAACTCATTTATCGATGAATATATCCAAACACAAAGAGTCCAAATGAAAGCTGTGGCCTTGCTCTTTCGTTTGACACCCATATTTCACGAAAATTTAAAGGTTTAATGGGAGTCACATTTCGACCGATAACTCATTTATCGATGAATATATCGAAACGTAAAAACTCCACATGAAAGCTGTGTCCTTGCCCTTCGTTTGACTTCCATTTTGCACGAAAATTTCAAGGTTTAATGGGAACCACATTTTGACCGCTAACTCATTTATCGATGAATATATCCAAACACAAAGAGTCCAAATCAAAGCTGTGGCCTTGCTCTTTCGTTTCACACCCATATTGCACGAAAATTGAAAGGTTTAATGGGAGTCACATTTTGACCGATAACTCATTTACTGATGAATATATCGAAATATGGAACAGTTCAAATGAAAGCTGTGGCCTTGCCCTTTCGTTTGACAACCATGTTGCACGCAAATATCAAGGTGTTATGGGAACCACATTTTGACCGCTAACTCATTTATCGATGAATATATCGAAACGTAAAAACTCCACATGAAAGCTGTGTCCTTGCCCTTCGTTTGACTTCCATTTTGCACGAAAATTTCAAGGTTTCATGGGAACCACATTTTGACCGCTAACTCATTTATCGATGAATATATCCAAACACAAAGAGTCCAAATCAAAGCTGTGGCCTTGCTCTTTCGTTTCACACCCATATTGCACGAAAACTGAAAGGTTTAATGGGAGTCACATTTTGACCGATAACTCATTTACTGATGAATATATCGAAATATGGAACAGTTCAAATGAAAGCTGTGGCCTTGCCCTTTCGTTTGACAACCATGTTGCACGCAAATATCAAGGTGTTATGGGAACCACCTTTTGACCGCTAACTCATTTATCGATGAATATATCGAAACGTAAAAACTCCACATGAAAGCTGTGTCCTTGCCCTTCGTTTGACTTCCATTTTGCACGAAAATTTCAAGGTTTCATGGGAACCACATTTTGACCGCTAACTCATTTATCGATGAATATATCCAAACACAAAGAGTCCAAATCAAAGCTGTGGCCTTGCTCTTTCGTTTCACACCCATATTGCACGAAAATTGAAAGGTTTAATGGGAGTCACATTTTGACCGATAACTCATTTACTGATGAATATATCGAAATGTGGAACAGTTCAAATGAAAGCTGTGGCCTTGCCTTTTCGTTTGACACCCATATTGCACACAAATTTCAAGGTTTAATAGGAACCACATTTTGACCGCTAACTCTTTTGTCAATGAATATATCGAAACGTAAAAAGTCCAAATGAAAGCTGTGCCCTTGCCCTTCGTTTGACACCCATGCTCAACACAAATTTCAATGTTTAATAGGAGCCACATTTTGACCGCTAACTCTTTCATCGACGAATATATCGAAATATGGAACAGCTCAAATGAAACCTGTGGCCTTTCCCTTTTGTTTGACGCCCATATTGCATGAAAATTTCAAGGTTTAATGGGAACCACATTTTGACCGCTAACTCATTTATCAATGAATATATCCAAACACAAAGGTTTCTAATAAAAGCTGTGGCCTTGCTATTTCGTTTGACACCCATATTGCACACAAATTTCAAGGTTTCATAGGAACCAGATTTTGACCGCTAACTCTTTTATCAATGAATATATCGAAACGTAAAAGCTCCAAATGAAAGCTGTGTCCTTCCCCTTCGTTTGACACCCATGCTCAACACAAATTTCAATGTTTAATAGGAGCCACATTTTGACCGCTAACTCTTTCATCTAAGAATATATCGAAATATGGAATAGCTCAAATGAAACCTGTGGCCTTGCCCTTTTGTTTGACGCCCATATTGCATGAAAATTTCAAGGTTTAATGGGAACCACATTTTGACCGCTAACTCATTTATCAATGAATATATCCAAACACAAAGGTTTCTAATAAAAGCTGTGGCCTTGCTATTTCGTTTGACACCCATATTGCACACAAATTTCAAGGTTTCATAGGAACCAGATTTTGACCGCTAACTCTTTTATCAATGAATATATCGAAACGTAAAAGCTCCAAATGAAAGCTGTGTCTTTCCCCTTCGTTTGACACCCATGCTGCACACAAATTTCAATGTTTAATGGGAACCACGTTTTGACCGGTAACTCATTCATCGATAAATATATATTGAAACGTAAAAACTCCAAATGAAAGCTGTGTCCTTCCCCTTCGTTTGACACCTATGCTGCACACAAGTTTCAATGTTTAATAGGAGCCACATTTTGACCGCTAACTCATTTATCGATGAATATATCGAAACGTAAAAACTCCACATGAAAGCTGTGTCCTTGCCCTTCGTTTGACTTCCATTTTGCACGAAAATTTCAAGGTTTCATGGGAACCACATTTTGACCGCTAACTCATTTATCGATGAATATATCCAAACACAAAGAGTCCAAATCAAAGCTGTGGCCTTGCTCTTTCGTTTCACACCCATATTGCACGAAAATTGAAAGGTTTAATGGGAGTCACATTTTGACCGATAACTCATTTACTGATGAATATATCGAAATGTGGAACAGTTCAAATGAAAGCTGTGGCCTTGTCTTTTCGTTTGACACCCATATTGCACACAAATTTCAAGGTTTAATAGGAACCACATTTTGACCGCTAACTCATTTATCGATGAATATATCGAAACGTAAAACTCCAAATGAAAGCTGTGTCCTTCCCCTTCGTTTGACACCCATGCTCAACACAAATTTCAATGTTTAATAGGAGCTACATTTTGACCGCTAACTCTTTCATCTAAGAATATATCGAAATATGGAATAGCTCAAATGAAACCTGTGGCCTTGCCCTTTTGTTTGACGCCCATATTGCATGAAAATTTCAAGGTTTAATGGGAACCACATTTTGACCGCTAACTCTTTTATCGATGAATATATCCAAACACAAAAGTTCCTAATAAAAGCTGTGCCCTTGCTCTTTGGTTTGACACCTATATTGCACACAAATTTCAAGGTTTAATAAGAACCATATTTTGACCGCTAACTCTTTTATCAATGAATATATCGAAACGTAAAAACTCCATATGAAAGCTGTGCCCTTCCCCTTCGTTTGACACCCATGCTGCACACAAGTTTCAATGTTTAATAGGACCCACATTTTGACCGCTAACTCAATTATCGATGAATATATCGAAACGTAAAAACTCCACATGAAAGCTGTGTCCTTGCCCTTCGTTTGACTTCCATTTTGCACGAAAATTTCAAGGTTTCATGGGAACCACATTTTGACCGCTAACTCATTTATCGATGAATATATCCAAACACAAAGAGTCCAAATCAAAGCTGTGGCCTTGCCCTTAGTTTGACACCCATGCTGCACACGAAAATTTCAAGGTTTAATGGGAACCACAGTTTGACCGCCAACTCATTTATCGATGAATATATCCAAACACAAAGAGTCCAAATGAAAGCTGTGGCCTTGCTCTTTCGTTTGACACCCATATTGCACGAAAATTGAAAGGTTTAATGGGAGTCACATTTTGACCGATAACTCATTTACTGATGAATATATCGAAATATGGAACAGTTCAAATGAAAGCTGTGGCCTTGCCCTTTCGTTTGACAACCATGTTGCACGCAAATATCAAGGTGTTATGGGAACCACATTTTGACCGCTAACTCATTTATCGATGAATATATCGAAACGTAAAAACTCCACATGAAAGCTGTGTCCTTGCCCTTCGTTTGACTTCCATTTTGCACGAAAATTTCAAGGTTTCATGGGAACCACATTTTGACCGCTAACTCATTTATCGATGAATATATCCAAACACAAAGAGTCCAAATCAAAGCTGTGGCCTTGCCCTTAGTTTGACACCCATGCTGCACACGAAAATTTCAAGGTTTAATGGGAACCACAGTTTGACTGCCAACTCATTTATCGATGAATATATCCAAACACAAAGAGTCCAAATGAAAGCTGTGGCCTTGCTCTTTCGTTTCACACCCATATTGCACGAAAATTGAAAGGTTTAATGGGAGTCACATTTTGACCGATAACTCATTTACTGATGAATATATCGAAATATGGAACAGTTCAAATGAAAGCTGTGGCCTTGCCCTTTCGTTTGACAACCATGTTGCACGCAAATATCAAGGTTTCATGGGAACCACATTTTGACCGCTAACTCATTTATCGATGAATATATCCAAACACAAAGAGTCCAAATCAAAGCTGTGGCCTTGCCCTTAGTTTGACACCCATGCTGCACACGAAAATTTCAAGGTTTAATGGGAACCACAGTTTGACCGCCAACTCATTTATCGATGAATATATCCAAACACAAAGAGTCCAAATGAAAGCTGTGGCCTTGCTCTTTCGTTCCACACCCATATTGCACGAAAATTGAAAGGTTTAATGGGAGTCACATTTTGACCGATAACTCATTTACTGATGAATATATCGAAACGTAAAAACTCCACATGAAAGCTGTGTCCTTGCCCTTCGTTTGACTTACATTTTGCACGAAAATTTCAAGGTTTCATGGGAACCACATTTTGACCGCTAACTCATTTATCGATGAATATATCCAAACACAAAGAGTCCAAATGAAAGCTGTGGCCTTGCCCTTAGTTTGACACCCATGCTGCACACGAAAATTTCAAGGTTTAATGGGAACCACAGTTTGACCGCCAACTCATTTATCGATGAATATATCCAAACACAAAGAGTCCAAATGAAAGCTGTGGCCTTGCTCTTTCGTTTGACACCCATATTTCACGAAAATTTAAAGGTTTAATGGGAGTCACATTTCGACCGATAACTCATTTATCGATGAATATATCGAAACGTAAAAACTCCACTTGAAAGCTGTGTCCTTGCCCTTCGTTTGACTTCCATTTTGCACGAAAATTTCAAGGTTTCATGGGAACCACATTTTGACCGCTAACTCATTTATCGATGAATATATCCAAACACAAAGAGTCCAAATCAAAGCTGTGGCCTTGCTCTTTCGTTTCACACCCATATTGCACGAAAATTGAAAGGTTTAATGGGAGTCACATTTTGACCGATAACTCATTTACTGATGAATATATCGAAATATGGAACAGTTCAAATGAAAGCTGTGGCCTTGCCCTTTCGTTTGACAACCATGTTGCACGCAAATATCAAGGTGTTATGGGAACCACATTTTGACCGCTAACTCATTTATCGATGAATATATCGAAACGTAAAAACTCCACATGAAAGCTGTGTCCTTGCCCTTCGTTTGACTTCCATTTTGCACGAAAATTTCAAGGTTTCATGGGAACCACATTTTGACCGCTAACTCATTTATCGATGAATATATCCAAACACAAAGAGTCCAAATCAAAGCTGTGGCCTTGCTCTTTCGTTTCACACCCATATTGCACGAAAACTGAAAGGTTTAATGGGAGTCACATTTTGACCGATAACTCATTTACTGATGAATATATCGAAATATGGAACAGTTCAAATGAAAGCTGTGGCCTTGCCCTTTCGTTTGACAACCATGTTGCACGCAAATATCAAGGTGTTATGGGAACCACCTTTTGACCGCTAACTCATTTATCGATGAATATATCGAAACGTAAAAACTCCACATGAAACCTGTGTCCTTGCCCTTCGTTTGACTTCCATTTTGCACGAAAATTTCAAGGTTTCATGGGAACCACATTTTGACCGCTAACTCATTTATCGATGAATATATCCAAACACAAAGAGTCCAAATCAAAGCTGTGGCCTTGCTCTTTCGTTTCACACCCATATTGCACGAAAATTGAAAGGTTTAATGGGAGTCACATTTTGCCCGATAACTCATTTACTGATGAATATATCGAAATGTGGAACAGTTCAAATGAAAGCTGTGGCCTTGCCTTTTCGTTTGACACCCATATTGCACACAAATTTCAAGGTTTAATAGGAACCACATTTTGACCGCTAACTCTTTTGTCAATGAATATATCGAAACGTAAAAACTCCAAATGAAAGCTGTGCCCTTGCCCTTCGTTTGACACCCATGCTCAACACAAATTTCAATGTTTAATAGGAGCCACATTTTGACCGCTAACTCTTTCATCGACGAATATATCGAAATATGGAACAGCTCAAATGAAACCTGTGGCCTTGCCCTTTTGTTTGACGCCCATATTGCATGAAAATTTCAAGGTTTAATGGGAACCACATTTTGACCGCTAACTCATTTATCAATGAATATATCCAAACACAAAGGTTTCTAATAAAAGCTGTGGCCTTGCTATTTCGTTTGACACCCATATTGCACACAAATTTCAAGGTTTCATAGGAACCAGATTTTGACCGCTAACTCTTTTATCAATGAATATATCGAAACGTAAAAGCTCCAAATGAAAGCTGTGTCCTTCCCCTTCGTTTGACACCCATGCTCAACACAAATTTCAATGTTTAATAGGAGCCACATTTTGACCGCTAACTCTTTCATCTAAGAATATATCGAAATATGGAATAGCTCAAATGAAACCTGTGGCCTTGCCCTTTTGTTTGACGCCCATATTGCATGAAAATTTCAAGGTTTAATGGGAACCACATTTTGACCGCTAACTCATTTATCAATGAATATATCCAAACACAAAGGTTTCTAATAAAAGCTGTGGCCTTGCTATTTCGTTTGACACCCATATTGCACACAAATTTCAAGGTTTCATAGGAACCAGATTTTGACCGCTAACTCTTTTATCAATGAATATATCGAAACGTAAAAGCTCCAAATGAAAGCTGTGTCCTTCCCCTTCGTTTGACACCCATGCTGCACACAAATTTCAATGTTTAATGGGAACCACGTTTTGACCGGTAACTCATTCATCGATAAATATATATTGAAACGTAAAAACTCCAAATGAAAGCTGTGTCCTTCCCCTTCGTTTGACACCCATGCTGCACACAAGTTTCAATGTTTAATAGGAGCCACATTTTGACCGCTAACTCATTTATCGATGAATATATCGAAACGTAAAAACTCCACATGAAAGCTGTGTCCTTGCCCTTCGTTTGACTTCCATTTTGCACGAAAATTTCAAGGTTTCATGGGAACCACATTTTGACCGCTAACTCATTTATCGATGAATATATCCAAACACAAAGAGTCCAAATCAAAGCTGTGGCCTTGCTCTTTCGTTTCACACCCATATTGCACGAAAATTGAAAGGTTTAATGGGAGTCACATTTTGACCGATAACTCATTTACTGATGAATATATCGAAATGTGGAACAGTTCAAATGAAAGCTGTGGCCTTGTCTTTTCGTTTGACACCCATATTGCACACAAATTTCAAGGTTTAATAGGAACCACATTTTGGCCGCTAACTCATTTATCGATGAATATATCGAAACGTAAAACTCCAAATGAAAGCTGTGTCCTTCCCCTTCGTTTGACACCCATGCTCAACACAAATTTCAATGTTTAATAGGAGCCACATTTTGACCGCTAACTCTTTCATCTAAGAATATATCGAAATATGGAATAGCTCAAATGAAACCTGTGGCCTTGCCCTTTTGTTTGACGCCCATATTGCACGAAAATTGAAAGGTTTAATGGGAGTCACATTTTGACCGATAACTCATTTACTGATGAATATATCGAAATATGGAACAGTTCAAATGAAAGCTGTGGCCTTGCCCTTCGTTTGACACCCATTTTGCACGAAAATTTCAAGGTGTTATGGGAACCACATTTTGACCGCTAAGTCATTTATCGATGAATATCTCGAAACGTAATAGCTTCAAATGAAAGCTGTGTCCTTGCCCTTCGTTTGACATCCATATTGCACGAAAATTTCAAGGTTTAATGGGAGTCACATTTTGACCGATAACTCATTTACTGATGAATATATCGAAATATGGAACAGTTCAAATGAAAGCTGTGGCCTTGCCCTTCGTTTGACACCCATTTTGCACGAAAATTTCAAGGTGTTATGGGAACCACATTTTGACCGCTAAGTCATTATCGATGAATATATCGAAACGTAATAGCTTCAAATGAAAGCTGTGTCCTTGCCCTTCGTTTGACACCCATTTTGCACGAAAATTTCAAGGTTTAATGGGAACCACATTTTGACCGCTAACTCATTTATCGATGATATATCGAAACGTAAAACTCCAAATGAAAGCTGTGTCCTTCCCCTTCGTTTGACACCCATGCTGCACACAAATTTCAATGTTTAATAGGAGCCACATTTTGACCACTAACTCTTTCATCGACGAATATATCGAAATATGGAACAGCTCAAATGAAACCTGTGGCCTTGCCCTTTTGTTTGACGCCCATATTGCATGAAAATTTCAAGGTTTAATGGGAACCACATTTTGACCGCTAACTCATTTATCAATGAATATATCCAAACACAAAGGTTTCTAATAAAAGATGTGGCCTTGCTATTTCGTTTGACACCCATATTGCACACAAATTTCAAGGTTTCATAGGAACCAGATTTTGACCGCTAACTCTTTTATCAATGAATATATCGAAACGTAAAAGCTCCAAATGAAAGCTCTGTCCTTCCCCTTCGTTTGACACCCATGCTGCACACAAATTTCAATGTTTAATGGGAACCACATTTTGACCGCTAACTCATTCATCGATATATATATATTGAAACGTAAAAACTCCAAATGAAAGCTGTGCCCTTCCCCTTCGTTTGACACCCATGCTGCACACAAGTTTCAATGTTTAATAGGACCCACATTTTGACCGCTAACTCATTTATCGATGAATATATCGAAACGTAAAAACTCCACATGAAAGCTGTGTCCTTGCCCTTCGTTTGACTTCCATTTTGCACGAAAATTTCAAGGTTTCATGGGAACCACATTTTGACCGCTAACTCATTTATCGATGAATATATCCAAACACAAAGAGTCCAAATCAAAGCTGTAACCTTGCTCTTTCGTTTCACACCCATATTGCACGAAAATTGAAAGGTTTAATGGGAGTCACATTTTGACCGATAACTCATTTACTGATGAATATATCGAAACGTAAAAACTCCACATGAAAGCTGTGTCCTTGCCCTTCGTTTGACTTACATTTTGCACGAAAATTTCAAGGTTTCATGGGAACCACATTTTGACCGCTAACTCATTTATCGATGAATATATCCAAACACAAAGAGTCCAAATGAAAGCTGTGGCCTTGCCCTTAGTTTGACACCCATGCTGCACACGAAAATTTCAAGGTTTAATGGGAACCACATTTTGACCGCCAACTCATTTATCGATGAATATATCCAAACACAAAGAGTCCAAATGAAAGCTGTGGCCTTGCTCTTTCGTTTGACACCCATATTGCACGAAAATTGAAAGGTTTAATGGGAGTCACATTTTGACCGATAACTCATTTACTGATGAATATATCGAAACGTAAAAACTCCACATGAAAGCTGTGTCCTTGCCCTTCGTTTGACTTACATTTTGCACGAAAATTTCAAGGTTTCATGGGAACCACATTTTGACCGCTAACTCATTTATCGATGAATATATCCAAACACAAAGAGTCCAAATCAAAGCTGTGGCCTTGCTCTTTCGTTTCACACCCATATTGCACGAAAATTGAAAGGTTTAATGGGAGTCACATTTTGACCGATAACTCATTTACTGATGAATATATCGAAATGTGGAACAGTTCAAATGAAAGCTGTGGCCTTGCCTTTTCGTTTGACACCCATATTGCACACAAATTTCAAGGTTTAATAGGAACCACATTTTGACCGCTAACTCTTTTGTCAATGAATATATCGAAACGTAAAAACTCCAAATGAAAGCTGTGCCCTTGCCCTTCGTTTGACACCCATGCTCAACACAAATTTCAATGTTTAATAGGAGCCACATTTTGACCGCTAACTCTTTCATCGACGAATATATCGAAATATGGAACAGCTCAAATGAAACCTGTGGCCTTGCCCTTTTGTTTGACGCCCATATTGCATGAAAATTTCAAGGTTTAATGGGAACCACATTTTGACCGCTAACTCATTTATCAATGAATATATCCAAACACAAAGGTTTCTAATAAAAGCTGTGGCCTTGCTATTTCGTTTGACACCCATATTGCACACAAATTTCAAGGTTTCATAGGAACCAGATTTTGACCGCTAACTCTTTTATCAATGAATATATCGAAACGTAAAAGCTCCAAATGAAAGCTGTGTCCTTCCCCTTCGTTTGACACCCATGCTCAACACAAATTTCAATGTTTAATAGGAGCCACATTTTGACCGCTAACTCTTTCATCTAAGAATATATCGAAATATGGAATAGCTCAAATGAAACCTGTGGCCTTGCCCTTTTGTTTGACGCCCATATTGCATGAAAATTTCAAGGTTTAATGGGAACCACATTTTGACCGCTAACTCATTTATCAATGAATATATCCAAACACAAAGGTTTCTAATAAAAGCTGTGGCCTTGCTATTTCGTTTGACACCCATATTGCACACAAATTTCAAGGTTTCATAGGAACCAGATTTTGACCGCTAACTCTTTTATCAATGAATATATCGAAACGTAAAAGCTCCAAATGAAAGCTGTGTCCTTCCCCTTCGTTTGACACCCATGCTGCACACAAATTTCAATGTTTAATGGGAACCACGTTTTGACCGGTAACTCATTCATCGATAAATATATATTGAAACGTAAAAACTCCAAATGAAAGCTGTGTCCTTCCCCTTCGTTTGACACCCATGCTGCACACAAGTTTCAATGTTTAATAGGAGCCACATTTTGACCGCTAACTCATTTATCGATGAATATATCGAAACGTAAAAACTCCACATGAAAGCTGTGTCCTTGCCCTTCGTTTGACTTCCATTTTGCACGAAAATTTCAAGGTTTCATGGGAACCACATTTTGACCGCTAACTCATTTATCGATGAATATATCCAAACACAAAGAGTCCAAATCAAAGCTGTGGCCTTGCTCTTTCGTTTCACACCCATATTGCACGAAAATTGAAAGGTTTAATGGGAGTCACATTTTGACCGATAACTCATTTACTGATGAATATATCGAAATGTGGAACAGTTCAAATGAAAGCTGTGGCCTTGTCTTTTCGTTTGACACCCATATTGCACACAAATTTCAAGGTTTAATAGGAACCACATTTTGGCCGCTAACTCATTTATCGATGAATATATCGAAACGTAAAACTCCAAATGAAAGCTGTGTCCTTCCCCTTCGTTTGACACCCATGCTCAACACAAATTTCAATGTTTAATAGGAGCCACATTTTGACCGCTAACTCTTTCATCTAAGAATATATCGAAATATGGAATAGCTCAAATGAAACCTGTGGCCTTGCCCTTTTGTTTGACGCCCATATTGCACGAAAATTGAAAGGTTTAATGGGAGTCACATTTTGACCGATAACTCATTTACTGATGAATATATCGAAATATGGAACAGTTCAAATGAAAGCTGTGGCCTTGCCCTTCGTTTGACACCCATTTTGCACGAAAATTTCAAGGTGTTATGGGAACCACATTTTGACCGCTAAGTCATTTATCGATGAATATATCGAAACGTAATAGCTTCAAATGAAAGCTGTGTCCTTGCCCTTCGTTTGACATCCATATTGCACGAAAATTTCAATGTTTAATGGGAGTCACATTTTGACCGATAACTCATTTACTGATGAATATATCGAAATATGGAACAGTTCAAATGAAAGCTGTGGCCTTGCCCTTCGTTTGACACCCATTTTGCACGAAAATTTCAAGGTGTTATGGGAACCACATTTTGACCGCTAAGTCATTATCGATGAATATATCGAAACGTAATAGCTTCAAATTAAAGCTGTGTCCTTGCCCTTCGTTTGACACCCATTTTGCACGAAAATTTCAAGGTTTAATGGGAACCACATTTTGACCGCTAACTCATTTATCGATGATATATCGAAACGTAAAACTCCAAATGAAAGCTGTGTCCTTCCCCTTCGTTTGACACCCATGCTGCACACAAATTTCAATGTTTAATAGGAGCCACATTTTGACCACTAACTCTTTCATCGACGAATATATCGAAATATGGAACAGCTCAAATGAAACCTGTGGCCTTGCCCTTTTGTTTGACGCCCATATTGCATGAAAATTTCAAGGTTTAATGGGAACCACATTTTGACCGCTAACTCATTTATCAATGAATATATCCAAACACAAAGGTTTCTAATAAAAGATGTGGCCTTGCTATTTCGTTTGACACCCATATTGCACACAAATTTCAAGGTTTCATAGGAACCAGATTTTGACCGCTAACTCTTTTATCAATGAATATATCGAAACGTAAAAGCTCCAAATGAAAGCTCTGTCCTTCCCCTTCGTTTGACACCCATGCTGCACACAAATTTCAATGTTTAATGGGAACCACATTTTGACCGCTAACTCATTCATCGATATATATATATTGAAACGTAAAAACTCCAAATGAAAGCTGTGCCCTTCCCCTTCGTTTGACACCCATGCTGCACACAAGTTTCAATGTTTAATAGGACCCACATTTTGACCGCTAACTCATTTATCGATGAATATATCGAAACGTAAAAACTCCACATGAAAGCTGTGTCCTTGCCCTTCGTTTGACTTCCATTTTGCACGAAAATTTCAAGGTTTCATGGGAACCACATTTTGACCGCTAACTCATTTATCGATGAATATATCCAAACACAAAGAGTCCAAATCAAAGCTGTAACCTTGCTCTTTCGTTTCACACCCATATTGCACGAAAATTGAAAGGTTTAATGGGAGTCACATTTTGACCGATAACTCATTTACTGATGAATATATCGAAACGTAAAAACTCCACATGAAAGCTGTGTCCTTGCCCTTCGTTTGACTTACATTTTGCACGAAAATTTCAAGGTTTCATGGGAACCACATTTTGACCGCTAACTCATTTATCGATGAATATATCCAAACACAAAGAGTCCAAATGAAAGCTGTGGCCTTGCCCTTAGTTTGACACCCATGCTGCACACGAAAATTTCAAGGTTTAATGGGAACCACATTTTGACCGCCAACTCATTTATCGATGAATATATCCAAACACAAAGAGTCCAAATGAAAGCTGTGGCCTTGCTCTTTCGTTTGACACCCATATTTCACGAAAATTTAAAGGTTTAATGGGAGTCACATTTCGACCGATAACTCATTTATCGATGAATATATCGAAACGTAAAAACTCCACATGAAAGCTGTGTCCTTGCCCTTCGTTTGACTTCCATTTTGCACGAAAATTTCAAGGTTTCATGGGAACCACATTTTGACCGCTAACTCATTTATCGATGAATATATCCAAACACAAAGAGTCCAAATCAAAGCTGTGGCCTTGCTCTTTCGTTTCACACCCATATTGCACGAAAATTGAAAGGTTTAATGGGAGTCACATTTTGACCGATAACTCATTTACTGATGAATATATCGAAATATGGAACAGTTCAAATGAAAGCTGTGGCCTTGCCCTTTCGTTTGACAACCATGTTGCACGCAAATATCAAGGTGTTATGGGAACCACATTTTGACCGCTAACTCATTTATCGATGAATATATCGAAACGTAAAAACTCCACATGAAAGCTGTGTCCTTGCCCTTCGTTTGACTTCCATTTTGCACGAAAATTTCAAGGTTTCATGGGAACCACATTTTGACCGCTAACTCATTTATCGATGAATATATCCAAACACAAAGAGTCCAAATCAAAGCTGTGGCCTTGCTCTTTCGTTTCACACCCATATTGCACGAAAACTGAAAGGTTTAATGGGAGTCACATTTTGACCGATAACTCATTTACTGATGAATATATCGAAATATGGAACAGTTCAAATGAAAGCTGTGGCCTTGCCCTTTCGTTTGACAACCATGTTGCACGCAAATATCAAGGTGTTATGGGAACCACCTTTTGACCGCTAACTCATTTATCGATGAATATATCGAAACGTAAAAACTCCACATGAAAGCTGTGTCCTTGCCCTTCGTTCGACTTACATTTTGCACGAAAATTTCAAGGTTTCATGGGAACCACATTTTGACCGCTAACTCATTTATCGATGAATATATCCAAACACAAAGAGTCCAAATCAAAGCTGTGGCCTTGCTCTTTCGTTTCACACCCATATTGCACGAAAATTGAAAGGTTTAATGGGAGTCACATTTTGACCGATAACTCATTTACTGATGAATATATCGAAATGTGGAACAGTTCAAATGAAAGCTGTGGCCTTGCCTTTTCGTTTGACACCCATATTGCACACAAATTTCAAGGTTTAATAGGAACCACATTTTGACCGCTAACTCTTTTGTCAATGAATATATCGAAACGTAAAAACTCCAAATGAAAGCTGTGCCCTTGCCCTTCGTTTGACACCCATGCTCAACACAAATTTCAATGTTTAATAGGAGCCACATTTTGACCGCTAACTCTTTCATCGACGAATATATCGAAATATGGAACAGCTCAAATGAAACCTGTGGCCTTTCCCTTTTGTTTGACGCCCATATTGCATGAAAATTTCAAGGTTTAATGGGAACCACATTTTGACCGCTAACTCATTTATCAATGAATATATCCAAACACAAAGGTTTCTAATAAAAGCTGTGGCCTTGCTATTTCGTTTGACACCCATATTGCACACAAATTTCAAGGTTTCATAGGAACCAGATTTTGACCGCTAACTCTTTTATCAATGAATATATTGAAACGTAAAAGCTCCAAATGAAAGCTGTGTCCTTCCCCTTCGTTTGACACCCATGCTCAACACAAATTTCAATGTTTAATAGGAGCCACATTTTGACCGCTAACTCTTTCATCTAAGAATATATCGAAATATGGAATAGCTCAAATGAAACCTGTGGCCTTGCCCTTTTGTTTGACGCCCATATTGCATGAAAATTTCAAGGTTTAATGGGAACCACATTTTGACCGCTAACTCATTTATCAATGAATATATCCAAACACAAAGGTTTCTAATAAAAGCTGTGGCCTTGCTATTTCGTTTGACACCCATATTGCACACAAATTTCAAGGTTTCATAGGAACCAGATTTTGACCGCTAACTCTTTTATCAATGAATATATCGAAACGTAAAAGCTCCAAATGAAAGCTGTGTCCTTCCCCTTCGTTTGACACCCATGCTGCACACAAATTTCAATGTTTAATGGGAACCACGTTTTGACCGGTAACTCATTCATCGATAAATATATATTGAAACGTAAAAACTCCAAATGAAAGCTGTGTCCTTCCCCTTCGTTTGACACCCATGCTGCACACAAGTTTCAATGTTTAATAGGAGCCACATTTTGACCGCTAACTCATTTATCGATGAATATATCGAAACGTAAAAACTCCACATGAAAGCTGTGTCCTTGCCCTTCGTTTGACTTCCATTTTGCACGAAAATTTCAAGGTTTCATGGGAACCACATTTTGACCGCTAACTCATTTATCGATGAATATATCCAAACACAAAGAGTCCAAATCAAAGCTGTGGCCTTGCTCTTTCGTTTCACACCCATATTGCACGAAAATTGAAAGGTTTAATGGGAGTCACATTTTGACCGATAACTCATTTACTGATGAATATATCGAAATGTGGAACAGTTCAAATGAAAGCTGTGGCCTTGTCTTTTCGTTTGACACCCATATTGCACACAAATTTCAAGGTTTAATAGGAACCACATTTTGACCGCTAACTCATTTATCGATGAATATATCGAAACGTAAAACTCCAAATGAAAGCTGTGTCCTTCCCCTTCGTTTGACACCCATGCTCAACACAAATTTCAATGTTTAATAGGAGCCACATTTTGACCGCTAACTCTTTCATCTAAGAATATATCGAAATATGGAATAGCTCAAATGAAACCTGTGGCCTTGCCCTTTTGTTTGACGCCCATATTGCATGAAAATTTCAAGGTTTAATGGGAACCACATTTTGACCGCTAACTCTTTTATCGATGAATATATCCAAACACAAAAGTTCCTAATAAAAGCTGTGCCCTTGCTCTTTGGTTTGACACCTATATTGCACACAAATTTCAAGGTTTAATAAGAACCATATTTTGACCGCTAACTCTTTTATCAATGAATATATCGAAACGTAAAAACTCCAAATGAAAGCTGTGCCCTTCCCCTTCGTTTGACACCCATGCTGCACACAAGTTTCAATGTTTAATAGGACCCACATTTTGACCGCTAACTCAATTATCGATGAATATATCGAAACGTAAAAACTCCACATGAAAGCTGTGTCCTTGCCCTTCGTTTGACTTCCATTTTGCACGAAAATTTCAAGGTTTCATGGGAACCACATTTTGACCGCTAACTCATTTATCGATGAATATATCCAAACACAAAGAGTCCAAATCAAAGCTGTAACCTTGCTCTTTCGTTTCACACCCATATTGCACGAAAATTGAAAGGTTTAATGGGAGTCACATTTTGACCGATAACTCATTTACTGATGAATATATCGAAACGTAAAACTCCACATGAAAGCTGTGTCCTTGCCCTTCGTTTGACTTACATTTTGCACGAAAATTTCAAGGTTTCATGGGAACCACATTTTGACCGCTAACTCATTTATCGATGAATATATCCAAACACAAAGAGTCCAAATGAAAGCTGTGGCCTTGCCCTTAGTTTGACACCCATGCTGCACACGAAAATTTCAAGGTTTAATGGGAACCACAGTTTGACCGCCAACTCATTTATCGATGAATATATCCAAACACAAAGAGTCCAAATGAAAGCTGTGGCCTTGCTCTTTCGTTTGACACCCATATTTCACGAAAATTTAAAGGTTTAATGGGAGTCACATTTCGACCGATAACTCATTTATCGATGAATATATCGAAACGTAAAAACTCCACATGAAAGCTGTGTCCTTGCCCTTCGTTTGACTTCCATTTTGCACGAAAATTTCAAGGTTTCATGGGAACCACATTTTGACCGCTAACTCATTTATCGATGAATATATCCAAACACAAAGAGTCCAAATCAAAGCTGTGGCCTTGCTCTTTCGTTTCACACCCATATTGCACGAAAATTGAAAGGTTTAATGGGAGTCACATTTTGACCGATAACTCATTTACTGATGAATATATCGAAATATGGAACAGTTCAAATGAAAGCTGTGGCCTTGCCCTTTCGTTTGACAACCATGTTGCACGCAAATATCAAGGTGTTATGGGAACCACATTTTGACCGCTAACTCATTTATCGATGAATATATCGAAACGTAAAAACTCCACATGAAAGCTGTGTCCTTGCCCTTCGTTTGACTTCCATTTTGCACGAAAATTTCAAGGTTTCATGGGAACCACATTTTGACCGCTAACTCATTTATCGATGAATATATCCAAACACAAAGAGTCCAAATCAAAGCTGTGGCCTTGCTCTTTCGTTTCACACCCATATTGCACGAAAACTGAAAGGTTTAATGGGAGTCACATTTTGACCGATAACTCATTTACTGATGAATATATCGAAATATGGAACAGTTCAAATGAAAGCTGTGGCCTTGCCCTTTCGTTTGACAACCATGTTGCACGCAAATATCAAGGTGTTATGGGAACCACCTTTTGACCGCTAACTCATTTATCGATGAATATATCGAAACGTAAAAACTCCACATGAAAGCTGTGTCCTTGCCCTTCGTTTGACTTCCATTTTGCACGAAAATTTCAAGGTTTCATGGGAACCACATTTTGACCGCTAACTCATTTATCGATGAATATATCCAAACACAAAGAGTCCAAATCAAAGCTGTGGCCTTGCTCTTTCGTTTCACACCCATATTGCACGAAAATTGAAAGGTTTAATGGGAGTCACATTTTGACCGATAACTCATTTACTGATGAATATATCGAAATGTGGAACAGTTCAAATGAAAGCTGTGGCCTTGCCTTTTCGTTTGACACCCATATTGCACACAAATTTCAAGGTTTAATAGGAACCACATTTTGACCGCTAACTCTTTTGTCAATGAATATATCGAAACGTAAAAACTCCAAATGAAAGCTGTGCCCTTGCCCTTCGTTTGACACCCATGCTCAACACAAATTTCAATGTTTAATAGGAGCCACATTTTGACCGCTAACTCTTTCATCGACGAATATATCGAAATATGGAACAGCTCAAATGAAACCTGTGGCCTTGCCCTTTTGTTTGACGCCCATATTGCATGAAAATTTCAAGGTTTAATGGGAACCACATTTTGACCGCTAACTCATTTATCAATGAATATATCCAAACACAAAGGTTTCTAATAAAAGCTGTGGCCTTGCTATTTCGTTTGACACCCATATTGCACACAAATTTCAAGGTTTCATAGGAACCAGATTTTGACCGCTAACTCTTTTATCAATGAATATATCGAAACGTAAAAGCTCCAAATGAAAGCTGTGTCCTTCCCCTTCGTTTGACACCCATGCTCAACACAAATTTCAATGTTTAATAGGAGCCACATTTTGACCGCTAACTCTTTCATCTAAGAATATATCGAAATATGGAATAGCTCAAATGAAACCTGTGGCCTTGCCCTTTTGTTTGACGCCCATATTGCATGAAAATTTCAAGGTTTAATGGGAACCACATTTTGACCGCTAACTCATTTATCAATGAATATATCCAAACACAAAGGTTTCTAATAAAAGCTGTGGCCTTGCTATTTCGTTTGACACCCATATTGCACACAAATTTCAAGGTTTCATAGGAACCACATTTTGACCGCTAACTCATTTATCAATGAATATATCGAAACGTAAAAGCTCCAAATGAAAGCTGTGTCCTTCCCCTTCGTTTGACACCCATGCTGCACACAAATTTCAATGTTTAATGGGAACCACGTTTTGACCGGTAACTCATTCATCGATAAATATATATTGAAACGTAAAAACTCCAAATGAAAGCTGTGTCCTTCCCCTTCGTTTGACACCCATGCTGCACACAAGTTTCAATGTTTAATAGGAGCCACATTTTGACCGCTAACTCATTTATCGATGAATATATCGAAACGTAAAAACTCCACATGAAAGCTGTGTCCTTGCCCTTCGTTTGACTTCCATTTTGCACGAAAATTTCAAGGTTTCATGGGAACCACATTTTGACCGCTAACTCATTTATCGATGAATATATCCAAACACAAAGAGTCCAAATCAAAGCTGTGGCCTTGCTCTTTCGTTTCACACCCATATTGCACGAAAATTGAAAGGTTTAATGGGAGTCACATTTTGACCGATAACTCATTTACTGATGAATATATCGAAATGTGGAACAGTTCAAATGAAAGCTGTGGCCTTGTCTTTTCGTTTGACACCCATATTGCACAAAAATTTCAAGGTTTAATAGGAACCACATTTTGGCCGCTAACTCATTTATCGATGAATATATCGAAACGTAAAACTCCAAATGAAAGCTGTGTCCTTCCCCTTCGTTTGACACCCATGCTCAACACAAATTTCAATGTTTAATAGGAGCCACATTTTGACCGCTAACTCTTTCATCTAAGAATATATCGAAATATGGAATAGCTCAAATGAAACCTGTGGCCTTGCCCTTTTGTTTGACGCCCATATTGCATGAAAATTTCAAGGTTTAATGGGAACCACATTTTGACCGCTAACTCTTTTATCGATGAATATATCCAAACACAAAAGTTCCTAATAAAAGCTGTGCCCTTGCTCTTTGGTTTGACACCTATATTGCACACAAATTTCAAGGTTTAACAAGAACCATATTTTGACCGCTAACTCTTTTATCAATGAATATATCGAAACGTAAAAACTCCAAATGAAAGCTGTGCCCTTGCCCTTCGCACGAAAATTTCAAGGTTTAATAGGAACCACATTTTGACCGCTAAGTCATTTATCGATGAATATATCGAAACGTAAAAGCTTCAAATGAAAGCTGTGTCCTTGCCCTTCGTTTGACACCCATTTTGCACGAAAATTTCAAGGTTTAATGGGAACCACATTTTGACCGCTAACTCATTTATCGATGAATATATCGAAACGTAAAACTCCAAATGAAAGCTGTGTCATTCCCCTTCGTTTGACAGCCGTATTGAACGAAATTTTAAAGGTTTAATGGGAAGCACATTTTGACCGCTAACTCATTTATCAATGAATATATCCAAACACAAAGGTTTCTAATAAAAGCTGTGGCCTTGCTATTTCGTTTGACACCCATGCTGCACACAAATTTCAAGGTTTAATGGGAACCACATTTTGACCGCTAACTCATTTATCGATGAATATATCGAAACGTAAAAACTCCAAATGAAAGCTGTGTCCTTGCCCTTCGTTTGCCACCCATTTTGCACGAAAATTTCAAGGTTTAATGGGAACCACATTTTGACCGCTAACTCATTTATCGATGAATATATCGAAACGTAAAACTCCAAATGAAAGCTGTGTCCTTCCCCTTCGTTTGACAGCCGTATTGAACGAAATTTTAAAGGTTTAACGGGAAGCACATTTTGACCGCTAACTCATTTATCAATGAATATATCCAAACACAAAGGTTTCTAATAAAAGCTGTGGCCTTGCTATTTCGTTTGACACCCATGCTGCACACAAATTTCAATGTTTAATAGGAGCCACATTTTGACCACTAACTCTTTCATCGACAAATATATCGAAATATGGAACAGCTCAAATGAAACCTGTGGCCTTGCCCTTTTGTTTGACGCCCATATTGCATGAAAATTTCAAGGTTTAATGGGAACCACATTTTGACCGCTAACTCATTTATCAATGAATATATCCAAACACAAAGGTTTCTAATAAAAGCTGTGGCCTTGCTATTTCGTTTGACACCCATATTGCACACAAATTTCAAGGTTTCATAGGAACCAGATTTTGACCGCTAACTCTTTTATCAATGAATATATCGAAACGTAAAAGCTCCAAATGAAAGCTGTGTCCTTCCCCTTCGTTTGACACCCATGCTGCACACAAATTTCAATGTTTAATGGGAACCACATTTTGACCGCTAACTCATTCATCGATAAATATATATTGAAACGTAAAAACTCCAAATGAAAGCTGTGTCCTTCCCCTTCGTTTGACACCCATGCTGCACACAAGTTTCAATGATTAATAGGAGCCACATTTTGACCGCTAACTCATTTATCGATGAATATATCGAAACGTAAAAACTCCAAATGAAAGCTGTGTCCTTGGCCTGCTTTTGACACCCATATTGCACGAAAATTTCAAGGTTTAATGGGAACTACATTTTGACCGCTAACTTATTTATCGATGAATATATCGAAACGTAAAAATTCCAAGTGAAAGCTGTGGCCTTGCCCTTCGTTTGACACCCATGCTGCACACAAATTTCAGTGTTTAATAGAAGCCACATTTTGACCGCTAAATCTTTTATCGATGAATATATCGAAATATGGAACAGTTCAAATGAAACCTGTGGCCTTCCCCTGTTGTTTGACAGCCGTATTGAACGAAATTTTAAAGGTTTAATGGGAAGCACATTTTGACCGCTAACTCTTTTATCAATGAATATATCGAAACGTAAAAACTCCAAATGAAAGCTGTGTCCTTGCCTTTCGTTTGACACCCATATTGCACGAAAATATCAATGTTTAATGGGAACCACATTTTGACCGCTAACTCATTCATCGATAAATATATATTGAAACGTAAGAACTCCAAATGAAAGCTGTGTCCTTCCCCTTCGTTTGACAGCCGTATTGAACGAAATTTTAAAGGTTTAATGGGAAGCACATTTTGACCGCTAACTCATTTATCAATGAATATATCCAAACACAAAGGTTTCTAATAAAAGCTGTGTCCTTGCCTTTCGTTTGACACCCATATTGCACGAAAATATCAATGTTTAATGGGAACCACATTTTGACCGCTAACTCATTCATCGATAAATATATATTGAAACGTAAGAACTCCAAATGAAAGCTGTGTCCTTCCCCTTCGTTTGACAGCCGTATTGAACGAAATTTCAAGGTTTAATGGGAACCACATTTTGACCGCTAACTCATTTATCGATGAATATATATGGAAACGTAAAAATTCCAAGTGAAAGCTGTGTCCTTCCCCTTCGTTTGACACCCATGCTGCACACAAATTTCAAGGTTTAATGGGAACCACATTTTGACCGCTAACTCATTTATCGATGAATATATATGGAAACGTAAAAATTCCAAGTGAAAGCTGTGGCCTTGCCCTTCGTTTGACACCCATGCTGCACACAAATTTCAATGTTTAATAGGAGCCACATTTTGACCGCTAACTCATTTATCGATGAATATATCGAAACGTAAAAACTCCAAATGAAAGCTGTGTCCTTGGCCTGCTTTTGACACCCATATTGCACGAAAATTTCAAGGTTTAATGGGAACTACATTTTGACCGCTAACTCTTTTATCGATGAATGTATCGAAATATGGAACAGTTCAAATGAAACCTGTGGCCTTCCCCTGTTGTTTGACAGCCGTATTGAACGAAATTTTAAAGGTTTAATGGGAAGCACATTTTGACCGCTAACTCATTTATCAATGAATATATCCAAACACAAAGGTTTCTAATAAAAGCTGTGGCCTTGCTATTTCGTTTGACACCCATATTGCACACAAATTTCAAGGTTTCATAGGAACCAGATTTTGACCGCTAACTCTTTTATCAATGAATATATCGAAACGTAAAAGCTCCAAATGAAAGCTGTGTCCTTCCCCTGTTGTTTGACAGCCGTATTGAACGAAATTTTAAAGGTTTAATGGGAAGCACATTTTGACCGCTAACTCATTTATCAATGAATATATCCAAACACAAAGGTTTCTAATAAAAGCTGTGGCCTTCCTATTTCGTTTGACACCCATGCTGCACACAAATTTCAAGGTTTAATGGGAACCACATTTTGACCGCTAACTCATTTATCGATGAATATATCGAAACGTAAAAACTCCAAATGAAAGCTGTGTCCTTGGCCTGCTTTTGACACCCGTATTGCACGAAATTTTAAAGGTTTAATGGGAAGCACATTTTGACCGCTAACTCATTTATCGATGAATATATCGAAACATAAAAAGTCTAAATGAAAGCTGTGTCATTGCCGTTCGTTTGATACCCATGCTTCAAACAAGTTTCAATGTTTAATGGGAGTCTCATTATGACCGATAACTCATTTATTGATAAATATATCGGAACAGAAAAAGTCCAAATGAAAGGTGTTGCCTTGCCCTTAGTTTGACACCCATGCTGCACACAAATTTCAATTTTTAATGGGAGTCACATTTTGACCGATAACTCATTTACTAATGAATATATCGAAATATGGAAGAGTTCAAATGAAAGCTGTGGCCTTGCCCTTTCGTTTGACACCAATGCTGCACACAAATTTCAATGTTAAATAGGAGCGACATTTTGAGCGCTAACTCATTTATCGATGAATATATCGAAACATAAAATGTCTAAATGAAAGCTGTGTCATTGCCCTTCGTTTGATACCCATGCTTCAAACAAGTTTCAATGTTTAATGGGAGTCTCATTATGACCGATAACTCATTTATTGATGAATATATCGGAACAGAAAAAGTCCAAATGAAAGGTGTTGCCTTGCCCTTAGTTTGACACCCATGCTGCACACAAATTTCAATTTTTAATGGGAGTCACATTTTGACCAATAACTCATTTACTAATGAATATATCGAAATATGGAACAGTTCAAATGAAACCTGTGGCCTTGCCCTGTTGTTTGACACCCGTATTGCACGAAATTTTAAAGGTTTAATGGGAAGCACAATTAGACCGCTAACTCTTTTATCAATGAATATACCGAAACGTAAAAACTCCGAATGAAAGCTGTGCCCTTGCCCTTCGCACGAAAATTTCAAAGTTTAATAGGAACCACATTTTGGCCGCTAACTCATTTATCGATGAATATATCGAAACGTAAAACTCCAAATGAAAGCTGTGTCCTTCCCCTTCGTTTGACACCCATGCTGCACACAAATTTCAATGTTTAATAGGAGCCACATTTTGACCGCTAACTCTTTCATCGATGAATATATCGAAATATGGAATAGCTCAAATGAAACCTGTGGGCTTGCCCTGTTGTTTGCCACCCGTATTGCACGAAATTTTAAAGGTTTAATGGGAAGCACAATTTGACCGCTAACTCTTTTATCGATGAATATATCCAAACACAAAGGTTCCTAATAAAAGCTGTGGCCTTGCTCTTTCGTTTGACACCTATATTTCACACAAATTTCAAGGTTTAATAACAACCACATTTTGACCGCTAACTCTTTTATCAATGAATATATCGAAACGTAAAAACTCCAAATGAAAGCTGTGCCCTTGCCCTTCGCACGAAAATTTCAAGGTTTAATAGGAACCACATTTTGACCGCTAACTCATTTATCGATGAATATATCGAAACGTAAAAGCTCCAAATGAAAACTGTGGGGTTGCTTTTCGTTTGACATCCATATTGCACGAAAATTTCAAGGTTTAATCGGAGTCACATTTTGACCGATAACTCATTTACTGATGAATATATCGAAATATGGAACAGTTCAAATGAAAGCTGTGGCCTTGCCCTTTCGTTTGACAACCACGTTGCACGCAAATATCAAGGTGTTTTGGGAACCACATTTTGACCGCTAACTCATTTATCGATGAATATATCGAAACGTAAAAGTTTCAAATGAAAGCTGTGTCCTTGCCCTTCGTTTGACACCCATTTTGCACGAAAATGTCAAGGTTTAATGGGAACCACATTTTGACCGCTAACTCATTTATCGATGAATATATCGAAACGTAAAACTCCAAATGAAAGCTGTGTCCTTCCCCTTCGTTTGAGGCCCATGCTGCACACAAATTTCAATGTTTAATAGGAGCCACATTTTGACCACTAACTCTTTCGTCGGCGAATATATCGAAATATGGAACAGCTCAAATGAAACCTGTGGCCTTGCCCTTTTGTTTGACGCCCATATTGCATGAAAATTATAAGGTTTAATGGGAACCACATTTTGACCGCTAACTCATTTATCGATGAATATATCGAAACGTAAAACTCCAAATGAAAGCTGTGTCCTTCCCCTTCGTTTGAGGCCCATGCTGCACACAAATTTCAAGGTTTAATAGGAGCCACATTTTGACCACTAACTCTTTCATCGGCGAATATATCGAAATATGGAACAGCTCAAATGAAACCTGTGGCCTTGCCCTTTCGTTTGACACCCATATTGCACACAAATTTCAAGGTTTCATAGGAACCAGATTTTGACCGCTAACTCTTTTATCAATGAATATATCGAAACGTAAAAGCTCCAAATGAAAGCTGTGTCCTTCCCCTTCGTTTGACACCCATGCTGCACACAAATTTCAATGTTTAATGGGAACCACATTTTGACCGCTAACTCATTCATCGATAAATATATATTGAAACGTAAAAACTCCAAATGAAAGCTGTGTCCTTCCCCTTCGTTTGACACCCATGCTGCACACAAGTTTCAATGTTTAATAGGAGCCACATTTTGACCGCTAACTCTTTCATCCAAGAATATATCGAAATATGGAATAGCTCAAATGAAACCTGTGGCCTTGCCCTTTTGTTTGACGCCCATATTGCATGAAAATTTCAAGGTTTAATGGGAACCACATTTTGACCGCTAACTCTTTTATCGATGAATATATCCAAACACAAAGGTTCCTAATAAAAGCTGTGCCCTTGCTCTTTGGTTTGACACCTATATTGCACACAAATTTCAAGGTTTAATAAGAACCATATTTTGACCGCTAACTCTTTTATCAATGAATATATCGAAACGTAAAAACTCCAAATGAAAGCTGTGCCCTTGCCCTTCGCACGAAAATTTCAAGGTTTAATAGGAACCACATTTTGACCGCTAAGTCATTTATCGATGAAGATATCGAAACGTAAAAGCTTCAAATGAAAGCTGTGTCCTTGCCCTTCGTTTGACACCCATTTTGCACGAAAATTTCAAGGTTTAATGGGAACCACATTTTGACCGCTAACTCATTTATCGATGAATATATCGAAACGTAAAACTCCAAATGAAAGCTGTGTCCTTCCCCTTCGTTTGACACCCATGCTGCACACAAATTTCAATGTTTAATAGGAGCCACATTTTGACCACTAACTCTTTCATCGACGAATATATCGAAATATGGAACAGCTCAAATGAAACCTGTGGCCTTGCCCTTTTCTTTGACGCCCATATTGCATGAAAATTTCAAGGTTTAATGGGAACCACATTTTGACCGCTAACTCATTTATCAATGAATATATCCAAACACAAAGGTTTCTAATAAAAGCTGTGGCCTTGCTATTTCGTTTGACACCCATATTGCACACAAATTTCAAGGTTTCATAGGAACCAGATTTTGACCGCTAACTCTTTTATCAATGAATATATCGAAACGTTAAAGCTCCAAATGAAAGCTATGTCCTTCCCCTTCGTTTGACACCCATGCTGCACACAAATTTCAATGTTTAATGGGAACCACATTTTGACCGCTAACTCATTCATCGATAAATATATATTGAAACGTAAAAACTCCAAATGAAAGCTGTGTCCCTCCCCTTCGTTTGACACCCATGCTGCACACAAGTTTCAATGTTTAATAGGAGCCACATTTTGACCGCTAACTCATTTATCGATGAATATATCGAAACGTAAAAACTCCAAATGAAAGCTGTGTCCTTGGCCTGCTTTTGACACCCATATTGCACGAAAATTTCAAGGTTTAATGGGAACTACATTTTGACCGCTAACTCATTCATCGATAAATATATATTGAAACGTAAAAGCTCCAAATGAAAGCTGTGTCCTTCCCCTTCGTTTGACACCCATGCTGCACACAAATTTCAATGTTTAATGGGAACCACATTTTGACCGCTAACTCATTTATCAATGAATATATCCAAACACAAAGGTTTCTAATAAAAGCTGTGGCCTTGCTATTTCGTTTGACACCCATATTGCACACAAATTTCAAGGTTTCATAGGAACCAGATTTTGACCGCTAACTCTTTTATCAATGAATATATCGAAACGTAAAAGCTCCAAATGAAAGCTGTGTCCTTCCCCTTCGTTTGACACCCATGCTGCACACAAATTTCAATGTTTAATGGGAACCACATTTTGACCGCTAACTCATTCATCGATAAATATATATTGAAACGTAAAAACTCCAAATGAAAGCTGTGTCCCTCCCCTTCGTTTGACACCCATGCTGCACACAAGTTTCAATGTTTAATATTAGCCACATTTTGACCGCTAACTCATTTATCGATGAATATATCGAAACGTAAAAACTCCAAATGAAAGCTGTGTCCTTGGCCTGCTTTTGACACCCATATTGCACGAAAATTTCAAGGTTTAATGGGAACTACATTTTGACCGCTAACTCATTCATCGATAAATATATATTGAAACGTAAAACCTCCAAATGAAAGCTGTGTCCTTCCCCTTCGTTTGACACCCATGCTGCACACAAGTTTCAATGTTTAATAGGAGCCACATTTTGACCGCTAACTCATTTATCAATGAATATAGCGAAACGTAAAAGCTCCAAATGAAAGCTGTGTCCTTCCCCTTCGTTTGACACCCATGCTGCACACAAATTTCAATGTTTAATGGGAACCACATTTTGACCGCTAACTCATTCATCGATAAATATATATTGAAACGTAAAAACTCCAAATGAAAGCTGTGTCCTTCCCCTTCGTTTGACACCCATGCTGCACACAAATTTCAATGTTTAATGGGAACCACATTTTGACCGCTAACTCATTTATCAATGAATATATCCAAACACAAAGGTTTCTAATAAAAGCTGTGGCCTTGCTATTTCGTTTGACACCCATATTGCACACAAATTTCAAGGTTTCATAGGAACCAGATTTTGACCGCTAACTCTTTTATCAATGAATATATCGAAACGTAAAAGCTCCAAATGAAAGCTGTGTCCTTCCCCTTCGTTTGACACCCATGCTGCACACAAATTTCAATGTTTAATGGGAACCACATTTTGACCGCTAACTCATTCATCGATAAATATATATTGAAACGTAAAAACTCCAAATGAAAGCTGTGTCCTTCCCCTTCGTTTGACACCCATGCTGCACACAAGTTTCAATGTTTAATAGGAGCCACATTTTGACCGCTAACTCATTTATCGATGAATATATCGAAACGTAAAAACTCCAAATGAAAGCTGTGTCCTTGGCCTGCTTTTGACACCCATATTGCACGAAAATTTCAAGGTTTAATGGGAACTACATTTTGACCGCTAACTCATTTATCGATGAATATATCGAAACGTAAAAATTCCAAGTGAAAGCTGTGGCCTTGCCCTTCGTTTGACACCCATGCTGCACAGAAATTTCAGTGTTTAATAGGAGCCACATTTTGACCGTTAACGCTTTTATCGATGAATATATCGAAATATGGAACAGTTCAAATGAAACCTGTGGCCTTCCCCTGTTGTTTGACAGCCGTATTGAACGAAATTTTAAAGGTTTAATGGGAAGCACATTTTGACCGCTAACTCTTTTATCAATGAATATATCGAAAGGTAAAAACTCCAAATGAAAGCTGTGTCCTTGCCTTTCGTTTGACACCCATATTGCACGAAAATATCAATGTTTAATGGGAACCACATTTTGACCGCTAACTCATTCATCGATAAATTTATATTGAAACGTAAGAACTCCAAATGAAAGCTGTGTCCTTCCCCTTCGTTTGACAGCCGTATTGAAAGAAATTTTAAAGGTTTAATGGGAAGCACATTTTGACCGCTAACTCATTTATCAATGAATATATCCAAACACATAGGTTTCTAATAAAAGCTGTGGCCTTGCTATTTCGTTTGACACCCATATTGCACACAAATTTCAAGGTTTCATAGGAACCAGATTTTGACCGCTAACTCTTTTATCAATGAATATATCGAAACGTAAAAGCTGCAAATGAAAGCTGTGTCCTTCCCCTTCGTTTGACACCCATGCTGCACACAAATTTCAAGGTTTAATGGGAACTACATTTTGACCGCTAACTCTTTTATCGATGAATGTATCGAAATATGGAACAGTTCAAATGAAACCTGTGGCCTTCCCCTGTTGTTTGACAGCCGTATTGAACGAAATTTTAAAGGTTTAATGGGAAGCACATTTTGACCGCTAACTCATTTATCAATGAATATATCCAAACACAAAGGTTTCTAATAAAAGCTGTGGCCTTGCTATTTCGTTTGACACCCATATTGCACACAAATTTCAAGGTTTCATAGGAACCAGATTTTGACCGCTAACTCTTTTATCAATGAATATATCGAAACGTAAAAGCTCCAAATGAAAGCTGTGTCCTTCCCCTGTTGTTTGACAGCCGTATTGAACGAAATTTTAAAGGTTTAATGGGAAGCACATTTTGACCGCTAACTCATTTATCAATGAATATATCCAAACACAAAGGTTTCTAATAAAAGCTGTGGCCTTGCTATTTCGTTTGACACCCATGCTGCACACAAATTTCACGGTTTAATGGGAACCACATTTTGACCGCTAACTCATTTATCGATGAATATATCGAAACGTAAAAACTCCAAATGAAAGCTGTGTCCTTGGCCTGCTTTTGACACCCGTATTGCACGAAATTTTAAAGGTTTAATGGGAAGCACATTTTGACCGCTAACTCATTTATCGATGAATATATCGAAACATAAAAAGTCTAAATGAAAGCTGTGTCATTGCCCTTCGTTTGATACCCATGCTTCAAACAAGTTTCAATGTTTAATGGGAGTCTCATTATGACCGATAACTCATTTATTGATGAATATATCGGAACAGAAAAAGTCCAAATGAAAGGTGTTGCCTTGCCCTTAGTTTGACACCCATGCTGCACACAAATTTCAATTTTTAATGGGAGTCACATTTTGACCGATAACTCATTTACTAATGAATATATCGAAATATGGAAGAGTTCAAATGAAAGCTGTGGCCTTGCCCTTTCGTTTGACACCAATGCTGCACACAAATTTCAATGTTTAATAGGAGCGACATTTTGACCGCTAACTCATTTATCGATGAATATATCGAAACATAAAAAGTCTAAATGAAAGCTGTGTCATTGCCCTTCGTTTGATACCCATGCTTCAAACAAGTTTCAATGTTTAATGGGAGTCTCATTATGACCGATAACTCATTTATTGATGAATATATCGGAACAGAAAAAGTCCAAATGAAAGGTGTTGCCTTGCCCTTAGTTTGACACCCATGCTGCACACAAATTTCAATTTTTAATGGGAGTCACATTTTGACCAATAACTCATTTACTAATGAATATATCGAAATATGGAACAGTTCAAATGAAACCTGTGGCCTTGCCCTGTTGTTTGACACCCGTATTGCACGAAATTTTAAAGGTTTAATGGGAAGCACAATTAGACCGCTAACTCTTTTATCAATGAATATATCGAAACGTAAAAACTCCAAATGAAAGCTCTGCCCTTGCCCTTCGCACGAAAATTTCAAAGTTTAATAGGAACCACATTTTGGCCGCTAACTCATTTATCGATGAATATATCGAAACGTAAAACTCCAAATGAAAGCTGTGTCCTTCCCCTTCGTTTGACACCCATGCTGCACACAAATTTCAATGTTTAATAGGAGCCACATTTTGACCGCTAACTCTTTCATCGATGAATATATCGAAATATGGAATAGCTCAAATGAAACCTGTGGCCTTGCCCTGTTGTTTGACACCCGTATTGCACGAAATTTTAAAGGTTTAATGGGAAGCACAATTTGACCGCTAACTCTTTTATCGATGAATATATCCAAACACAAAGGTTCCTAATAAAAGCTGTGGCCTTGCTCTTTCGTTTGACACCTATATTTCACACAAATTTCAAGGTTTAATAACAACCACATTTTGACCGCTAACTCTTTTATCAATAAATATATCGAAACGTAAAAACTCCAAATGAAAGCTGTGCCCTTGCCCTTCGCACGAAAATTTCAAGGTTTAATAGGAACCACATTTTGACCGCTAACTCATTTATCGATGAATATATCGAAACGTAAAAGCTCCAAATGAAAACTGTGGGGTTGCTTTTCGTTTGACATCCATATTGCACGAAAATTTCAAGGTTTAATCGGAGTCACATTTTGACCGATAACTCATTTACTGATGAATATATCGAAATATGGAACAGTTCAAATGAAAGCTGTGGCCTTGCCCTTTCGTTTGACAACCACGTTGCACGCAAATATCAAGGTGTTTTGGGAACCACATTTTGACCGCTAACTCATTTATCGATGAATGTATCGAAACGTAAAACTCCAAATGAAAGCTGTGTCCTTCCCCTTCGTTTGAGGCCCATGCTGCACACAAATTTCAATGTTTAATACGAGCCATATTTTGACCACTAACTCTTTCGTCGGCGAATATATCGAAATATGGAACAGCTCAAATGAAACCTGTGGCCTTGCCCTTTTGTTTGACGCCCATTTTGCATGAAAATTTCAAGGTTTAATGGGAACCACATTTTGACCGCTAACTCATTTATCGATGAATATATCGAAACGTAAAACTCCAAATGAAAGCTGTGTCCTTCCCCTTCGTGTGAGGCCCATGCTGCACACAAATTTCAAGGTTTAATAGGAGCCACATTTTGACCACTAACTCTTTCATCGGCGAATATATCGAAATATGGAACAGCTCAAATGAAACCTGTGGCCTTGCCCTTTCGTTTGACACCCATATTGCACACAAATTTCAAGGTTTCATAGGAACCAGATTTTGACCGCTAACTCTTTTATCAATGAATATATCGAAACGTAAAAGCTCCAAATGAAAGCTGTGTCCTTCCCCTTCGTTTGACACCCATGCTGCACACAAATTTCAATGTTTAATAGGAGCCACATTTTGACCACTAACTCTTTCATCGGCGAATATATCGAAACATGGAACAGCTCAAATGAAACCTGTGGCCTTGCCCTTTTGTTTGACGCCCATTTTGCATGAAAATTTCAAGGTTTAATGGGAACCACATTTTGACCGCTAACTCATTTATCGATGAATATATCGAAACGTAAAACTCCAAATGAAAGCTGTGTCCTTCCCCTTCGTGTGAGGCCCATGCTGCACACAAATTTCAAGGTTTAATAGGAGCCACATTTTGACCACTAACTCTTTCATCGGCGAATATATCGAAATAAGGAACAGCTCAAATGAAACCTGTGGCCTTGCCCTTTCGTTTGACACCCATATTGCACACAAATTTCAAGGTTTCATAGGAACCAGATTTTGACCGCTAACTCTTTTATCAATGAATATATCGAAGCGTAAAAACTCCAAATGAAAGCTGTGCCCTTGCCCTTCGCACGAAAATTTCAAGGTTTAATAGGAACCACATTTTGACCGCTAAGTCATTTATCGATGAATATATCGAAACGTAAAAGCTTCAAATGAAAGCTGTGTCCTTGCCCTTCGTTTGACACCCATTTTTCACGAAAATTTCAAGGTTTAATGGGAACCACATTTTGACCGCTAACTCATTTATCGATGAATATATCGAAACGTAAAACTCCAAATGAAAGCTGTGTCCTTCCCCTTCGTTTGACACCCATGCTGCACACAAATTTCAATGTTTATTAGGAGCCACATTTTGACCACTAACTCTTTCATCGACGAATATATCGAAATATGGAATAGCTCAAATGAAACCTGTGGCCTTGGCCTTTTGTTTGACGCCCATATTGCATGAAAATTTCAAGGTTTAATGGGAACCACATTTTGACCGCTAACTCTTTTATCGATGAATATATCCAAACACAAAGGTTTCTAATAAAAGCTGTGGCCTTGCTATTTCGTTTGACACCCATATTGCACACAAATTTCAAGGTTTCATAGGAACCAGATTTTGACCGCTAACTCTTTTATCAATGAATATATCGAAACGTAAAAGCTCCAAAAGAAAGCTGTGTCCTTCCCCTTCGTTTGACACCCATGCTGCACACAAATTTCAATGTTTAATGGGAACCACATTTTGACCGCTAACTCATTCATCGATAAATATATATTGAAACGTAAAAACTCCAAATGAAAGCTGTGTCCTTCCCCTTCGTTTGACACCCATGCTGCACACAAGTTTCAATGTTTAATAGGAGCCACATTTTGACCGCTAACTCATTTATCGATGAATATATCGAAACGTAAAAACTCCAAATGAAAGCTGTGTCCTTGGCCTGCTTTTGACACCCATATTGCACGAAAATTTCAAGGATTAATGGGAACTACATTTTGACCGCTAACTCATTTATCGATGAATATATCGAAACGTAAAAATTCCAAGTGAAAGCTGTGGCCTTGCCCTTCGTTTGACACCCATGCTGCACACAAATTTCAGTGTTTAATAGGAGCCACATTTTGACCGCTAACTCTTTTATCGATGAATATATCGAAATAAGGAACAGTTCAAATGAAACCTGTGGCCTTCCCCTGTTGTTTGACAGCCGTATTGAACGAAATTTTAAAGGTTTAATGGGAAGCACGTTTTGACCGCTAACTCTTTTATTAATGAATATATCGAAACGTAAAAACTCCAAATGAAAGCTGTGTCCTTGCCTTTCCTTTGACACCCATATTGCACGAAAATATCAATGTTTAATGGGAACCACATTTTGACCGCTAACTCATTCATCGATAAATATATATTGAAACGTAAGAACTCCAAATGAAAGCTGTGTCCTTCCCCTTCGTTTGACAGCCGTATTGAACGAAATTTTAAAGGTTTAATGGGAAGCACATTTTGACCGCTAACTCATTTATCAATGAATATATCCAAGCACAAAGGTTTCTAATAAAAGCTGTGGCCTTGCTATTTCGTTTGACACCCATATTGCACACAAATTTCAAGGTTTCATAGGAACCAGATTTTGACCGCTAACTCTTTTATCAATGAATATATCGAAACATAAAGCTCCAAATGAAAGCTGTGTCCTTCCCCTTCGTTTGACACCCATGCTGCACACAAATTTCAAGGTTTAATGGGAACCACATTTTCACCGCTAACTCATTATCGATAAATAAATATGGAAACGTAAAAATTCCAAGTGAAAGCTGTGGCCTTGCCCTTCGTTTGACACCCATGCTGCACACAAATTTCAATGTTTAATAGGAGCCACATTTTGACCGCTAACTCATTTATCGATGAATATATCGAAACGTAAAAACTCCAAATGAAAGCTGTGTCCTTGCCCTTCGTTTGACACCCATGCTGCACACAAATTTCAAGGTTTAATGGGAACCACATTTTGACCGCTAACTCATTATCGATAAATATATATGGAAACGTAAAAATTCCAAGTGAAAGCTGTGGCCTTGCCCTTCGTTTGACACCCATGCTGCACACAAATTTCAAGGTTTAATGGGAACCACATTTTGACCGCTAACTCATTATCGATAAATATATATGGAAACGTAAAAATTCCAAGTGAAAGCTGTGGCCTTGCCCTTCGTTTGACACCCATGCTGCACACAAATTTCAAGGTTTAATGGGAACCACATTTTGACCGCTAACTCATTATCGATAAATATATATGGAAACGTAAAAACTCCAAGTGAAAGCTGTGTCCTTGCCCTTCGTTTGACACCCATGCTGCACACAAATTTCAAGGTTTAATGGGAACCACATTTTGACCGCTAACTCATTATCGATAAATATATATGGAAACGTAAAAATTCCAAGTGAAAGCTGTGGCCTTGCCCTTCGTTTGACACCCATGCTGCACACAAATTTCAAGGTTTAATGGGAACCACATTTTGACCGCTAACTCATTATCGATAAATATATATGGGAACGTAAAAATTCCAAGTGAAAGCTGTGGCCTTGCCCTTCGTTTGACACCCATGCTGCACACAAATTTCAAGGTTTAATGGGAACCACATTTTGACCGCTAACTCATTATCGATAAATATATATGGAAACGTAAAAATTCCAAGTGAAAGCTGTGGCCTTGCCCTTCGTTTGACACCCATGCTGCACACAAATTTCAAGGTTTAATGGGAACCACATTTTGACCGCTAACTCATTATCGATAAATATATATGGAAACGTAAAAATTCCAAGTGAAAGCTGTGGCCTTGCCCTTCGTTTGACACCCATGCTGCACACAAATTTCAAGGTTTAATGGGAACCACATTTTGACCGCTAACTCATTATCGATAAATATATGTGGAAACGTAAAAATTCCAAGTGAAAGCTGTGGCCTTGCCCTTCGTTTGACACCCATGCTGCACACAAATTTCAATGTTTAATAGGAGCCACATTTTGACCGCTAACTCATTTATCGATGAATATATCGAAACGTAAAAATTCCAAGTGAAAGCTGTAGCCTTGCCCTTCGTTTGACACCCATGCTGCACACAAGTTTCAATGTTTAATAGGAGCCACATTTTGACCGCTAACTCATTTATCGATGAATATATCGAAACGTAAAAACTCCAAATGAAAGCTGTGTCCTTGCCCTTCGTTTGACATCCATGCTGCACACAAATTTCAATGTTTAATAGGAGCCACATTTTGACCGTTAACTCTTTTATCGATGAATGTATCGAAATATGGAACAGTTCAAATGAAACCTGTGGCCTTGCCCTGTTGTTTGACACCCGTATTGCACGAAATTTTAAAGGTTTAATGGGAAGCACAATTAGACCGCTAACTCTTTTATCAATGAATATATCGAAACGTAAAAACTCCAAATAAAAGCTGTGCCCTTGCCCTTCGCACGAAAATTTCAAAGTTTAATAGGAACCACATTTTGGCCGCTAACTCATTTATCGATGAATATATCGAAACGTAAAACTCCAAATGAAAGCTGTGTCCTTGCCCTTCGTTTGACACCCATTTTGCACGAAAATTTCAAGGTTTAATGGGAACCACATTTTGACCGCTAACTCTTTCATCGATGAATATATCGAAACGTAAAACTCCAAATGAAAGCTGTGTCCTTGCCCTTCGTGTGAGGCCCATGCTGCACACAAATTTCAATGTTTAATAGGAGCCACATTTTGACCGCTAACTCTTTCATCGATGAATATATCGAAATATGGAATAGCTCAAATGAAACCTGTGGCCTTGCCCTCTTGTTTGACACCCGTATTGCACGAAATTTTAAAGGTTTAATGGGAAGCACAATTTGACCGCTAACTCTTTTATCGATGAATATATCCAAACACAAAGGTTCCTAATAAAAGCTGTGGCCTTGCTCTTTCGTTTGACACCTATATTTCACACAAATTTCAAGGTTTAATAACAACCACATTTTGACCGCTAACTCTTTTATCAATGAATATATCGAAACGTAAAAACTCCAAATGAAAGCTGTGCCCTTGCCCTTCGCACGAAAATTTCAAGGTTTAATAGGAACCACATTTTGACCGCTAACTCATTTATCGATGAATATATCGAAACGTAAAAGCTCCAAATGAAAACTGTGGGGTTGCTTTTCGTTTGACATCCATATTGCACGAAAATTTCAAGGTTTAATCGGAGTCACATTTTGACCGATAACTCATTTACTGATGAATATATCGAAATATGGAACAGTTCAAATGAAAGCTGTGGCCTTGCCCTTTCGTTTGACAACCACGTTGCACGCAAATATCAAGGTGTTTTGGGAACCACATTTTGACCGCTAACTCATTTATCGATGAATATATCGAAACGTAAAAGTTTCAAATGAAAGCTGTGTCCTTGCCCTTCGTTTGACACCCATTTTGCACGAAAATGTCAAGGTTTAATGGGAACCACATTTTGACCGCTAACTCATTTATCGATGAATATATCGAAACGTAAAACTCCAAATGAAAGCTGTGTCCTTCCCCTTCGTTTGAGGCCCATGCTGCACACAAATTTCAATGTTTAATAGGAGCCACATTTTGACCACTAACTCTTTCGTCGGCGAATATATCGAAATATGGAACAGCTCAAATGAAACCTGTGGCCTTGCCCTTTTGTTTGACGCCCATATTGCATGAAAATTATAAGGTTTAATGGGAACCACATTTTGACCGCTAACTCATTTATCGATGAATATATCGAAACGTAAAACTCCAAATGAAAGCTGTGTCCTTCCCCTTCGTTTGAGGCCCATGCTGCACACAAATTTCAAGGTTTAATAGGAGCCACATTTTGACCACTAACTCTTTCATCGGCGAATATATCGAAATATGGAACAGCTCAAATGAAACCTGTGGCCTTCCCCTGTTGTTTGACAGCCGTATTGAACGAAATTTTAAAGGTTTAATGGGAAGCACATTTTGACCGCTAACTCATTTATCAATGAATATATCCAAGCACAAAGGTTTCTAATAAAAGCTGTGGCCTTGCTATTTCGTTTGACACCCATATTGCACACAAATTTCAAGGTTTCATAGGAACCAGATTTTGACCGCTAACTCTTTTTTCAATGAATATATCGAAACGTAAAAGCTCCAAATGAAAGCTGTGTCCTTCCCCTTCGTTTGACGCCCATGCTGCACACAAATTTCAAGGTTTAATGGGAACCACATTTTGACCGCTAACTCATTTATCGATGAATATATATGGAAACGTAAAAATTCCAAGTGAAAGCTGTGGCCTTGCCCTTCGTTTGACACCCATGCTGCACACAAATTTCAATGTTTAATAGGAGCCACATTTTGACCGCTAACTCATTTATCGATGAATATATCGAAACGTAAAAACTCCAAATGAAAGCTGTGTCCTTGGCCTGCTTTTGACACCCATATTGCACGAAAATTTCAAGGTTTAATGGGAACTACATTTTGACCGCTAACTCTTTTATCGATGAATATATCGAAATATGGAACAGTTCAAATGAAACCTGTGGCCTTCCCCTGTTGTTTGACAGCCGTATTGAACGAAATTTTAAAGGTTTAATGGGAAGCACATTTTGACCGCTAACTCATTTATCAATGAATATATCCAAACACAAAGGTTTCTAATAAAAGCTGTGGCCTTGCTACTTCGTTTGACACCCATATTGCACACAAATTTCAAGGTTTCATAGGAACCACATTTTGACCGCTAACTCATTATCGATAAATATATATGGAAACGTAAAAATTCCAAGTGAAAGCTGTGGCCTTGCCCTTCGTTTGACACCCATGCTGCACACAAATTTCAAGGTTTAATGGGAACCACATTTTGACCGCTAACTCATTATCGATAAATATATACGGAAACGTAAAAATTCCAAGTGAAAGCTGTGGCCTTGCCCTTCGTTTGACACCCATGCTGCACACAAATTTCAAGGTTTAATGGGAACCACATTTTGACCGCTAACTCATTATCGATAAATATATATGGAAACGTAAAAATTCCAAGTGAAAGCTGTGGCCTTGCCCTTCGTTTGACACCCATGCTGCACACAAATTTCAAGGTTTAATGGGAACCACATTTTGACCTCTAACTCATTATCGATAAATATATATGGAAACGTAAAAATTCCAAGTGAAAGCTGTGGCCTTGCCCTTCGTTTGACACCCATGCTGCACACAAATTTCAAGGTTTAATGGGAACCACATTTTGACCGCTAACTCATTATCGATAAATATATATGGAAACGTAAAAATTCCAAGTGAAAGCTGTGGCCTTGCCCTTCGTTTGACACCCATGCTGCACACAAACTTCAATGTTTAATAAGAGCCACATTTTGACCGCTAACTCATTTATCGATGAATATATCGAAACGTAAAAATTCCCAGTGAAAGCTGTAGCCTTGCCCTTCGTTTGACACCCATGCTGCACACAAGTTTCAATGTTTAATAGGAGCCACATTTTGACCGCTAACTCATTTATCGATGAATATATCGAAACGTAAAAACTCCAAATGAAAGCTGTGTCCTTGCCCTTCGTTTGACATCCATGCTGCACACAAATTTCAATGTTTAATAGGAGCCACATTTTGACCGTTAACTCTTTTATCGATGAATGTATCGAAATATGGAACAGTTCAAATGAAACCTGTGGCCTTGCCCTGTTGTTTGACACCCGTATTGCACGAAATTTTAAAGGTTTAATGGGAAGCACAATTAGACCGCTAACTCTTTTATCAATGAATATATCGAAACGTAAAAACTCCAAATAAAAGCTGTGCCCTTGCCCTTCGCACGAAAATTTCAAAGTTTAATAGGAACCACATTTTGGCCGCTAACTCATTTATCGATGAATATATCGAAACGTAAAACTCCAAATGAAAGCTGTGTCCTTGCCCTTCGTTTGACACCCATTTTGCACGAAAATTTCAAGGTTTAATGGGAACCACATTTTGACCGCTAACTCTTTCATCGATGAATATATCGAAACGTAAAACTCCAAATGAAAGCTGTGTCCTTGCCCTTCGTTTGACACCCATGCTGCACACAAATTTCAATGTTTAATAGGAGCCACATTTTGACCGCTAACTCTTTCATCGATGAATATATCGAAATATGGAATAGCTCAAATGAAACCTGTGGCCTTGCCCTCTTGTTTGACACCCGTATTGCACGAAATTTTAAAGGTTTAATGGGAAGCACAATTTGACCGCTAACTCTTTTATCGATGAATATATCCAAACACAAAGGTTCCTAATAAAAGCTGTGGCCTTGCTCTTTCGTTTGACACCTATATTTCACACAAATTTCAAGGTTTAATAACAACCACATTTTGACCGCTAACTCTTTTATCAATGAATATATCGAAACGTAAAAACTCCAAATGAAAGCTGTGCCCTTGCCCTTCGCACGAAAATTTCAAGGTTTAATAGGAACCACATTTTGACCGCTAACTCATTTATCGATGAATATATCGAAACGTAAAAGCTCCAAATGAAAACTGTGGGGTTGCTTTTCGTTTGACATCCATATTGCACGAAAATTTCAAGGTTTAATCGGAGTCACATTTTGACCGATAACTCATTTACTGATGAATATATCGAAATATGGAACAGTTCAAATGAAAGCTGTGGCCTTGCCCTTTCGTTTGACAACCACGTTGCACGCAAATATCAAGGTGTTTTGGGAACCACATTTTGACCGCTAACTCATTTATCGATGAATATATCGAAACGTAAAAGTTTCAAATGAAAGCTGTGTCCTTGCCCTTCGTTTGACACCCATTTTGCACGAAAATGTCAAGGTTTAATGGGAACCACATTTTGACCGCTAACTCATTTATCGATGAATATATCGAAACGTAAAACTCCAAATGAAAGCTGTGTCCTTCCCCTTCGTTTGAGGCCCATGCTGCACACAAATTTCAATGTTTAATAGGAGCCACATTTTGACCACTAACTCTTTCGTCGGCGAATATATCGAAATATGGAACAGCTCAAATGAAACCTGTGGCCTTGCCCTTTTGTTTGACGCCCATATTGCATGAAAATTTCAAGGTTTAATGGGAACCACATTTTGACCGCTAACTCATTTATCGATGAATATATCGAAACGTAAAACTCCAAATGAAAGCTGTGTCCTTCCCCTTCGTTTGAGGCCCATGCTGCACACAAATTTCAAGGTTTAATAGGAGCCACATTTTGACCTCTAACTCTTTCATCGGCGAATATATCGAAATATGGAACAGCTCAAATGAAACCTGTGGCCTTCCCCTGTTGTTTGACAGCCGTATTGAACGAAATTTTAAAGGTTTAATGGGAAGCACATTTTGACCGCTAACTCATTTATCAATGAATATATCCAAGCACAAAGGTTTCTAATAAAAGCTGTGGCCTTGCTATTTCGTTTGACACCCATATTGCACACAAATTTCAAGGTTTCATAGGAACCAGATTTTGACCGCTAACTCTTTTTTCAATGAATATATCGAAACGTAAAAGCTCCAAATGAAAGCTGTGTCCTTCCCCTTCGTTTGACGCCCATGCTGCACACAAATTTCAAGGTTTAATGGGAACCACATTTTGACCGCTAACTCATTTATCGATGAATATATATGGAAACGTAAAAATTCCAAGTGAAAGCTGTGGCCTTGCCCTTCGTTTGACACCCATGCTGCACACAAATTTCAATGTTTAATAGGAGCCACATTTTGACCGCTAACTCATTTATCGATGAATATATCGAAACGTAAAAACTCCAAATGAAAGCTGTGTCCTTGGCCTGCTTTTGACACCCATATTGCACGAAAATTTCAAGGTTTAATGGGAACTACATTTTGACCGCTAACTCTTTTATCGATGAATATATCGAAATATGGAACAGTTCAAATGAAACCTGTGGCCTTCCCCTGTTGTTTGACAGCCGTATTGAACGAAATTTTAAAGGTTTAATGGGAAGCACATTTTGACCGCTAACTCATTTATCAATGAATATATCCAAACACAAAGGTTTCTAATAAAAGCTGTGGCCTTGCTATTTCGTTTGACACCCATATTGCACACAAATTTCAAGGTTTCATAGGAACCAGATTTTGACCGCTAACTCTTTTATCAATGAATATATCGAAACATAAAGCTCCAAATGAAAGCTGTGTCCTTCCCCTTCGTTTGACACCCATGCTGCACACAAATTTCAAGGTTTAATGGGAACCACATTTTGACCGCTAACTCATTATCGATAAATATATATGGAAACGTAAAAATTCCAAGTGAAAGCTGTGGCCTTGCCCTTCGTTTGACACCCATGCTGCACACAAATTTCAAGGTTTAATGGGAACCACATTTTGACCGCTAACTCATTATCGATAAATATATATGGAAACGTAAAAATTCCAAGTGAAAGCTGTGGCCTTGCCCTTCGTTTGACACCCATGCTGCACACAAATTTCAAGGTTTAATGGGAACCACATTTTGACCGCTAACTCATTATCGATAAATATATATGGAAACGTAAAAATTCCAAGTGAAAGCTGTGGCCTTGCCCTTCGTTTGACACCCATGCTGCACACAAATTTCAAGGTTTAATGGGAACCAGATTTTGACCGCTAACTCTTTTTTCAATGAATATATCGAAACGTAAAAGCTCCAAATGAAAGCTGTGTCCTTCCCCTTCGTTTGACGCCCATGCTGCACACAAATTTCAAGGTTTAATGGGAACCACATTTTGACCGCTAACTCATTTATCGATGAATATATATGGAAACGTAAAAATTCCAAGTGAAAGCTGTGGCCTTGCCCTTCGTTTGACACCCATGCTGCACACAAATTTCAATGTTTAATAGGAGCCACATTTTGACCGCTAACTCATTTATCGATGAATATATCGAAACGTAAAAACTCCAAATGAAAGCTGTGTCCTTGGCCTGCTTTTGACACCCATATTGCACGAAAATTTCAAGGTTTAATGGGAACTACATTTTGACCGCTAACTCTTTTATCGATGAATATATCGAAATATGGAACAGTTCAAATGAAACCTGTGGCCTTCCCCTGTTGTTTGACAGCCGTATTGAACGAAATTTTAAAGGTTTAATGGGAAGCACATTTTGACCGCTAACTCATTTATCAATGAATATATCCAAACACAAAGGTTTCTAATAAAAGCTGTGGCCTTGCTATTTCGTTTGACACCCATATTGCACACAAATTTCAAGGTTTCATAGGAACCAGATTTTGACCGCTAACTCTTTTATCAATGAATATATCGAAACATAAAGCTCCAAATGAAAGCTGTGTCCTTCCCCTTCGTTTGACACCCATGCTGCACACAAATTTCAAGGTTTAATGGGAACCACATTTTGACCGCTAACTCATTATCGATAAATATATATGGAAACGTAAAAATTCCAAGTGAAAGCTGTGGCCTTGCCCTTCGTTTGACACCCATGCTGCACACAAATTTCAAGGTTTAATGGGAACCACATTTTGACCGCTAACTCATTATCGATAAATATATATGGAAACGTAAAAATTCCAAGTGAAAGCTGTGGCCTTGCCCTTCGTTTGACACCCATGCTGCACACAAATTTCAAGGTTTAATGGGAACCACATTTTGACCGCTAACTCATTATCGATAAATATATATGGAAACGTAAAAATTCCAAGTGAAAGCTGTGGCCTTGCCCTTCGTTTGACACCCATGCTGCACACAAATTTCAAGGTTTAATGGGAACCACATTTTGACCGCTAACTCATTATCGATAAATATATATGGAAACGTAAAAATTCCAAGTGAAAGCTGTGGCCTTGCCCTTCGTTTGACACCCATGCTGCACACAAATTTCAAGGTTTAATGGGAACCACATTTTGACCGCTAACTCATTATCGATAAATATATATGGAAACGTAAAAATTCCAAGTGAAAGCTGTGGCCTTGCCCTTCGTTTGACACCCATGCTGCACACAAATTTCAAGGTTTAATGGGAACCACATTTTGACCGCTAACTCATTATCGATAAATATATATGGAAACGTAAAAATTCCAAGTGAAAGCTGTGGCCTTGCCCTTCGTTTGACACCCATGCTGCACACAAATTTCAAGGTTTAATGGGAACCACATTTTGACCGCTAACTCATTATCGATAAATATATATGGAAACGTAAAAATTCCAAGTGAAAGCTGTGGCCTTGCCCTTCGTTTGACACCCATGCTGCACACAAATTTCAAGGTTTAATGGGAACCACATTTTGACCGCTAACTCATTATCGATAAATATATATGGAAACGTAAAAATTCCAAGTGAAAGCTGTGGCCTTGCCCTTCGTTTGACACCCATGCTGCACACAAATTTCAAGGTTTAATGGGAACCACATTTTGACCGCTAACTCATTATCGATAAATATATATGGAAACGTAAAAATTCCAAGTGAAAGCTGTGGCCTTGCCCTTCGTTTGACACCCATGCTGCACACAAATTTCAAGGTTTAATGGGAACCACATTTTGACCGCTAACTCATTATCGATAAATATATATGGAAACGTAAAAATTCCAAGTGAAAGCTGTGGCCTTGCCCTTCGTTTGACACCCATGCTGCACACAAATTTCAAGGTTTAATGGGAACCACATTTTGACCGCTAACTCATTATCGATAAATATATATGGAAACGTAAAAATTCCAAGTGAAAGCTGTGGCCTTGCCCTTCGTTTGACACCCATGCTGCACACAAATTTCAAGGTTTAATGGGAACCACATTTTGACCGCTAACTCATTATCGATAAATATATATGGAAACGTAAAAATTCCAAGTGAAAGCTGTGGCCTTGCCCTTCGTTTGACACCCATGCTGCACACAAATTTCAAGGTTTAATGGGAACCACATTTTGACCGCTAACTCATTATCGATAAATATATATGGAAACGTAAAAATTCCAAGTGAAAGCTGTGGCCTTGCCCTTCGTTTGACACCCATGCTGCACACAAATTTCAAGGTTTAATGGGAACCACATTTTGACCGCTAACTCATTATCGATAAATATATATGGAAACGTAAAAATTCCAAGTGAAAGCTGTGGCCTTGCCCTTCGTTTGACACCCATGCTGCACACAAATTTCAATGTTTAATAGGAGCCACATTTTGACCGCTAACTCATTTATCGATGAATATATCGAAACGTAAAAATTCCAAGTGAAAGCTGTAGCCTTGCCCTTCGTTTGACACCCATGCTGCACACAAGTTTCAATGTTTAATAGGAGCCACATTTTGACCGCTAACTCATTTATCGATGAATATATCGAAACGTAAAAACTCCAAATGAAAGCTGTGTCCTTGCCCTTCGTTTGACATCCATGCTGCACACAAATTTCAATGTTTAATAGGAGCCACATTTTGACCGTTAACTCTTTTATCGATGAATGTATCGAAATATGGAACAGTTCCAATGAAACCTGTGGCCTTGCCCTGTTGTTTGACACCCGTATTGCACGAAATTTTAAAGGTTTAATGGGAAGCACAATTAGACCGCTAACTCTTTTATCAATGAATATATCGAAACGTAAAAACTCCAAATAAAAGCTGTGCCCTTGCCCTTCGCACGAAAATTTCAAAGTTTAATAGGAACCACATTTTGGCCGCTAACTCATTTATCGATGAATATATCGAAACGTAAAACTCCAAATGAAAGCTGTGTCCTTGCCCTTCGTTTGACACCCATTTTGCACGAAAATTTCAAGGTTTAATGGGAACCACATTTTGACCGCTAACTCTTTCATCGATGAATATATCGAAACGTAAAACTCCAAATGAAAGCTGTGTCCTTGCCCTTCGTTTGACACCCATGCTGCACACAAATTTCAATGTTTAATAGGAGCCACATTTTGACCGCTAACTCTTTCATCGATGAATATATCGAAATATGGAATAGCTCAAATGAAACCTGTGGCCTTGCCCTCTTGTTTGACACCCGTATTGCACGAAATTTTAAAGGTTTAATGGGAAGCACAATTTGACCGCTAACTCTTTTATCGATGAATATATCCAAACACAAAGGTTCCTAATAAAAGCTGTGGCCTTGCTCTTTCGTTTGACACCTATATTTCACACAAATTTCAAGGTTTAATAACAACCACATTTTGACCGCTAACTCTTTTATCAATGAATATATCGAAACGTAAAAACTCTAAATGAAAGCTGTGCCCTTGCCCTTCGCACGAAAATTTCAAGGTTTAATAGTAACCACATTTTGACCGCTAACTCATTTATCGATGAATATATCGAAACGTAAAAGCTCCAAATGAAAACTGTGGGGTTGCTTTTCGTTTGACATCCATATTGCACGAAAATTTCAAGGTTTAATCGGAGTCACATTTTGACCGATAACTCATTTACTGATGAATATATCGAAATATGGAACAGTTCAAATGAAAGCTGTGGCCTTGCCCTTTCGTTTGACAACCACGTTGCACGCAAATATCAAGGTGTTTTGGGAACCACATTTTGACCGCTAACTCATTTATCGATGAATATATCGAAACGTAAAAGTTTCAAATGAAAGCTGTGTCCTTGCCCTTCGTTTGACACCCATTTTGCACGAAAATGTCAAGGTTTAATGGGAACCACATTTTGACCGCTAACTCATTATCAATAAATATATATGGAAACGTAAAAATTCCAAGTGAAAGCTGTGGCCTTGCCCTTCGTTTGACACCCATGCTGCACACAAATTTCAAGGTTTAATGGGAACCACATTTTGACCGCTAACTCATTATCGATAAATATATATGGAAACGTAAAAATTCCAAGTGAAAGCTGTGGCCTTGCCCTTCGTTTGACACCCATGCTGCACACAAATTTCAAGGTTTAATGGGAACCACATTTTGACCGCTAACTCATTATCGATAAATATATATGGAAACGTAAAAATTCCAAGTGAAAGCTGTGGCCTTGCCCTTCGTTTGACACCCATGCTGCACACAAATTTCAAGGTTTAATGGGAACCACATTTTGACCGCTAACTCATTATCGATAAATATATATGGAAACGTAAAAATTCCAAGTGAAAGCTGTGGCCTTGCCCTTCGTTTGACACCCATGCTGCACACAAATTTCAAGGTTTAATGGGAACCACATTTTGACCGCTAACTCATTATCGATAAATATATATGGAAACGTAAAAATTCCAAGTGAAAGCTGTGGCCTTGCCCTTCGTTTGACACCCATGCTGCACACAAATTTCAATGTTTAATGGGAGCCACATTTTGACCGCTAACTCATTTATCGATGAATATATCGAAACGTAAAAATTCCAAGTGAAAGCTGTAGCCTTGCCCTTCGTTTGATACCCATGCTGCACACAAGTTTCAATGTTTAATAGGAGCCACATTTTGACCGCTAACTCATTTATCGATGAATATATCGAAACGTAAAAACTCCAAATGAAAGCTGTGTCCTTGCCCTTCGTTTGACATCCATGCTGCACACAAATTTCAATGTTTAATAGGAGCCACATTTTGACCGTTAACTCTTTTATCGATGAATGTATCGAAATATGGAACAGTTCAAATGAAACCTGTGGCCTTGCCCTGTTGTTTGACACCCGTATTGCACGAAATTTTAAAGGTTTAATGGGAAGCACAATTAGACCGCTAACTCTTTTATCAATGAATATATCGAAACGTAAAAACTCCAAATGAAAGCTGTGGCCTTGCCCTTCGTTTGACACCCATGCTGCACACAAATTTCAATGTTTAATAGGAACCACATTTTGGCCGCTAACTCATTTATCGATGAATATATCGAAACGTAAAACTCCAAATGAAAGCTGTGTCCTTGCCCTTCGTTTGACACCCATTTTGCACGAAAATTTCAAGGTTTAATGGGAACCACATTTTGACCGCTAACTCTTTCATCGATGAATATATCGAAACGTAAAACTCCAAATGAAAGCTGTGTCCTTGCGATTCGTTTGACACCCATGCTGCACACAAATTTCAATGTTTAATAGGAGCCACATTTTGACCGCTAACTCTTTCATCGATGAATATATCGAAATATGGAATAGCTCAAATGAAACCTGTGGCCTTGCCCTCTTGTTTGACACCCGTATTGCACGAAATTTTAAAGGTTTAATGGGAAGCACAATTTGACCGCTAACTCTTTTATCGATGAATATATCCAAACACAAAGGTTCCTAATAAAAGCTGTGGCCTTGCTCTTTCGTTTGACACCTATATTTCACACAAATTTCAAGGTTTAATAACAACCACATTTTGACCGCTAACTCTTTTATCAATGAATATATCGAAACGTAAAAACTCCAAATGAAAGCTGTGCCCTTGCCCTTCGCACGAAAATTTCAAGGTTTAATAGGAACCACATTTTGACCGCTAACTCATTTATCGATGAATATATCGAAACGTAAAAGCTCCAAATGAAAACTGTGGGGTTGCTTTTCGTTTGACATCCATATTGCACGAAAATTTCAAGGTTTAATCGGAGTCACATTTTGACCGATAACTCATTTACTGATGAATATATCGAAATATGGAACAGTTCAAATGAAAGCTGTGGCCTTGCCCTTTCGTTTGACAACCACGTTGCACGCAAATATCAAGGTGTTTTGGGAACCACATTTTGACCGCTAACTCATTTATCGATGAATATATCGAAACGTAAAAGTTTCAAATGAAAGCTGTGTCCTTGCCCTTCGTTTGACACCCATTTTGCACGAAAATGTCAAGGTTTAATGGGAACCACATTTTGACCGCTAACTCATTTATCGATGAATATATCGAAACGTAAAACTCCAAATGAAAGCTGTGTCCTTCCCCTTCGTTTGAGGCCCATGCTGCACACAAATTTCAATGTTTAATAGGAGCCACATTTTGACCACTAACTCTTTCGTCGGCGAATATATCGAAATATGGAACAGCTCAAATGAAACCTGTGGCCTTGCCCTTTTGTTTGACGCCCATATTGCATGAAAATTTCAAGGTTTAATGGGAACCACATTTTGACCGCTAACTCATTTATCGATGAATATATCGAAACGTAAAACTCCAAATGAAAGCTGTGTCCTTCCCCTTCGTTTGAGGCCCATGCTGCACACAAATTTCAAGGTTTAATAGGAGCCACATTTTGACCACTAACTCTTTCATCGGCGAATATATCGAAATATGGAACAGCTCAAATGAAACCTGTGGCCTTCCCCTGTTGTTTGACAGCCGTATTGAACGAAATTTTAAAGGTTTAATGGGAAGCACATTTTGACCGCTAACTCTTTTATCAATGAATATATCGAAACGTAAAAACTCCAAATGAAAGCTGTGTCCTTCCCCTTCGTTTGACACCCATGCTGCACACAAATTTCAATGTTTAATGGGAACCACATTTTGACCGCTAACTTATTCATCGATAAATATATATTGAAACGTAAAAACTCCAAATGAAAGCTGTGTCCTTCCCCTTCGTGTGACACCCATGCTGCACACAAATTTCAATGTTTAATGGGAACTACATTTTGACCGCTAACTCATTCATCGATAAATATATATTGAAACGTAAAAACTCCAAATGAAAGCTGTGTCCTTCCCCTTCGTTTGACACCCATGCTGCACACAAATTTCAATGTTTAATGGGAACCACATTTTGACCGCTAACTCATTCATCGATAAATATATATTGAAACGTAAAAACTCCAAATGAAAGCTGTGTCCTTCCCCTTCGTTTGACACCCATGCTGCACACAAGTTTCAATGTTTAATAGGAGCCACATTTTGACCGCTAACTCATTTATCGATGAATATATCGAAATATGGAACAGTTCAAATGAAACCTGTGGCCTTCCCCTGTTGTTTGACAGCCGTATTGAACGAAATTTTAAAGGTTTAATGGGAAGCACATTTTGACCGCTAACTCTTTTATCAATGAATATATCGAAACGTAAAAACTCCAAATGAAAGCTGTCTCCTTGCCTTTAGTTTGACACCCATATTGCACGAAAATATCAATGTTTAATGGGAACCACATTTTGACCGCTAACTCATTCATCGATAAATATATATTGAAACGTAAGAACTCCAAATGAAAGCTGTGTCCTTCCCCTTCGTTTGACACCCATGCTGCACACAAATTTCAAGGTTTAATGGGAACCACATTTTGACCGCTAACTCATTTATCGATGAATATATCGAAACGTAAAAATTCCAAGTGAAAGCTGTGGCCTTGCCCTTCGTTTGACACCCATGCTGCACACAAGTTTCAATGTTTAATAGGAGCCACATTTTGACCGCTAACTCATTTATCGATGAATGTATCGAAACGTAAAAACTTCAAATGAAAGCTGTGTCCTTGCCCTTCGTTTGACATCCATGCTGCACACAAATTTCAATGTTTAATAGGAGTCTCATTATGACCGATAACTCATTTATTGATGAATATATCGGAACAGAAAAAGTCCAAATGAAATGTGTTGCCTTGCCCTTAGTTTGACACCCATGCTGCACACAAATTTCAATTTTTAATGGGAGTCACATTTTGACCAATAACTCATTTACTAATGAATATATCGAAATATGGAACAGTTCAAATGAAACCTGTGGCCTTGCCCTGTTGTTTGACACCCGTATTGCACGAAATTTTAAAGGTTTAATGGGAAGCACAATTAGACCGCTAACTCTTTTATCAATGAATATATCGAAACGTAAAAACTCCAAATGAAAGCTGTGCCCTTGCCCTTCGCACGAAAATTTCAAAGTTTAATAGGAACCACATTTTGGCCGCTAACTCATTTATCGATGAATATATCGAAACGTAAAACTCCAAATGAAAGCTGTGTCCTTGCCCTTCGTTTGACACCCATTTTGCACGAAAATTTCAAGGTTTAATGGGAACCACATTTTGACCGCTAACTCTTTCATCGATGAATATATCGAAACGTAAAACTCCAAATGAAAGCTGTGTCCTTGCCCTTCGTTTGAGACCCATGCTGCACACAAATTTCAATGTTTAATAGAAGCCACATTTTGACCGCTAACTCTTTCATCGATGAATATATCGAAATATGGAATAGCTCAAATGAAACCTGTGGCCTTACCCTGTTGTTTGACACAAGTATTGCACGAAATTTTAAAGGTTTAATGGGAAGCACAATTTGACCGCTAACTCTTTTATCGATGAATATATCCAAACACAAAGGTTCCTAATAAAAGCTGTGGCCTTGCTCTTTCGTTTGACACCTATATTTCACACAAATTTCAAGGTTTAATAACAACCACATTTTGACCGCTAACTCTTTTATCAATGAATATATCGAAACGTAAAAACTCCAAATGAAAGCTGTGCCCTTGCCCTTCGCACGAAAATTTCAAGGTTTAATAGGAACCACATTTTGACCGCTAACTCATTTATCGATGAATATATCGAAACCTAAAAGCTCCAAATGAAAACTGTGGGGTTGCTTTTCGTTTGACATCCATATTGCACGAAAATTTCAAGGTTTAATCGGAGTACCATTTTGACCGATAACTCATTTACTGATGAATATATCGAAATATGGAACAGTTCAAATGAAAGCTGTGGCCTTGCCCTTTCGTTTGACACCCATTTTGCACGAAAATTTCAAGGTTTAATGGGAACCACTATTTGACCGCTAACTCATTTATCGATGAATATATCGAAACGTAAAACTCCAAATGAAAGCTGTGTCCTTCCCCTTCGTTTGAGGCCCATGCTGCACACAAATTTCAAGGTTTAATAGGAGCCACATTTTGACCACTAACTCTTTCATCGGCGAATATATCGAAATATGGAACAGCTCAAATGAAACCTGTGGCCTTGCCCTTTTGTTTGACGCCCATATTGCATGAAAATTTCAAGGTTTAATGGGAACCACATTTTGACCACTAACTCATTTATCGATGAATATATCGAAACGTAAAAGCTTCAAATGAAAGATGTGTCCTTGCCCTTCGTTTGACAACCATTTTGCACGAAAATTTCAAGGTTTAATGGGAACTACATTTTGACCGCTAACTCATTTATCGATGAATATATCGAAACGTAAAACTCCAAATGAAAGCTGTGTCCTTCCCCTTCGTTTGAGGCCCATGCTGCACACAAATTTCAATGTTTAATAGGAGCCACATTTTGACCACTAACTCTTTCGTCGGCGAATATATCGAAATATGGAACAGCTCAAATGAAACCTGTGGCCTTGCCCTTTTGTTTGACGCCCATATTGCATGAAAATTTCAAGGTTTAATGGGAACCACATTTTGACCGCTAACTCATTTATCGATGAATATATCGAAACGTAAAACTCCAAATGAAAGCTGTGTCCTTCCCCTTCGTTTGAGGCCCATGCTGCACACAAATTTCAAGGTTTAATAGGAGCCACATTTTGACCACTAACTCTTTCATCGGCGAATATATCGAAATATGGAACAGCTCAAATGAAACCTGTGGCCTTCCCCTGTTGTTTGACAGCCGTATTGAACGAAATTTTAAAGGTTTAATGGGAAGCACATTTTGACCGCTAACTCTTTTATCAATGAATATATCGAAACGTAAAAACTCCAAATGAAAGCTGTGTCCTTCCCCTTCGTTTGACACCCATGCTGCACACAAATTTCAATGTTTAATGGGAACCACATTTTGACCGCTAACTCATTCATCGATAAATATATATTGAAACGTAAAAACTCCAAATGAAAGCTGTGTCCTTCCCCTTCGTTTGACACCCATGCTGCACACAAATTTCAATGTTTAATGGGAACCACATTTTGACCGCTAACTCATTCATCGATAAATATATATTGAAACGTAAAAACTCCAAATGAAAGCTGTGTCCTTCCCCTTCGTTTGACACCCATGCTGCACACAAATTTCAATGTTTAATAGGAGCCACATTTTGACCGTTAACTCTTTTATCGACGAATGTATCGAAATATGGAACAGTTCAAATGAAACCTGTGGCCTTGCCCTGTTGTTTGACACCCGTATTGCACATAAATATCAAGGTGTTATGGGAACCACATTTTGACCGCTAACTCATTTATCGATGAATATATCGAAACATAAAAAGTCTAAATGAAAGCTGTGTCATTGCCCTTAGTTTGATACCCATGCTGCACACAAATTTCAAGGTTTAATGGGAACCACATTTTGACCGCTAACTCATTTATCGATGAATATATATGGAAACGTAAAAATTCCAAGTGAAAGCTGTCACCTTGCCCTTCGTTTGACACCCATGCTGCACACAAATTTCAATGTTTAATAGGAGCCACATTTTGACCGCTAACTCATTTATCGATGAATATATCGAAGCGTAAAAATTCCAAGTGAAAGCTGTGGCCTTGCCCTTCGTTTGACACCCATGCTGCACACAAGTTTCAATGTTTAATAGGAGCCACATTTTGACCGCTAACTCATTTATCGATGAATATATCGAAACGTAAAAACTTCAAATGAAAGCTGTGTCCTTGCCCTTCGTTTGACATCCATGCTGCACACAAATTTCAATGTTTAATAGGAGCCACATTTTGACCGCTAACTCATTTATCGATGAATATATCGCAACATAAAAAGTCCAAATGAAAGCTGCGGCCTTGCCCTTTCGTTTGACAACCATGTTGCACGCAAATATCAAGGTGTTATGGGAACCACATTTTGACCGCTAACTCATTTATCGATGAATATATCGAAACATAAAAAGTCTAAATGAAAGCTGTGTCATTGCCCTTCGTTTTATACCCATGCTTCACACAAGTTTCAATGTTTAATGGGAGTCTCATTATGACCGATAACTCATTTATTGATGAATATATCGGAACAGAAAAAGTCCAAACGAAAGGTGTTGCCTTGCCCTTAGTTTGACACCCATGCTGCACATAAATTTCAATTTTTAATGGGAGTCACATTTTGACCGATAACTCATTTACTAATGAATATATCGAAATATGGAACAGTTCAAATGAAAGCTGTGGCCTTGCCCTTTCGTTTGACACCCATGCAGCACACAAATTTCAATGTTTAATAGGAGCGACATTTTGACCGCTAACTCATTTATCGATGAATATATCGAAACATAAAAAGTCTAAATGAAAGCTGTGTCATTGCCCTTCGTTTGATACCCATGCTTCAAACAAGTTTCAATGTTTAATGGGAGTCTCATTATGACCGATAACTCATTTATTGATGAATATATCGGAACAGAAAAAGTCTAAATGAAAGGTGTTGCCTTGCCCTTAGTTTGACACCCATGCTGCACACAAATTTCAATTTTTATTGGGAGTCACATTTTGACCAATAACTCATTTACTAATGAATATATCGAAATATGGAACAGTTCAAATGAAACCTGTGGCCTTGCTTTGTTGTTTGACACCCGTATTGCACGAAATTTTAAAGGTTTAATGGGAAGCACATTTTGACCGCTAACTCATTTATCGCTGAATATATCGAAACATAAAAAGTCCAAATGAAAGCTGTGTCCTTGTCCTTCGTTTGACACCCATGCTGCACACAAATTTCAATGTTTAATAGGAGCCACATTTTGACCGATAACTCTTTTATCGTTGAATGTATTGAAATATGGAACAGTTCAAATGAAACCTGTGGCCTTGCCCTGTTGTTTGACACCCGTATTGCACGAAATTTTAAAGGCTTAATAGGAAGCACATTTTGACCGCTAACTCATTTATCGATGAATATATCGAAACATAAAAAGTTCAAATGAAAGCTGTGCCCTTGCCCTTCTTTCGACACCCATGCTGCACACCAATTCCTATGTTTAATAGGAGCCACATTTTGACCGCTAACTCATTTATCGATGAATTTATCGAAACGTAAAAACTCCAAATGAAAGCTGTGTCCTTGGTTTTCCTTTGACACACATATTTCACGAAAATTTCAAGGTTTAATGGGAACCACATTTTGACCGCTAACTCATTCATCGATGAATATATCGAAACTTAAAAACTCCATATGAAAGCTGTGGGGTTGCCTTTCGTTTGACACACATATTGCACGAAAATTTCAAGGTTTAATGGGAACCACATTTTGACCGCTAACTCTTTTATCAATGAATATATCGAAACATAAAAAGTCTTAATGAAAGCTGTGTCCTTGCCCTTCTTTTGACACCCATGCTGCACACCAATTTCTATGTTTAATAGGAGCCACATTTTGACCGCTAACTCATTTATCGATGAATATATCGAAACGTAAAAACTCCAAATGAAAGCTGTGTCCTTGCCCTTCGTTTGACACCCATATTGCACGAAAATTTCAATGTTTAATGGGAACCACATTTTGACTGCTAACTCATGCATCGATAAATATATCGAAACGTAAAAACTCCAAACGAAAGCTGTGCCCTTGGCCTTCGTTTGACACACATATTTCACGAAAATTTCAAGGTTTAATGGGAACCACATTTTGACCGCTAACTCTTTTATCAATGAATATATCGAAACATAAAAAGTCTAAATGAAAGCTGTGCCCTTGCAATTCTTTCGACACCCATGCTGCACACCAATTCCTATGTTTAATAGGAGCCACATTTTGACCGCTAACTCATTTATCGATGAATTTATCGAAACGTAAAAACTCCAAATGAAAGCTGTGTCCTTGGTTTTCCTTTGACACACATATTTCACGAAAATTTCAAGGTTTAATGGGAACCACATTTTCACCGCCAACTCATTTATCGATGAATATATCCAAACACAAAGAGTCCAAATGAAAGCGGTGGCCTTGCTCTTTCGTTTGACACCCATATTGCACGAAAATTTAAAGGTTTAATGGGAGTCACATTTTGACCGATAACTCATTTACTGATGAATATATCGAAATATGGAACAGTTCAAATGAAAGCTGTGGCCTTGCCCTTTCGTTTGACAACCATGTTGCACGCAAATATTTAGGTGTTATGGGAACCACATTTTGACCGCTAACTCTTTTATCGATGAATATATCGAAACGTAAAAGCTCCAAATGAAAACTGTGGGGTTTCTTTTCGTTTGACAGCCATATTGCACACAAATTTCAATGTTTAATAGGAGCCACATTTTGACCGCTAACTCTTTCATCGACGAATATATGGAAATATGGAACAGCTCAAATGAAACCTGTGGCCTTGCCCTTTTGTTTGACGCCCATATTGCATGAAAATTTCAAGGTTTAATGGGAACCACATTTTGACCGCTAACTCATTTATCGATGAATATATCCAAACACAAAGGTTCATAATAAAAGCTGTGGCCTTGCTATTTCGTTTGACACCCATATTGCACACAAATTGCAAGGTTTAATAGGAACCACATTTTGACCGCTAACTCATTTATCAATGAATATATCGAAACGTAAAAACTCCAAATGAAAGATGTGCCCTTTCCCTTCGCACGAAAATTTCAAGGTTTAATAGGAACCACATTTTGACCGCTAAGTCATTTATCGATGAATATATCGAAACGTAAAAGCTCCAAATGAAAACTGTGGCCTTGCTATTTCGTTTGAACCCATATTCCACGAAAATTGAAAGGTTTAATGGGAGTCACATTTTTACCGATAACTCATTTACTAATGAATATATCGAAATATGGAACAGTTCAAATGAAAGCTGTGGCCTTGCTCTTTCGTTTGACACCCATATTGCACGAACATTTCAAAGTTTAATGGGAACCACATTTTGACCGCTAACTCATTTATCGATGAATATATCGAAACGTAAAAGCTCCAAATGAAAACTGTGGCCTTGCTATTTCGTTTGACACCCATATTCCACGAAAATTTCAAGGTTTAATGGGAGTCACATTTTGACCGATAACGCATTTACTGATGAATATGTCGAAACATGGAACAGTTCAAATGAAAGCTGTGGCCTTGCTCTTTCGTTTGACACCCATATTGCACGAAAATTTCAAGGTTTAATGGGAGTCACATTTTGACCGATAACTCATTTACTGATTCTCTTTTCTCTTTATGGCGCGATATACAACAGGTATATCATCATAAACCTCCTAAGAGATTTTTGCGCCAAGCTTCTCATCCAATTTGTGGTGTGCCGATTTTGAATTTTCCCTACAAATTGGTGGGACCTACAGTTTTTTGCCGACTCCGAACGGCATCTACAAAGTAGACGAATTTTTGCTGAGAAGCCTGTCATGGCAGAAATACACTCGGAGAGTTTGCCAAACCACTGCCGAGGGGCGACCCCGTTTTGAAAAACTTTTTTTTTTCAAATCACTTTTGATGTTACCTGTACCAGGGCTCGAACCATGGACCTTAGGTGTGGTAGGCCGGCAACACTACCTCCACACCACGGCGGCCGCTTCATTTACTGATTAATATATGGAAATATGGAACAGTTCCAATGAAAGCTGAGGCCTTGCTCTTTCGTTTGACACCCATATTGCTCGAAAATTTCAAGGTTTAATGGGATACACATTTTGACCGATAACTCATTTACTGATGAGTATGTCGAAACATGGAACAGTTCAAATGAAAGCTGTGGCCTTGCTCTTTCGTTTGACACCCATGCTGCACACAAATTTCAAGGTTTAATGGGAACCACATTTTGACCGCTAACTCATTTATCGATGAATATATCGAAACGTAAAAACTCCAAATGAAAGCTGTGTCCTTGCCCTTCGTTTGACATCCATGCTGCACACAAATTTCAATGTTTAATAGGAGCCACATTTTGACCGCTAACTCATTTATCGATGAATATATCGAAACGTAAAAACTCCAAATGAAAGCTGTGTCCTTGACCTTCGTTTGACACCCATATTGCACAAAAATTTCAAGGTTTAATGGGAACCACATTTTGACCGCTAACTCATTTATCGATGAATCTATCGAAACGTAAATATTCCAAATGAAAGCTGTGGCCTTGCCCTTCGTTTGACAACCATGTTGCACGCAAATATCAAAATGTTATGGGAACCACATTTTGACCGCTAACTCATTTATCGATGAATATATCGAAACGTAAAAACTCCAAATGAAAGCTGTGGGGTTGCGTTTCGTTTGACATCCATATTGCACGAAAATTTCAAGGTTTAATGGGAACCACATTTTGACCGCTAACTCGTTTATCAATGAGTATATCGAAACATAAAAAGTCTAAATGAAAGCTGTCTCCTTGCCCTTCTTTTGACACCCATGCTGCACACAAATTTCAATGTTTAATAGGAGCGACATTTTGACCGATAACTCATTTATCGATGAATATATCGAAATATGGAACAGTTCAAATGAAACCTGTGGCCTTGCCCTATTTTTTGACAGCCGTATTGCACGAAATTTTAAATGTTTAATGCGAAGCACATTTTGACCGCTAACTCATTTATCGATGAATATATCGAAACATAAAAAGTCCAAATGAAAGCTGTGTCCTTGCCCTTCGTTTGACACCCATGCTGCACACAAATTTCAATGTTTAATAGGAGCCACATTTTGACCGCTAACTCTTTTATCGATGAATATATCGAAATATGGAACAGCTCACATGAAACCTGTGGCCTTGCCCTTTTGTTTGACACCCGTATTGCACGAAATTTTAAATGTTTAATGCGAAGCACATTTTGACCGCTAACTCATTTATCGATGAATATATCGAAACATAAAAAGTCCAAATGAAAGCTGTGTCCTTGCCCTTCGTTTGACACCCATGCTGCACACAAATTTCAATGTTTAATGGGAACCACATTTTGACCGCTAACTCATTCATCGATAGAATATATCCAAGTGAAAGCTGTGGCCTTGCCCTTCGTTTGACATCCATGCTGCACACAAATTTCAATGTTTAATAGGAGCCACATTTTGACCGCTAACTCTTTTATCGATGAATATATCGAAATATGGAACAGCTCAAATGAAACCTGTGGCCTTGCCCTTTTGTTTGACACCCGTATTGCACACAAATTTCAAGGTTTCATAGGAACCAGATTTTGACCGTTAACTCTTTTATCAATGAATATATCGAAACGGAAAAACTCCAAATGAAAGCTGTGGGGTTGCCTTTCGTTTGACATCCATATTGCACGAAAATTTCAAGGTTTAATGGGAACCACATTTTCACCGCTAACTCGTTTATCAATGAATATATCGAAACATAAAAAGTCTAAATGAAAGCTGTCTCCTTGCCCTTCTTTTGACACCCATGCTGCACACAAATTTCAATGTTTAATAGGAGCGACATTTTGACCGATAACTTATTTATCGATGAATATATCGAAATATGGAACAGTTCAAATGAAACCTGTGGCCTTGCCCTGTTGTTTGACACCCGTATTGCACGAAATTTTAAATGTTTAATGCGAAGCACATTTTGACCGCTAACTCATTTATCGATGAATATATCGAAACATAAAAAGTCCAAATGAAAGCTGTGTCGTTGCCCTTCGTTTGACACCCATGCTGCACACAAATTTCAATGTTTAATAGGAGCCACATTTTGACCGCTAACTCATTTATCGATGAATATATCGAAACATAAAAAGTCCAAATGAAAGCTGTGTCCTTGCCCTTCGTTTGACACCCATGCTGCACACAAATTTCAATGTTTAATGGGAACCACATTTTGACCGCTAACTCATTCATCGATAGAATATATCGAAACGTAAAAATTCCAAGTGAAAGCTGTGGCCTTGCCCTTCCTTTAACATCCATGCTGCACACAAATTTCAATGTTTAATAGGAGCCACATTTTACCCGCTAACTCATTTATCGATGAATATATCCAAACATAAAAAGTCCAAATGAAAGCTGTGTCGTTGCTCTTCGTTTGACACCCATGCTGCACACAAATTTCAATGTTTAATAGGAGCCACATTTTGACCGCTAACTCATTTATCGATGAATATATCGAAACATAAAAAGTCCAAATGAAAGCTGTGTCGTTGCCCTTCGTTTGACACCCATGCTGCACACAAATTTCAATGTTTAATAGGAGCCACATTTTGACCGCTAACTCATTTATCGATGAATATATCGAAACATAAAAAGTCCAAATGAAAGCTGTGTCCTTGCCCTTCGTTTGACACCCATGCTGCACACAAATTTCAATGTTTAATGAGAACCACATTTTGACCGCTAACTCATTTATCGATGAATATATCGAAACATAAAAAGTCCAAATGAAAGCTGTGTCCTTGCCCTTCGTTTGACACCCATGTTGCACACAACTTTCAATGTTTAATGAGAACCACATTTTGACCGCTAACTCATTCATCGATAGAATATATCCAAGTGAAAGCTGTGGCCTTGCCCTTCGTTTGACATGCATGCTGCACACAAATTTCAATGTTTAATAGGAGCCACATTTTGACCGCTAACTATTTTATCGATGAATATATCGAAATATGGAACAGTTCAAATGAAACCTGTGGCCTTGCCCTTTTGTTTGACACCCGTATTGCACACAAATTTCAAGGTTTCATAGGAACCAGATTTTGATCGCTAACTCTTTTATCAATGAATATATCGAAACGTAAAAACTCCAAATGAAAGCTGTGGGGTTGCCTTTCGTTTGACATCCATATTGCACGAAAATTTCAAGGTTTAATGGGAACCACATTTTGACCGCTAACTCGTTTATCAATGAATATATCGAAACATAAAAAGCCTAAATGAAAGCTGTCTCCTTGCCCTTCTTTTGACACCCATGCTGCACACAAATTTCAATGTTTAATAGGAGCGACATTTTGACCGATAACTCATTTATCGATAAATATATCGAAATATGGAACAGTTCAAATGAAACCTGTGGCCTTGCCCTGTTGTTTGACACCCGTATTGCACGCAATTTTTAATGTTTAATGCGAAGCACATTTTGACCGCTAACTCATTTATCGATGAATATATCGAAACATAAAAAGTCCAAATGAAAGCTGTGTCCTTGCCCTTCGTTTGACACCCATGCTGCACACAAATTTCAATGTTTAATAGGAGCCACATTTTGACCGCTAACTCTTTTATCGATGAATATATCGAAATATGGAACAGCTCAAATGAAACCTAAGGCCTTGCCCTTTTGTTTGACACCCGTATTGCACGAAATTTTAAATGTTTAATGCGAAGCACATTTTGACCGCTAACTCATTTATCGATGAATATATCGAAACATAAAAAGTCCAAATGAAAGCTGTGTCCTTGCCCTTCGTTTGACACCCATGCTGCACACAAATTTCAATGTTTAATGGGAACCACATTTCGACCGCTAACTCATTCATCGATAGAATATATCGAAACGTAAAAATTCCAAGTGAAAGCTGTGGCCTCGCCCTTCGTTTGACATCCATGCTGCACACAAATTTCAATGTTTAATAGGAGCCACATTTTCACCGCTAACTCATTTATCGATGAATATAGCCAAACACAAAGAGTCCAAATGAAAGCTGTGGCCTTGGTCTTTCGTTTGACGCTCATATTGCACGAAAATTTCAAGGTTTAATGGGAAGCACATTTTCAGCGCTTTCTCCTTTATCGATGAATATATCAAAGACAAAGAGTCCTAAGGCAAGCTGTGGCCTCTTTGACACCCATATTGCATGACAATTTCAAGGTTTAATGGGAACCACATTTTGACCGCTAACTCTATTATCAATGAATATATCGAAACATAAAAAGTCTAAATGAAAGCTGTGTCCTTGCCCTTCGTTTGATACCCATGCTTCACACAAGTTTCAATGTTTAATGGGAGTCTCATTATGACCGATAACTCATTTATTGATGAATATATCGGAACATAAAAAGTCCAAATGAAAGGTGTTGCCTTTCCCTTAGTTTGACACCCATGCTGCACACAAATTTCAATTTTTAATGGGAGTCACATTCAAATGAAAGCTGTGGCCTTGTCCTTTCGTTTGAAAACCATGTTGCAGGCAAATATCAAGGTGTTATGGGAACCTCATAACTCATTTATCGATGAATATATCGAAACGTAAAAGCTCTAAATGAAAGCTGTGGGGTTGCCTTTCGTTTGACATCCATATTGCACGAAAATTTCAAGGTTTAATGGGAGTCACATTTTGACCGAACACTCATTTACTATTGAATATATCGAAATATGGAACAATTCAAATGAAAGCTGTGTCCTTCCCCTTCGTTTGACACTCATGCTGCACACAAGTTTCAATGTTTAATAGGAGCCACATGTTGACCGCTAACTCATTTATCGATGAATATATCGAAACGTAAAAACTCCACATGAAAGCTGTGTCCTTGCCCTTCGTTTGACTTCCATTTTGCACGAAAATTTCAAGGTTTCATGGGAACCACATTTTGACCGCTAACTCATTTATCGATGAATATATCCAAACACAAAGAGTCCAAATCAAAGCTGTGGCCTTGCTCTTTCGTTTCACACCCATATTGGACGAAAATTGAAAGGTTTAATGGGAGTCACATTTTGACCGAACACTCATTTACTATTGAATATATCGAAATATGGAACAGTTAAAATGAAAGCTGTGTCCTTCCCCTTCGTTTGACACTCATGCTGCCCACAAGTTTCAATGTTTAATAGGAGCCACATTTTGACCGCTAACTCATTTATCGATGAATATATCGAAACGTAAAAACTCCAAATGAAAGCTGTCTCCTTGACCTTCGTTTGACACCTATATTGCACAAAAATTTCAAGGCTAACTCATTTATCGATGAATCTATCGAAACGTAAATATTCCAAATGAAAGCTGTGGCCTTGCCCTTTCGTTTGACAACCATGTTGCACGCAAATATCAAAATGTTATGGGAACCACATTTTGACCGCTAACTCATTTATCGATGAATATATCGAAACGTAAAAACTCCAAATGAAAGCTGTGGGGTTGCGTTTCGTTTAACATCCATATTGCACGAAAATTTCAAGGTTTAATGGGAACCACATTTTGACCGCTAACTCGTTTATCAATGAGTATATCGAAACATAAAAAGTCTAAATGAAAGCTGTCTCCTTGCCCTTCTTTTGACACCCATGCTGCACACAAATTTCAATGTTTAATAGGAGCGACATTTTGACCGATAACTCATTTATCGATGAATATATCGAAATATGGAACAGTTCAAATGAAACCTGTGGCCTTGGCCTGTTGTTTGACACCCGTATTGCACGAAATTTTAAATGTTTAATGCGAAGCACATTTTGACCGCTAACTCATTTATCGATGAATATATCGAAACATAAAAAGTCCAAATGAAAGCTGTGTCCTTGCCCTTCGTTTGACACCCATGCTGCACACAAATTTCAATGTTTAATAGGAGCCACATTTTGACCGCTAACTCTTTTATCGATGACTATATCGAAATATGGAACAGTTCAAATGAAACCTGTGGCCTTGGCCTGTTGTTTGACACCCGTATTGCACGAAATTTCAATGTTTAATGAGAACCACATTTTGACCGCTAACTCATTCATCGATAGAATATATCCAAGTGAAAGCTGTGGCCTTGCCCTTCGTTTGACATGCATGCTGCACACAAATTTCAATGTTTAATAGGAGCCACATTTTGACCGCTAACTATTTTATCGATGAATATATCGAAATATGGAACAGCTCAAATGAAACCTGTGGCCTTGCCCTTTTGTTTGACACCCGTATTGCACACAAATTTCAAGGTTTAATAGGAACCAGATTTTGACCGCTAACTCTTTTATCAATGAATATATCGAAACGTAAAAACTCCAAATGAAAGCTGTGGGGTTGCCTTTCGTTTGACATCCATATTGCACGAAAATTTCAAGGTTTAATGGGAACCACATTTTGACCGCTAACTCGTTTATCAATGAATATATCGAAACATAAAAAGTCTAAATGAAAGCTGTCTCCTTGCCCTTCTTTTGACACCCATGCTGCACACAAATTTCAATGTTTAATAGGAGCGACATTTTGACCAATAACTCATTTATCGATGAATATATCGAAATATGGAACAGTTCAAATGAAACCTGTGGCCTTGCCCTGTTGTTTGACACCCGTATTGCACGAAATTTTAAATGTTTAATGCGAAGCACATTTGACCGCTAACTCATTTATCGATGAATATATCGAAACATAAAAAGTCCAAATGAAAGCTGTGTCCTTGCCCTTCGTTTGACACCCATGCTGCACACAAATTTCAATGTTTAATAGGAGCCACATTTTGACCGCTAACTCTTTTATCGATGAATATATCGAAATATGGAACAGCTCACATGAAACCTGTGGCCTTGCCTTTTTGTTTGACACCCGTATTGCACGAAATTTTAAATGTTTAATGCGAAGCACATTTTGACCGCTAACTCATTTATCGATGAATATATCGAAACATAAAAAGTCCAAATGAAAGCTGTGTCCTTGCCCTTCGTTTGACACCCATGCTGCACACAAATTTCAATGTTTAATGAGAACCACATTTTGACCGCTAACTCATTCATCGATAGAATATATCCAAGTGAAAGCTGTGGCCTTGCCCTTCGTTTGACATCCATGCTGCACACAAATTTCAATGTTTAATAGGAGCCACATTTTGACCGCTAACTATTTTATCGATGAATATATCGAAATATGGAACAGCTCAAATGAAACCTGTGGCCTTGCCCTTTTGTTTGACACCCGTATTGCACACAAATTTCAAGGTTTCATAGGAACCAGATTTTGACCGCTAACTCTTTTATCAATGAATATATCGAAACGTAAAAACTCCAAATGAAAGCTGTGGGGTTGCCTTTCGTTTGACATCCATATTGCACGAAAATTTCAAGGTTTAATGGGAACCACATTTTGACCGCTAACTCGTTTATCAATGAATATATCGAAACATAAAAAGTCTAAATGAAAGCTGTCTCCTTGCCCTTCTTTTGACACCCATGCTGCACACAAATTTCAATGTTTAATAGGAGCGACAATTTGACCGATAACTCATTTATCGATGAATATATCGAAATATGGAACAGTTCAAATGAAACCTGTGGCCTTGTCCTGTTGTTTGACACCCGTAGTGCACGAAATTTTAAATGTTTAATGCGAAGCACATTTTGACCGCTAACTCATTTATCGATGAATATATCGAAACATAAAAAGTCCAAATGAAAGCTGTGTCCTTGCCCTTCGTTTGACACCCATGCTGCACACAAATTTCAATGTTTAATAGGAGCCACATTTTGACCGCTAACTCTTTTATCGATGAATATATCGAAATATGGAACAGCTCAAATGAAACCTGTGGCCTTGCCCTTTTGTTTGACACCCGTATTGCACGAAATTTTAAATGTTTAATGCGAAGCACATTTTGACCGCTAACTCATTTATCGATGAATATATCGAAACATAAAAAGTCCAAATGAAAGCTGTGTCCTTGCCCTTCGTTTGACACCCATGCTGCACACAAATTTCAATGTTTAATGGGAACCACATTTCGACCGCTAACTCATTCATCGATAGAATATATCGAAACGTAAAAATTCCAAGTGAAAGCTGTGGCCTTGCCCTTCGTTTGACATCCATGCTGCACACAAATTTCAATGTTTAATAGGAGCCACATTTTCACCGCTAACTCATTTATCGATGAATATATCCAAACACAAAGAGTCCAAATCAAAGCTGTGGCCTTGCTCTTTCGTTTCACACCCATATTGCACGAAAATTGAAAGGTTTAATGGGAGTCACATTTTGACCGATAACTCATTTACTGATGAATATATCGAAATGTGGAACAGTTCAAATGAAAGCTGTGGCCTTGCCCTTTCGTTTGACACCCATATTGCACACAAATTTCACGGTTTAATGAGAAGCATATTTTCAGCGCTTTCTCATTTATCGATGAATATATCAAAGACAAAGAGTCCTAAGGAAAGCTGTGGCCTCTTTGACACCCATATTGCATGACAATTTCAAGGTTTAATGGGAACCACATTTTGACCGCTAACTCTTTTATCAGTGAATATATCGAAACATAAAAAGTCTAAATGAAAGCTGTGTCCTTGCCCTTCGTTTGATACCCATGCTTCACACAAGTTTCAATGTTTAATGGGAGTCTCATTATGACCGATAACTCATTTATTAATGAATATATCGGAACATAAAAAGTCCAAATGAAAGGTGTTGCCTTTCCCTTAGTTTGACACCCATGCTGCACACAAATTTCAATTTTTAATGGGAGTCACATTTTGACCGATAACTCATTTACTAATGAATATATCGAAATATGGAACAGTTCAAATGAAAGCTGTGGCCTTGTCCTTTCGTTTGAAAACCATATTGCACGAAAATTTCAAGGTTTAATGGGAGTCACATTTTGACCGAACACTCATTTACTATTGAATATATCGAAATATGGAACAGTTCAAATGAAAGCTGTGTCCTTCCCCTTCGTTTGACACCCATGCTGTACACAAATTTCTATGTTTAATAGGAGCCACATGTTGCCCGCTAACTCATTCATCGATAAATATATATTGAAACGTAAAAACTCCAAATGAAAGCTGCGTCCTTCCCCTTCGTTTGACACCCATGCTGCACACAAATTTCTATGTTTAATAGGAGCCACATTTTGACCGCTAACTCATTCACCGATAAATATATATTGAAACGTAAAAACCCCAAATGAAAGCTGTGGCCTTCCCCTTCGTTTGACAACCATGCTGCACACAAATTTCAATGTTTAATGGGAACCACATTTTGACCCATAACTCATTCAACGATAAATATATATTGAAACGTAAAAACTCCAAATGAAAGCTGTGTCCTTCCCCTTCGTTTGACACCCATGCTGCACACAAATTTCAATGTTTAATGGGAACCACATTTTGACCGCTAACTCATTCATCGATAAAGATATATTGCAACCTAAAAACTCCAAATGAAATCTGTGGCCTTCCCCTTCGTTTGACACCCATGCTGCACACAAATTTCAATGTTTAATGGGAACCACATTTTGACCGCTAACTCATTCATCGATAAATATATATTGAAACGTAAAAACTCTAAATGAAAGCTGTGTCCTTCCCCTTTGTTTGACACCCATGCTGCACACAAATTTCAATGTTTAATGGGAACCACATTTTGACCGCTAACTCATTCATCGATAAATATATATTGAAACGTAAAAACTCCAAATGAAAGCTGCGTCCTTCCCCTTCGTTTGACACCCATGCTGCACACAAATTTCAATGTTTAATGGGAACTACATTTTGACCGCTAACTCATTCATCGATAAATATATAATGAAACGTAAAAACTCCAAATGAAAGCTGTGTCCTTCCCCTTGGTTTGACACCCATGCTGCACACAAATTTCTATGTTTAATAGGAGCCACATTTTGACCGCTAACTCATTCATCGATAAATATATCGAAACGTAAAAGCTCCAAATGAAAGCTGTGGGGTTGACTTTCGTTTGAAATCCATATTGCACGAAAATTTCAAGGTTTAATGGGAGTCACATTTTGACCGAACACTTATTTACTATTGAATATATCGAAAAATGGAACAGTTCAAATGAAAGCTGTGGCCTTGCCCTTTCGTTTGACAACCATGTTGCACTCAAATATCAAGGTGTTATGGGAACCAAATTTTGACCGCTAACTCATTCATCGATAAATATATATTGAAACGTATAAACTCTAAATGAAATCTGTGTCCTTCCCCTTCGTTTGACACTCATGCTGCACACAAGTTTCAATGTTTAATAGGAGCCACATTTTGACCGCTAACTCATTTATCGATGAATATATCGAAACGTAAAAACTCCAAATGAAAGCTGTGTCCTTGACCTTCGTTTGACACCCATATTGCACAAAAATTTCAAGGTTTAATGGGAACCACATTTTGACCGCTAACTCTTTTATGAATAAATAGATCGAAACCTTAAAAGTCTAAATGAAAGCTGTGTTCTTGCCCTTCGTTTGACACCCATGCTGCACACAAATTTCAATGTTTAATAGGAGCGACATTTCGACCGATAACTCTTTTATCGATGAATATATATTGAAACGTATAAACTCCAAATGAAAGCTGTGTCCTTCCCCTTCGTTTGACACCCATGCTGCACACAAATTTCTATGTTTAATAGGAGCCACATTTTGACCGCTAACTCATTCACCGATAAATATATATTGAAACGTAAAAATTCCAAATGAAAGCTGTGGCCTTCCCCTTCGTTTGACACCCATGCTGCACACAAATTTCAATGTTTAATGGGAACCACATTTTGACCGATAACTCATTCAACGATAAATATATATTGAAACGTAAAAACTCCAAATGAAAGCTGTGTCCTTCCCCTTTGTTTGACACCCATGCTGCACACAAATTTCAATGTTTAATGGGAACCAAATTTTGAACGATAACTCATTCAACGATAAATATATATTGAAACGTAAAAACTCCAAATGAATGCTGTGGCCTTCCCCTTCGTTTGACACCCATGCTGCACACAAATTTCAATGTTTAATGGGAACCACATTTTGACCGATAACTCATTCAACGATAAATATATATTGAAACGTAAAAACTCCAAATGAAAGCTGTGTCCTTCCCCTTTGTTTGACACCCATGCTGCACACAAATTTCAATGTTTAATGGGAACCACATTTTGACCGATAACTCATTCAACGATAAATATATATTGAAACGTAAAAACTCCAAATGAAAGCTGTGTCCTTCCCCTTTGTTTGACATCCATGCTGCACACAAATTTCAATGTTTAATAGGAGCGACATTTCGACCGATAACTCTTTTATCGATGAATATATCGAAATATGGAACAGTTCAAATGAAACCTGTGGCCTGGCCCTGTTGTTTGACACCAGTATTGCACGAAATTTTAAAGGTTTAATGGGAAGCACATTTTGACCGCTAACTCATTTATCGATGAATATATCGAAACATAAAAAGTCCAAATGAAAGCTGTGGCCTTCCCCTTCGTTTGACACCCATGCTGCACACAAATTTCAATGTTTAATGGGAACCAAATTTTGACCGATAACTCATTCAACGATAAATATATATTGAAACGTAAAAACTCCAAATGAAAGCTGTGGCCTTCCCCTTCGTTTGCCACCCATGCTGCACACAAATTTCAATGTTTAATGGGAACCACATTTTGACCGATAACTCATTCAACGATAAATATATATTGAAACGTAAAAACTCCAAATGAAAGCTGTGGCCTTCCCCTTCGTTTGACACCCATGCTGCACACAAATTTCAATGTTTAATGGGAACCACATTTTAACCGATAACTCATTCAACGATAAATATATATTGAAACGTAAAAACTCCAAATGAAAGCTGTGGCCTTCCCCTTCGTTTGACACCCATGCTGCACACAAATTTCAATGTTTAATGGGAACCACATTTTGACCGATAACTCATTCAACGATAAATATATATTGAAACGTAAAAACTCCAAATGAAAGCTGTGTCCTTCCCCTTTGTTTGACACCCATGCTGCACACAAATTTCAATGTTTAATAGGAGCGACATTTCGACCGATAACTCTTTTATCGATGAATATATCGAAATATGGAACAGTTCAAACGAAACCTGTGGCCTGGCCCTGTTGTTTGACACCAGTATTGCACGAAATTTTAAAGGTTTAATGGGAAGCACATTTTGACCGCTAACTCATTTATCGATGAATATATCGAAACATAAAAAGTCCAAATGAAAGCTGTGGCCTTCCCCTTCGTTTGACACCCATGCTGCACACAAATTTCAATGTTTAATAGGAGCGACATTTCGACCGATAACTCTTTTATCGATGAATATATATTGATACGTATAAACTCCAAATGAAAGCTGTGTCCTTCCCCTTCGTTTGACACTCATGCTGCACACAAGTTTCTATGTTTAATAGGAGCCACATTTTGACCGCTAACTCATTCATCGATAAATATATATTGAAACGTAAAAACTCCAAATGAAAGCTGCGTCCTTCCCCTTCGTTTGACACCCATGCTACACACAAATTTCTATGTTTAATAGGAGCCACATTTTGACCGCTAACTCATTCACCGATAAATATATATTGAAACGTAAAAATTCCAAATGAAAGCTGTGGCCTTCCCCTTCGTTTGACACCCATGCTGCACACAAATTTCAATGTTTAATGGGAACCACATTTTGACCGATAACTCATTCAACGATAAATATATATTGAAACGTAAAAACTCCAAATGAAAGCTGTGTCCTTCCCCTTTGTTTGACACCCATGCTGCACACAAATTTCAATGTTTAATGGGAACCAAATTTTGAACGATAACTCATTCAACGATAAATATATATTGAAACGTAAAAACTGCAAATGAATGCTGTGGCCTTCCCCTTCGTTTGACACCCATGCTGCACGCAAATTTCAATGTTTAATGGGAACCACATTTTGACCGATAACTCATTCAACGATAAATATATATTGAAACGTAAAAACTCCAAATGAAAGCTGTGGCCTTCCCCTTTGTTTGACACCCATGCTGCACACAAATTTCAATGTTTAATGGGAACCACATTTTGACCGATAACTCATTCAACGATAAATATATATTGAAACGTAAAAACTCCAAATGAAAGCTGTGGCCTTCCCCTTCGTTTGACACCCATGCTGCACACAAATTTCAATGTTTAATAGGAGCGACATTTCGACCGATAACTCTTTTATCGATGAATATATCGAAATATGGAACAGTTCAAATGAAACCTGTGGCCTGGCCCTGTTGTTTGACACCAGTATTGCACGAAATTTTAAAGGTTTAATGGGAAGCACATTTTGACCGCTAACTCATTTATCGATGAATATATCGAAACATAAAAAGTCCAAATGAAAGCTGTGGCCTTCCCCTTCGTTTGACACCCATGCTGCACACAAATTTCAATGTTTAATGGGAACCAAATTTTGACCGATAACTCATTCAACGATAAATATATATTGAAACGTAAAAACTCCAAATGAAAGCTGTGGCCTTCCCCTTCGTTTGCCACCCATGCTGCACACAAATTTCAATGTTTAATGGGAACCACATTTTGACCGATAACTCATTCAACGATAAATATATATTGAAACGTAAAAACTCCAAATGAAAGCTGTGGCCTTCCCCTTCGTTTGACACCCATGCTGCACACAAATTTCAATGTTTAATGGGAACCACATTTTAACCGATAACTCATTCAACGATAAATATATATTGAAACGTAAAAACTCCAAATGAAAGCTGTGGCCTTCCCCTTCGTTTGACACCCATGCTGCACACAAATTTCAATGTTTAATGGGAACCACATTTTGACCGATAACTCATTCAACGATAAATATATATTGAAACGTAAAAACTCCAAATGAAAGCTGTGTCCTTCCCCTTTGTTTGACACCCATGCTGCACACAAATTTCAATGTTTAATAGGAGCGACATTTCGACCGATAACTCTTTTATCGATGAATATATCGAAATATGGAACAGTTCAAACGAAACCTGTGGCCTGGCCCTGTTGTTTGACACCAGTATTGCACGAAATTTTAAAGGTTTAATGGGAAGCACATTTTGACCGCTAACTCATTTATCGATGAATATATCGAAACATAAAAAGTCCAAATGAAAGCTGTGGCCTTCCCCTTCGTTTGACACCCATGCTGCACACAAATTTCAATGTTTAATAGGAGCGACATTTCGACCGATAACTCTTTTATCGATGAATATATATTGAAACGTATAAACTCCAAATGAAAGCTGTGTCCTTCCCCTTCGTTTGACACTCATGCTGCACACAAGTTTCTATGTTTAATAGGAGCCACATTTTGACCGCTAACTCATTCATCGATAAATATATATTGAAACGTAAAAACTCCAAATGAAAGCTGCGTCCTTCCCCTTCGTTTGACACCCATGCTACACACAAATTTCTATGTTTAATAGGAGCCACATTTTGACCGCTAACTCATTCACCGATAAATATATATTGAAACGTAAAAATTCCAAATGAAAGCTGTGGCCTTCCCCTTCGTTTGACACCCATGCTGCACACAAATTTCAATGTTTAATGGGAACCACATTTTGACCGATAACTCATTCAACGATAAATATATATTGAAACGTAAAAACTCCAAATGAAAGCTGTGTCCTTCCCCTTTGTTTGACACCCATGCTGCACACAAATTTCAATGTTTAATGGGAACCAAATTTTGAACGATAACTCATTCAACGATAAATATATATTGAAACGTAAAAACTGCAAATGAATGCTGTGGCCTTCCCCTTCGTTTGACACCCATGCTGCACGCAAATTTCAATGTTTAATGGGAACCACATTTTGACCGATAACTCATTCAACGATAAATATATATTGAAACGTAAAAACTCCAAATGAAAGCTGTGTCCTTCCCCTTTGTTTGACACCCATGCTGCACACAAATTTCAATGTTTAATGGGAACCACATTTTGACCGATAACTCATTCAACGATAAATATATATTGAAACGTAAAAACTCCAAATGAAAGCTGTGTCCTTCCCCTTTGTTTGACACCCATGCTGCACACAAATTTCAATGTTTAATAGGAGCGACATTTCGACCGATAACTCTTTTATCGATGAATATATCGAAATATGGAACAGTTCAAATGAAACCTGTGGCCTGGCCCTGTTGTTTGACACCAGTATTGCACGAAATTTTAAAGGTTTAATGGGAAGCACATTTTGACCGCTAACTCATTTATCGATGAATATATCGAAACATAAAAAGTCCAAATGAAAGCTGTGGCCTTCCCCTTCGTTTGACACCCATGCTGCACACAAATTTCAATGTTTAATGGGAACCAAATTTTGACCGATAACTCATTCAACGATAAATATATATTGAAACGTAAAAACTCCAAATGAAAGCTGTGGCCTTCCCCTTCGTTTGACACCCATGCTGCACACAAATTTCAATGTTTAATGGGAACCACATTTTGACCGATAACTCATTCAACGATAAATATATATTGAAACGTAAAAACTCCAAATGAAAGCTGTGTCCTTCCCCTTTGTTTGACACCCATGCTGCACACAAATTTCAATGTTTAATAGAAGCGACATTTCGACCGATAACTCTTTTATCGATGAATATATCGAAATATGGAACAGTTCAAACGAAACCTGTGGCCTGGCCCTGTTGTTTGACACCAGTATTGCACGAAATTTTAAAGGTTTAATGGGAAGCACATTTTGACCGCTAACTCATTTATCGATGAATATATCGAAACATAAAAAGTCCAAATGAAAGCTGTGGCCTTGCCCTTCGTTTGACAACCATGCTGCACACAAATTTCAATGTTTAATAGGAGCGACATTTCGACCGATAACTCTTTTATCGATGAATATATCGAAATATAGAACAGTTTAAATGAAACCTGTGGCCTTGCCCTGTTGTTTGACACCAGTATTGCACGAAATTTTAAAGGTTTAATGGGAACCACATTTTGACCGCTAACTCTTTTATCGATGAATATATCGAAATATGGAACAGCTCAAATGAAACCTGTGGCCTTGCCCTTTTGTTTGACGACCATATTGCATGAAAATTTCAAGGTTTATTAGGGACCACATTTTGACCGCTAACTCATTTATCGATGAATATATCGAAACGTAAAAGCTCCAAATGAAAGCTGTGGCCTTGCCCTTAGTTTGACACCCGTGCTGCACACGAAAATTTCAAGGTTTAATGGGAACCACATTTTGACCGCCAACTCATTTATCGATGAATATATCCAAACACAAAGAGTCCAAATGAAAGCTGTGGCCTTGCTCTTTCGTTTGACACCCATATTGCACGAAAATTTAAAGGTTTAATGGGAGTCACATTTCGACCGATAACTCATTTACTGATGAATATATGGAAATATGGAACAGTTCAAATGAAAGCTGTGGCCTTGCCCTTTCGTTTGACAACCATGTTGCACGCAAATATCAAGGTGTTATGGGAACCACATTTTGACCGCTAACTCATTTATCGATGAATATATCGAAACGTAAAAACTCCACATGAAAGCTGTGTCCTTGCCCTTCGTTTGACTTCCATTTTGCACGAAAATTTCAAGGTTTCATGGGAACCACATTTTGACCGCTAACTCATTTATCGATGAATATATCCAAACACAAAGAGTCCAAATCAAAGCTGTGGCCTTGCTCTTTCGTTTCACACCCATATTGCACGAAAATTGAAAGGTTTAACGGGAGTCACATTTTGACCGATAACTCATTTACTGATGAATATATCGAAATATGGAACAGTTCAAATGAAAGCTGTGGCCTTGCCCTTTCGTTTGACAACCATGTTGCACGCAAATATCAAGGTGTTATGGGAACCACATTTTGACCGCTAACTCATTTATCGATGAATATATCGAAACGTAAAAACTCCACATGAAAGCTGTGTCCTTGCCCTTCGTTTGACTTCCATTTTGCACGAAAATTTCAAGGTTTCATGGGAATCACATTTTGACCGCTAACTCATTTATCGATGAATATATCCAAACACAAAGAGTCCAAATCAAAGCTGTGGCCTTGCACTTTCGTTTCACACCCATATTGCACGAAAATTGAAAGGTTTAATGGGAGTCACATTTTGACCGATAAATCATTTACTGATGAATATATCGAAATGTGGAACAGTTCAAATGAAAGCTGTGGCCTTGCCCTTTCGTTTGACACCCATATTGCACACAAATTTCAAGGTTTAATAGGAACCACATTTTGACCGCTAACTCTTTTATCAATGAATATATCGAAACGTAAAAACTCCAAATGAAAGCTGTGCCCTTGCCCTTCGCACGAAAATTTCAAAGTTTAATAGGAACCACATTTTGACCGCTAACTCATTTATCGATGAATATATCGAAACGTAAAACTCCAAATGAAAGCTGTGTCCTTCCCCTTCGTTTGACACCCATGCTCCACACAAATTTCAATGTTTAATAGGAGCCACATTTTGACCGCTAACTCTTTCATCGATGAATATATCGAAATATGGAATAGCTCAAATGAAACCTGTGGCCTTGCCCTTTTGTTTGACGCCCATATTGCATGAAAATTTCAAGGTTTAATGGGAACCACATTTTGACCGCTAACTCTTTTATCGATGAATATATCCAAACACAAAGGTTCCTAATAAAAGCTGTGCCCTTGCTCTTTGGTTTGACACCTATATTGCACACAAATTTCAAGGTTTAATAAGAACCATATTTTGACCGCTAACTCTTTTATCAATGAATATATCGAAACGTAAAAACTCCAAATGAAAGCTGTGCCCTTGCCCTTCGCACGAAAATTTCACGGTTTAATAGGAACCACAGTTTGACCGCTAACTCATTTATCGATGAATATATCGAAACGTAAAAGCACCAAATGAAAACTGTGGGGTTGCTTTTCGTTTGACATCCATATTGCACGAAAATTTCAAGGTTTAATGGGAGTCACATTTTGACCGATAACTCATTTACTGATGAATATATCGAAATATGGAACAGTTCAAATGAAAGCTGTGGCCTTGCCCTTTCGTTTGACAACCACGTTGCACGCAAATATCAAGGTGTTATGGGAACCACATTTTGACCGCTAAGTCATTTATCGATGAATATATCGAAACGTAATAGCTTCAAATGAAAGCTGTGTCCTTGCCCTTCGTTTGACACCCATGCTGCACACAAATTTCAATGTTTAATAGGAGCCACATTTTGACCACTAACTCTTTCATCGACGAATATATCGAAATATGGAACAGCTCAAATGAAACCTGTGGCCTTGCCCTTTTGTTTGACGCCCATATTGCATGAAAATTTCAAGGTTTAATGGGAACCACATTTTGACCGCTAACTCATTTATCAATGAATATATCCAAACACAAAGGTTTCTAATAAAAGCTGTGGCCTTGCTATTTCGTTTGACACCCATATTGCACACAAATTTCAAGGTTTCCAAGAGTCCAAATGAAAGCTGTGGCCTTGCCCTTAGTTTGACACCCATGCTGCACACGAAAATTTCAAGGTTTAATGGGAACCACATTTTGACCGCCAACTCATTTATCGATGAATATATCCAAACACAAAGAGTCCAAATGGAAGCTGTGGCCTTGCTCTTTCGTTTGACACCCATATGGCACGAAAATTTAAAGGTTTAATGGGAGTCACATTTCGACCGATAACTCATTTACTGATGAATATATGGAAATATGGAACAGTTCAAATGAAAGCTGTGGCCTTGCCCTTTCGTTTGACAACCATGTTGCACGCAAATATCAAGGTGTTATGGGAACCACATTTTGACCGCTAACTCATTTATCGATGAATATATCGAAACGTAAAAACTCCACATGAAAGCTGTGTCCTTGCCCTTCGTTTGACTTCCATTTTGCACCAAAATTTCAAGGTTTCATGGGAACCACAGTTTGACCGCTAACTCATTTATCGACGAATATATCCAAACACAAAGAGTCCAAATCAAAGCTGTGGCCTTGCTCTTTCGTTTCACACCCATATTGCACGAAAATTGAAAGGTTTAATGGTAGTCACATTTCGACCGATAACTCAATTACTGATGAATATATGGAAATATGGAACAGATCAAATGAATGCTCTGGCCTTGCCCTTTCGTTTGACAACCATGTTGCACGCAAATATCAAGGTGTTATGGGAACCACATTTTGACCGCTAACTCATTTATCGATGAATATATCGAAACGTAAAAACTCCACATGAAAGCTGTGTCCTTGCCCTTCGTTTGACTTCCATTTTGCACGAAAATTTCAAGGTTTCATGGGAACCACATTTTGACCGCTAACTCATTTATCGATGAATATATCCAAACACAAAGAGTCCAAATCAAAGCTGTGGCCTTGCTCTTTCGTTTCACACCCATATTGCACGAAAATTGAAAGGTTTAATGGGAGTCACATTTTGACCGATAACTCATTTACTGATGAATATATCGAAATGTGGAACAGTTCAAATGAAAGCTGTGGCCTTGCCCTTTCGTTTGACACCCATATTGCACACAAATTTCAAGGTTTAATAGGAACCACATTTTGACCGCTAACTCTTTTATCAATGAATATATCGAAACGTAAAAACTCCAAATGAAAGCTGTGCCCTTGCCCTTCGCACGAAAATTTCAAAGTTTAATAGGAACCACATTTTGACCGCTAACTCATTTATCGATGAATATATCGAAACGTAAAACTCCAAATGAAAGCTGTGTCCTTCCCCTTCGTTTGACACCCATGCTCAACACAAATTTCAATGTTTAATAGGAGCCACATTTTGACCGCTAACTCTTTCATCGATGAATATATCTAAATATGGAATAGCTCAAATGAAACCTGTGGCCTTGCCCTTTTGTTTGACGCCCATATTGCATGAAAATTTCAAGGTTTAATGGGAACCACATTTTGACCGCTAACTCTTTTATCGATGAATATATCGAAACGTAAAACTCCAAATGAAAGCTGTGTCCTTCCCCTTCTTTTGACACCCATGCTGCACACAAATTTCAATGTTTAATAGGAGCCACATTTTGACCACTAACTCTTTCATCGAAGAATATATCGAAATATGGAACAGCTCAAATGAAACCTGTGGCCTTGCCCTTTCGTTTGACACCCATATTGCACACAAATTTCAAGGTTTAATAGGAACCACATTTTGACCGCTAACTCTTTTATCAATGAATATATCGAAACGTAAAAACTCCAAATGAAAGCTGTGCCCTTGCCCTTCGCACGAAAATTTCAAAGTTTAATAGGAACCACATTTTGACCGCTAACTCATTTATCGATGAATATATCGAAACGTAAAACTCCAAATGAAAGCTGTGTCCTTCCCCTTCGTTTGACACCCATGCTCAACACAAATTTCAATGTTTAATAGGAGCCACATTTTGACCGCTAACTCTTTCATCGATGAATATATCGAAATATGGAATAGCTCAAATGAAACCTGTGGCCTTGCCCTTTTGTTTGACGCCCATATTGCATGAAAATTTCAAGGTTTAATGGGAACCACATTTTGACCGCTAACTCTTTTATCGATGAATATATCGAAACGTAAAAGCTTCAAATGAAAGCTGTGTCCTTGCCCTTCGTTTGACACCCATTTTGCACGAAAATTTCAAGGTTTAATGGGAACCACATTTTGACCGCTAACTCATTTATCGATGAATATATCGAAACGTAAAACTCCAAATGAAAGCTGTGTCCTTCCCCTTCGTTTGACACCCATGCTGCACACAAATTTCAATGTTTAATAGGAGCCACATTTTGACCACTAACTCTTTCATCGACGAATATATCGAAATATGGAACAGCTCAAATGAAACCTGTGGCCTTGCCCTTTTGTTTGACGCCCATATTGCATGAAAATTTCAAGGTTTAATGGGAACCACATTTTGACCGCTAACTCATTTATCAATGAATATATCCAAACACAAAGGTTTCTAATAAAAGCTGTGGCCTTGCTATTTCGTTTGACATCCATATTGCACACAAATTTCAAGGTTTCATAGGAACCAGATTTTGACCGCTAACTCTTTTATCAATGAATATATCGAAATGTAAAAGCTCCAAATGAAAGCTGTGTCCTTCCCCTTCGTTTGACACCCATGCTGCACACAAATTTCAATATTTAATGGGAACCACATTTTGACCGCTAACTCATTCATCGATAAATATATATTGAAACGTAAAAACTCCAAATGAAAGCTGTGTCCTTCCCCTTCGTTTGACACCCATGCTGCACACAAATTTCAGTGTTTAATAGGAGCCACATTTTGACCGCTAACTCTTTTATCGATGAATATATCGAAATATGGAACAGTTCAAATGAAACCTGTGGCCTTCCCCTGTTGTTTGACAGCCGTATTGAACGAAATTTTAAAGGTTTAATGGGAAGCACATTTTGACCGCTAACTCTTTTATCAATGAATATATCGAAACGTAAAAACTCCAAATGAAAGCTGTGTCCTTGCCTTTCGTTTGACACCCATATTGCACGAAAATATCAATGTTTAATGGGAACCACATTTTGACCGCTAACTCATTCATCGATAAATATATATTGAAACGTAAGAACTCCAAATGAAAGCTGTGACCTTCCCCTTCGTTTGACACCCATGCTGCACACAAATTTCAGTGTTTAATAGGAGCCACATTTTGACCGCTAACTCTTTTATCGATGAATATATCGAAATATGGAACAGTTCAAATGAAAGCTGTGGCCTTGCCCTTTCGTTTGATAACCACGTTGCACGCAAATATCAAGGTGTTATGGGAACCACATTTTGACCGCTAAGTCATTTATCGATGAATATATCAAAACGTAATAGCTTCAAATGAAAGCTGTGTCCTTGCCCTTCGTTTGACACCCATTTTGCACGAAAATTTCAAGGTTTAATGGGAACCACATTTTGACCGCAAACTCATTTATCGATTAATATATCGAAACGTAAAACTCCAAATGAAAGCTGTGTCCTTCCCCTTCGTTTGACACCCATGCTGCACACAAATTTCAATGTTTAATAGGAGCCACATTTTGACCACTAACTCTTTCATCGACGAATATATCGAAATATGGAACAGCTCAAATGAAACCTGTGGCCTTGCCCTTTTGTTTGACGCCCATATTGCATGAAAATTTCAAGGTTTAATGGGAACCACATTTTGACCGCTAACTCATTTATCAATGAATATATCCAAACACAAAGGTTTCTAATAAAAGCTGTGGCCTTGCTATTTCGTTTGACACCCATATTGCACACAAATTTCAAGGTTTCCAAGAGTCCAAATGAAAGCTGTGGCCTTGCCCTTAGTTTGACACCCATGCTGCACACGAAAATTTCAAGGTTTAATGGGAACCACATTTTGACCGCCAACTCATTTATCGATGAATATATCCAAACACAAAGAGTCCAAATGAAAGCTGTGGCCTTGCTCTTTCGTTTGACACCCATATTGCACGAAAATTTAAAGGTTTAATGGGAGTCACATTTCGACCGATAACTCATTTACTGATGAATATATGGAAATATGGAACAGTTCAAATGAAAGCTGTGGCCTTGCCCTTTCGTTTGACAACCATGTTGCACGCAAATATCAAGGTGTTATGGAAACCACATTTTGACCGCTAACTCATTTATCGATGAATATATCGAAACGTAAAAACTCCACATGAAAGCTGTGTCCTTGCCCTTCGTTTGACTTCCATTTTGCACGAAAATTTCAAGGTTTCATGGGAACCACATTTTGACCGCTAACTCATTTATCGATGAATATATCCAAACACAAAGAGTCCAAATCAAAGCTGTGGCCTTGCTCTTTCGTTTCACACCCATATTGCACGAAAATTGAAAGGTTTAATGGGAGCCACATTTTGACCGATAACTCATTTACTGATGAATATATCGAAATATGGAACAGTTCAAATGAAAGCTGTGGCCTTGCCCTTTCGTTTGACAACCATGTTGCACGCAAATATCAAGGTGTTATGGGAACCACATTTTGACCGCTAACTCATTTATCGATGAATATATCGAAACGTAAAAACTCCACATGAAAGCTGTGTCCTTGCAATTCGTTTGACTTCCATTTTGCACGAAAATTTCAAGGTTTCATGGGAACCACATTTTGACCGCTAACTCATTTATCGATGAATATATCCAAACACAAAGAGTCCAAATCAAAGCTGTGGCCTTGCTCTTTCGTTTCACACCCATATTGCACGAAAATTGAAAGGTTTAATGGGAGTCACATTTTGACCGATAACTCATTTACTGATGAATATATCGAAATGTGGAACAGTTCAAATGAAAGCTGTGGCCTTGCCCTTTCGTTTGACACCCATATTTCACACAAATTTCAAGGTTTAATAGGAACCACATTTTGACCGCTAACTCTTTTATCAATGAATATATCGAAACGTAAAAACTCCAAATGAAAAGTGTGCCCTTGCCCTTCGCACGAAAATTTCAAAGTTTAATAGGAACCACATTTTGACCGCTAACTCATTTATCGATGAATATATCCAAACACAAAGAGTCCAAATCAAAGCTGTGGCCTTGCTCTTTCGTTTCACACCCATATTGCACGAAAATTGAAAGGTTTAATGGGAGTCACATTTTGACCGATAACTCATTTACTGATGAATATATCGAAATGTGGAACAGTTCAAATGAAAGCTGTGGCCTTGCCCTTTCGTTTGACACCCATATTTCACACAAATTTCAAGGTTTAATAGGAACCACATTTTGACCGCTAACTCTTTTATCAATGAATATATCGAAACGTAAAAACTCCAAATTAAAGCTGTGCCCTTGCCCTTCGCACGAAAATTTCAAGGTTTAATAGGAACCACATTTTGACCGCTAAGTCATTTATCGATGAATATATCGAAACGTAAAAGCTTCAAATGAAAGCTGTGTCCTTGCCCTTCGTTTGACACCCATTTTGCACGAAAATTTCAAGGTTTAATGGGAACCACATTTTGACCGCTAACTCATTTATCGATGAATATATCGAAACGTAAAACTATAAATGAAAGCTGTGTCCTTCCCCTTCGTTTGACACCCATGCTGCACACAAATTTCAGTTGTTGTTGTTGTTGTTGTTGTAACGACAAAAACACTCCCCGAAGGTTTTGGGGAGTGCTGTCGAACTGACAGTCCTTGGCCGGATATGAATCCGGTACGCTCCGGTACTCCCTTGCGGTACTGCCCGACTGTCGTGGTAGCGATTTATGACCAGTGGAACCTTCTAGGTCATGTCACCCCTCCTTCCGTGAGGAAGGAGAGATGGGTAATGAGAGGTGAGAGGTATCATATCCGTAGATCAACCATCGAGTTGCACGTCATTACCTTTGTGCATATTAGTCGCACAAATTTCAGTGTTTAATAGGAGCCACATTTTGACCGCTAACTCTTTTATCGATGAATATATCGAAATATGGAACAGTTCAAATGAAACCTATGGCCTTCCCCTGTTGTTTGACAGCCGTATTGAACGAAATTTTAAAGGTTTAATGGGAAGCACATTTTGACCGCTAACTCTTTTATCAATGAATATATCGAAACGTAAAAACTCCAAATGAAAGCTGTGTCCTTCCCCTTCGTTTGACACCCATGCTGCACACAAATTTCAATGTTTAATAGGAGCCACATTTTGACCACTAACTCTTTCATCGACGAATATATCGAAATATGGAACAGCTCAAATGAAACCTGTGGCCTTGCCCTTTTGTTTGACGCCCATATTGCATGAAAATTTCAAGGTTTAATGGGAACCACATTTTGACCGCTAACTCATTTATCAATGAATATATCCAAACACAAAGGTTTCTAATAAAAGCTGTGGCCTTGCTATTTCGTTTGACACCCATATTGCACACAAATTTCAAGGTTTCATAGGAACCAGATTTTGACCGCTAACTCTTTTATCAATGAATATATCGAAATGTAAAAGCTCCAAATGAAAGCTGTGTCCTTCCCCTTCGTTTGACACCCATGCTGCACACAAATTTCAATGTTTAATGGGAACCACATTTTGACCGCTAACTCATTCATCGATAAATATATATTGAAACGTAAAAACTCCAAATGAAAGCTGTGTCCTTCCCCTTCGTTTGACACCCATGCTGCACACAAATTTCAGTGTTTAATAGGAGCCACATTTTGACCGTTAACTCTTTTATCGATGAATATATCGAAATATGGAACAGTTCAAATGAAACCTGTGGCCTTCCCCTGTTGTTTGACAGCCGTATTGAACGAAATTTTAAAGGTTTAATGGGAAGCACATTTTGACCGCTAACTCTTTTATCAATGAATATATCGAAACGTAAAAACTCCAAATGAAAGCTGTGTCCTTGCCTTTCGTTTGACACCCATTTTGCACGAAAATATCAATGTTTAATGGGAACCACATTTTGACCGCTAACTCATTCATCGATAAATATATATTGAAACGTAAGAACTCCAAATGAAAGCTGTGTCCTTCCCCTTCGTTTGACACCCATGCTGTACACAAATTTCAGTGTTTAATAGGAGCCACATTTTGACCGCTAACTCTTTTATCGATGAATATATCGAAATATGGAACAGTTCAAATGAAACCTGTGGCCTTCCCCTGTTGTTTGACAGCCGTATTGAACGAAATTTTAAAGGTTTAATGGGAAGCACATTTTGACCGCTAACTCTTTTATCAATGAATATATCGAAACGTAAAAACTCCAAATGAAAGCTGTGTCCTTCCCCTTCGTTTCACACCCATGCTGCACACAAATTTCAATGTTTAATAGGAGCCACATTTTGACCACTAACTCTTTCATCGACGAATATATCGAAGTATGGAACAGCTCAAATGAAACCTGTGGCCTTGCCCTTTTGTTTGACGCCCATATTGCATGAAAATTTCAAGGTTTAATGGGAACCACATTTTGACCGCTAACTCATTTATCAATGAATATATCCAAACACAAAGGTTTCTAATAAAAGCTGTGGCCTTGCTATTTCGTTTGACACCCATATTGCACACAAATTTCAAGGTTTCATAGGAACCACATTTTGACCGCTAACTCATTCATCGATAAATATATATGGAAACGTAAAAACTCCAAATGAAAGCTGTGTCCTTCCCCTTCGTTTGACACCCATGCTGCACACAAGTTTCAATGTTTAATAGGAGCCACATTTTGACCGCTAACTCATTTATCAATGAATATATCGAAATATGGAACAGTTCAAATGAAACCTGTGGCCTTGCCCTGTTGTTTGACACCCGTATTGCACGAAATTTTAAAGGCCACATTTTGACCACTAACTCTTTCATCGACGAATATATCGAAATATGGAACAGCTCAAATGAAACCTGTGGCCTTGCCCTTTTGTTTGACGCCCATATTGCATGAAAATTTCAAGGTTTAATGGGATCCACATTTTGACCGCTAACTCTTTTATCAATGAATATATCGAAACGTAAAAGCTCCAAATGAAAGCTGTATCCTTCCCCTTCGTTTGACACCCATGCTGCACACAAATTTCAATGTTTAATGGGAACCACATTTTGACCGCTAACTCATTCATCGATAAATATATATTGAAACGTAAAAACTCCAAATGAAAGCTGTGTCCTTCCCCTTCGTTTGACACCCATGCTGCACACAAATTTCAGTGTTTAATAGGAGCCACATTTTGACCGCTAACTCTTTTATCGATGAATATATCGAAATATGGAACAGTTCAAATGAAACCTGTGGCCTTCCCCTGTTGTTTGACACCCATATTGCACACAAATTTCAAGGTTTCATAGGAACCAGATTTTGACCGCTAACTCTTTTATCAATGAATATATCGAAACGTAAAAGCTCCAAATGAAAGCTGTGTCCTTCCCCTTCGTTTGACACCCATGCTGCACACAAATTTCAATGTTTAATGGGAACCACATTTTGACCGCTAACTCATTCATCGATAAATATATATCGAAACGTAAAAGCTTCAAATGAAAGCTGTGTCCTTCCCCTTCGTTTGACACCCATGCTGCACACAAATTTCAATGTTTAATAGGAGCCACATTTTGACCACTAACTCTTTCATCGACGAATATATCGAAATATGGAACAGCTCAAATGAAACCTGTGGCCTTGCCCTTTTGTTTGACGCCCATATTGCATGAAAATTTCAAGGTTTAATGGGAACCACATTTTGACCGCTAACTCATTTATCAATGAATATATCCAAACACAAAGGTTTCTAATAAAAGCTGTGGCCTTGCCCTTTCGTTTGACACCCATATTGCACACAAATTTCAAGGTTTCATAGGAACCACATTTTGACCGCTAACTCATTCATCGATAAATATATATGGAAACGTAAAAACTCCAAATGAAAGCTGTGTCCTTCCCCTTCGTTTGACACCCATGCTGCACACAAGTTTCAATGTTTAATAGGAGCCACATTTTGACCGCTAACTCATTTATCAATGAATATATCGAAATATGGAACAGTTCAAATGAAACTTGTGGCCTTGCCCTGTTGTTTGACACCCGTATTGCACGAAATTTTAAAGGTTTAATGGGAAGCACATTTTGACTGCTAACTCATTTATCGATGAATATATCGAAACATAAAAAGTCTAAATGAAAGCTGTGTCATTGCCGTTCGTTTGATACCCATGCTTCAAACAAGTTTCAATGTTTAATGGGAGTCTCATTATGACCGATAACTCATTTATTGATGAATATATCGGAACAGCAAAAGTCCAAATGAAAGGTGTTGCCTTGCCCTTAGTTTGACACCCATGCTGCACACAAATTTCAATTTTTAATGGGAGTCACATTTTGACCGATAACTCATTTACTAATGAATATATCGAAATATGGAAGAGTTCAAATGAAAGCTGTGGCCTTGCCCTTTCGTTTGACACCAATGCTGCACACAAATTTCAAGGTTTAATGGGAACCACATTTTGACCGCTAACTCATTTATCAATGAATATATCGAAACGTAAAAGCTCCAAATGAAAGCTGTGTCCTTCCCCTTCGTTTGACAGCCGTATTGAACGATATTTTAAAGGTTTAATGGGAAGCACATTTTGACCGCTAACTCATTTATCAATGAATATATCCAAACACAAAGGTTTCTAATAAAAGCTGTGCCCTTGCTATTTCGTTTGACACCCATATTGCACACAAATTTCAAGGTTTCATAGGAACCAGATTTTGACCGCTAACTCTTTTATCAATGAATATATCGAAACGTAAAAGCTCCAAATGAAAGCTGTGTCCTTCCCCTTCGTTTGACACCCATGCTGCACACAAATTTCAAGGTTTAATGGGAACCACATTTTGACCGCTAACTCATTCATCGATAAATATATATGGAAACGTAAAAACTCCAAATGAAAGCTGTGTCCTTCCCCTTCGTTTGACACCCATGCTGCACACAAGTTTCAATGTTTAATAGGAGCCACATTTTGACCGCTAACTCATTTATCGATGCATATATCGAAACGTAAAAACTCCAAATGAAAGCTGTGTCCTTGGCCTGCTTTTGACACCCATATTGCACGAAAATTTCAAGGTTTAATGGGAACTACATTTTGACCGCTAACTCTTTTATCGATGAATATATCGAAATATGGAACAGTTCAAATGAAACCTGTGGCCTTCCCCTGTTGTTTGACAGCCGTATTGAACGAAATTTTAAAGGTTTAATGGGAAGCACATTTTGACCGCTAACTCATTTATCAATGAATATATCCAAACACAAAGGTTTCTAATAAAAGCTGTGGCCTTGCTATTTCGTTTGACACCCATATTGCACACAAATTTCAAGGTTTCATAGGAACCAGATTTTGACCGCTAACTCTTTTATCAATGAATATATCGAAACGTAAAAGCTCCAAATGAAAGCTGTGTCCTTCCCCTTCGTTTGACACCCATGCTGCACACAAATTTCAAGGTTTAATGGGAACCACATTTTGACCGCTAACTTATTTATCGATGAATATATATGGAAACGTAAAAATTCCAAGTGAAAGCTGTGGCCTTGCCCTTCGTTTGACACCCATGCTGCACACAAATTTCAATGTTTAATAGGAGCCACATTTTGACCGCTAACTCATTTATCGATGAATATATCGAAACGTAAAAATTCCAAGTGAAAGCTGTAGCCTTGCCCTTCGTTTGACACCCATGCTGCACACAAGTTTCAATGTTTAATAGGAGCCACATTTTGACCGCTAACTCATTTATCGATGAATATATCGAAACGTAAAAACTCCAAATGAAAGCTGTGTCCTTGCCCTTCGTTTGACATCCATGCTGCACATAAATTTCAATGTTTAATAGGAGCCACATTTTGACCGTTAACTCTTTTATCGATGAATGTATCGAAATATGGAACAGTTCAAATGAAACCTGTGGCCTTGCCCTGTTGTTTGACACCCGTATTGCACGAAATTTTAAAGGTTTAATGGGAAGCACATTTTGACCGCTAACTCATTTATCGATGAATATATCGAAACATAAAAAGTCTAAATGAAAGCTGTGTCATTGCCGTTCGTTTGATACCCATGCTTCAAACAAGTTTCAATGTTTAATGGGAGTCTCATTATGACCGATAACTCATTTATTGATGAATATATCGGAACAGCAAAAGTCCAAATGAAAGCTGTGTCCTTCCCCTTCGTTTGACACCCATGCTGCACACAAATTTCAAGGTTTAATGGGAACCACATTTTGACCGCTAACTCATTTATCGATGAATATATCGAAACGTAAAACTCCAAATGAAAGCTGTGTCCTTCCCCTTCGTTTGAGGCCCATGCTGCACACAAATTTCAAGGTTTAATAGGAGCCACATTTTGACCGCTAACTCTTTCATCGATGAATATATCGAAATATGGAACAGCTCAAATGAAACCTGTGGCCTTGCCCTGTTGTTTGACACCCGTATTGCACGAAATTTTAAAGGTTTAATGGGAAGCACATTTTGACCGCTAACTCATTTATCGATGAATATATCGAAACATAAAAAGTCTAAATGAAAGCTGTGTCATTGCCGTTCGTTTGATACCCATGCTTCAAACAAGTTTCAATGTTTAATGGGAGTCTCATTATGACCGATAACTCATTTATTGATGAATATATCGGAACAGCAAAAGTCCAAATGAAAGGTGTTGCCCTTGCCCTTAGTTTGACACCCATGCTGCACACAAATTTCAATTTTTAATGGGAGTCACATTTTGACCGATAACTCATTTACTAATGAATATATCGAAATATGGAAGAGTTCAAATGAAAGCTGTGGCCTTGCCCTTTCGTTTGACACCAATGCTGCACACTAATTTCAATGTTTAATAGGAGCGACATTTTGACCGCTAACTCATTTATCGATGAATATATCGAAAAATAAAAAGTCTAAATGAAAGCTGTGTCATTGCCATTCGTTTGATACCCATGCTTCAAACAAGTTTCAATGTTTAATGGGAGTCTCATTATGACCGATAACTCATTTATTGATGAATATATCGGAACAGAAAAAGTCCAAATGAAAGGTGTTGCCTTGCCCTTAGTTTGACACCCATGCTGCACACAAATTTCAATTTTTAATGGGAGTCACATTTTGACCAATAACTCATTTACTAATGAATATATCGAAATATGGAACAGTTCAAATGAAACCTGTGGCCTTGCCCTGTTGTTTGACACCCGTATTGCACGAAATTTTAAAGGTTTAATGGGAAGCACAATTTGACCGCTAACTCTTTTATCAATGAATATATCGAAACGTAAAAACTCCAAATGAAAGCTGTGCCCTTGCCCTTCGCACGAAAATTTCAAAGTTTAATAGGAACCACATTTTGGCCGCTAACTCATTTATCGATGAATATATCGAAACGTAAAACTCCAAATGAAAGCTGTGTCCTTCCCCTTCGTTTGACACCCATGCTGCGCACAAATTTCAATGCTTAATAGGAGCCACATTTTGACCGCTAACTCTTTCATCGATGAATATATCGAAATATGGAATAGCTCAAATGAAACCTGTGGCCTTGCCCTGTTGTTTGACACCCGTATTGCCCGAAATTTTAAAGGTTTAATGGGAAGCACAATTTGACCGCTAACTCTTTTATCGATGAATATATCCAAACACAAAGGTTCCCAATAAAAGCTGTGGCCTTGCTCTTTCGTTTGACACCTATATTTCACACAAATTTCAAGGTTTAATAACAACCACATTTGGACCGCTAACTCTTTTATCAATGAATATATCGAAACGTAAAAACTCCAAATGAAAGCTGTGCCCTTGCCCTTCGCACGAAAATTTCAAGGTTTAATAGGAACCACATTTTGACCGCTAACTCATTTATCGATGAATATATCGAAACGTAAAAGCTCCAAATGAAAACTGTGGGGTTGCTTTTCGTTTGACATCCATATTGCACGAAAATTTCAAGGTTTAATCGGAGTCACATTTTGACCGATAACTCATTTACTGATGAATATATCGAAATATGGAACAGTTCAAATGAAAGCTGTGGCCTTGCCCTTTCGTTTGACAACACGTTGCACGCAAATATCAAGGTGTTTTGGGAACCACATTTTGACCCTCTCTCTCTCTCTATGGCGCGATATACAACAGGTATATCATCATAAACCTCCTAAGAGATTTTTGCGCCAAGCTTCTCTTCCAATTTTTGGTGTGCCGATTTGAATTTTCCCTACAAATTGGTGGGACCTACAGTTTTTTGCCGACTCCGAACGGCATCTACAAAGGAGACGAATTTTTGCTGAGAAGCCTGTCATGGCAGAAATACACTCGGAGAGTTTGCCAAACCACTGCCGAGGGGCGACCCCGTTTTGAAAAACTTTTTTCAAATCACTTTTGATGTTACCTGCACCAGGGCTCGAACCATGGACCTTCGGTGTGGTAGGCCGGCAACACTACCTTCACACCACGGCGGCCGCCACATTTTGACCGCTAACTCATTTATCGATGAATATATCGAAACGTAAAAGCTTCAAATGAAAGCTGTGTCCTTGCCCTTCGTTTGACACCCATTTTGCACGAAAATTGCAAGGTTTAATGGGAACCACATTTTGACCGCTAACTCATTTATCGATGAATATATCGAAACGTAAAACTCCAAATGAAAGCTGTGTCCTTCCCCTTCGTTTGAGGCCCATGCTGCACACAAATTTCAAGGTTTAATAGGAGCCACATTTTGACCGCTAACTCATTTATCAATGAATATATCGAAACGTAAAAACTCCAAATAAAAGCTGTGTCCTTGCCTTTAGTTTGACACCCATATTGCACGAAAATATCAATGTTTAATGAGAACCACATTTTGACCGCTAACTCATTCATCGATAAATATATATTGAAACGTAAAACTCCAAATGAAAGCTGTGTCCTTCCCCTTCGTTTGAGGCCCATGCTGCACACAAATTTCAAGGTTTAATGGGAACCACATTTTGACCGCTAACTCATTTATCGATGAATATATCGAAACGTAAAACTCCAAATGAAAGCTGTGTCCTTCCCCTTCGTTTGAGGCCCATGCTGCACACAAATTTCAAGGTTTAATAGGAGCCACATTTTGACCGCTAACTCTTTCATCGATGAATATATCGAAATATGGAACAGCTCAAATGAAACCTGTGGCCTTGCCCTGTTGTTTGACACCCGTATTGCACGAAATTTTAAAGGTTTAATGGGAAGCACATTTTGACCGCTAACTCATTTATCGATGAATATATCGAAACATAAAAAGTCTAAATGAAAGCTGTGTCATTGCCGTTCGTTTGATACCCATGCTTCAAACAAGTTTCAATGTTTAATGGGAGTCTCATTATGACCGATAACTCATTTATTGATGAATATATCGGAACAGCAAAAGTCCAAATGAAAGGTGTTGCCCTTGCCCTTAGTTTGACACCCATGCTGCACACAAATTTCAATTTTTAATGGGAGTCACATTTTGACCGATAACTCATTTACTAATGAATATATCGAAATATGGAAGAGTTCAAATGAAAGCTGTGGCCTTGCCCTTTCGTTTGACACCAATGCTGCACACTAATTTCAATGTTTAATAGGAGCGACATTTTGACCGCTAACTCATTTATCGATGAATATATCGAAAAATAAAAAGTCTAAATGAAAGCTGTGTCATTGCCATTCGTTTGATACCCATGCTTCAAACAAGTTTCAATGTTTAATGGGAGTCTCATTATGACCGATAACTCATTTATTGATGAATATATCGGAACAGAAAAAGTCCAAATGAAAGGTGTTGCCTTGCCCTTAGTTTGACACCCATGCTGCACACAAATTTCAATTTTTAATGGGAGTCACATTTTGACCAATAACTCATTTACTAATGAATATATCGAAATATGGAACAGTTCAAATGAAACCTGTGGCCTTGCCCTGTTGTTTGACACCCGTATTGCACGAAATTTTAAAGGTTTAATGGGAAGCACAATTTGACCGCTAACTCTTTTATCAATGAATATATCGAAACGTAAAAACTCCAAATGAAAGCTGTGCCCTTGCCCTTCGCACGAAAATTTCAAAGTTTAATAGGAACCACATTTTGGCCGCTAACTCATTTATCGATGAATATATCGAAACGTAAAACTCCAAATGAAAGCTGTGTCCTTCCCCTTCGTTTGACACCCATGCTGCGCACAAATTTCAATGCTTAATAGGAGCCACATTTTGACCGCTAACTCTTTCATCGATGAATATATCGAAATATGGAATAGCTCAAATGAAACCTGTGGCCTTGCCCTGTTGTTTGACACCCGTATTGCCCGAAATTTTAAAGGTTTAATGGGAAGCACAATTTGACCGCTAACTCTTTTATCGATGAATATATCCAAACACAAAGGTTCCCAATAAAAGCTGTGGCCTTGCTCTTTCGTTTGACACCTATATTTCACACAAATTTCAAGGTTTAATAACAACCACATTTGGACCGCTAACTCTTTTATCAATGAATATATCGAAACGTAAAAACTCCAAATGAAAGCTGTGCCCTTGCCCTTCGCACGAAAATTTCAAGGTTTAATAGGAACCACATTTTGACCGCTAACTCATTTATCGATGAATATATCGAAACGTAAAAGCTCCAAATGAAAACTGTGGGGTTGCTTTTCGTTTGACATCCATATTGCACGAAAATTTCAAGGTTTAATCGGAGTCACATTTTGACCGATAACTCATTTACTGATGAATATATCGAAATATGGAACAGTTCAAATGAAAGCTGTGGCCTTGCCCTTTCGTTTGACAACACGTTGCACGCAAATATCAAGGTGTTTTGGGAACCACATTTTGACCCTCTCTCTCTCTCTATGGCGCGATATACAACAGGTATATCATCATAAACCTCCTAAGAGATTTTTGCGCCAAGCTTCTCTTCCAATTTTTGGTGTGCCGATTTGAATTTTCCCTACAAATTGGTGGGACCTACAGTTTTTTGCCGACTCCGAACGGCATCTACAAAGGAGACGAATTTTTGCTGAGAAGCCTGTCATGGCAGAAATACACTCGGAGAGTTTGCCAAACCACTGCCGAGGGGCGACCCCGTTTTGAAAAACTTTTTTCAAATCACTTTTGATGTTACCTGCACCAGGGCTCGAACCATGGACCTTCGGTGTGGTAGGCCGGCAACACTACCTTCACACCACGGCGGCCGCCACATTTTGACCGCTAACTCATTTATCGATGAATATATCGAAACGTAAAAGCTTCAAATGAAAGCTGTGTCCTTGCCCTTCGTTTGACACCCATTTTGCACGAAAATTGCAAGGTTTAATGGGAACCACATTTTGACCGCTAACTCATTTATCGATGAATATATCGAAACGTAAAACTCCAAATGAAAGCTGTGTCCTTCCCCTTCGTTTGAGGCCCATGCTGCACACAAATTTCAAGGTTTAATAGGAGCCACATTTTGACCACTAACTCTTTCATCGGCGAATATATCGAAATATGGAACAGCTGAAATGAAACCTGTGGCCTTGCCATTTTGTTTGTCGCCCATATTGCATGAAAATTTCAAGGTTTAATGGGAACCACATTTTGACCGCTAACTCATTTATCGATGAATATATCGAAACGTAAAACTCCAAATGAAAGCTGTGTCCTTCCCCTTCGTTTGAGGCCCATGCTGCACACAAATTTCAAGGTTTAATAGGAGCCACATTTTGACCACTAACTCTTTCATCGGCGAATATATCGAAATATGGAACAGCTCAAATGAAACCTGTGGCCTTGCCCTTTCGTTTGACACCCATATTGCACACAAATTTCAAGGTTTCATAGGAACCAGATTTCGACCGCTAACTCTTTTATCAATGAATATATCGAAACGTAAAAGCTCCAAATGAAAGCTGTGTCCTTCCCCTTCGTTTGACACCCATGCTGCACACAAATTTCAATGTTTAATGGGAACCACATTTTGACCGCTAACTCATTCATCGATAAATATATATGGAAACGTAAAAACTCCAAATGAAAGCTGTGTCCTTCCCCTTCGTTTGACACCCATGCTGCACACAAGTTTCAATGTTTAATAGGAGCCACATTTTGACCGCTAACTCATTTATCAATGAATATATCGAAATATGGAACAGTTCAAATGAAACCTGTGGCCTTCCCCTTCGTTTGACACCCATGCTGCACACAAATTTCAAGGTTTAATGGGAACCACATTTTGACCGCTAACTCATTTATCGATGAATATATCGAAACGTAAAAATTCCAAGTGAAAGCTGTGGCCTTGCCCTTCGTTTGACACCCATACTGCACACAAGTTTCAATGTTTAATAGGAGCCACATTTTGACCGCTAACTCATTTATCGATGAATATATCGAAACGTAAAAACTCCAAATGAAAGCTGTGTCCTTGCCCTTCGTTTGACATCCATGCTGCACACAAATTTCAATGTTTAATAGGAGCCACATTTTGACCGTTAACTCTTTTATCGACGAATGTATCGAAATATGGAACAGTTCAAATGAAACCTGTGGCCTTGCCCTGTTGTTTGACACCCGTATTGCACGCAAATATCAAGGTGTTATGGGAACCACATTTTGACCGCTAACTCATTTATCGATGAATATATATGGATACGTAAAAATTCCAAGTGAAAGCTGTGACCTTGCCCTTCGTTTGACACCCATGCACACAAATTTCAATGTTTAATAGGAGCCACATTTTGACCGCTAACTCATTTATCGATGAATATATCGAAACGTAAAAATTCCAAGTGAAAGCTGTGGCCTTGCCCTTCGTTTGACACCCATGCTGCACACAAGTTTCAATGTTTAATAGGAGCCACATTTTGACCGCTAACTCATTTATCGATGAATATATCGAAACGTAAAAACTTCAAATGAAAGCTGTGTCCTTGCTCTTCGTTTGACATCCATGCTGCACACAAATTTCAATGTTTAATAGGAGCCACATTTTGACCGCTAACTCATTTATCGATGAATATATCGAAACATAAAAAGTCCAAATGAAAGCTGCGGCCTTGCCCTTTCGTTTGACAACCATGTTGCACGCAAATATCAAGGTGTTATGGGAACCACATTTTGACCGCTAACTCATTTATCGATGAATATATCGAAACATAAAAAGTCTAAATGAAAGCTATGTCATTGCCCTTCTTTTGATACCCATGCTTCACACAAGTTTCAATGTTTAATGGGAGTCTCATTATGACCGATAACTCATTTATTGATGAATATATCGGAACAGAAAAAGTCCAAATGAAAGGTGTTGCCTTGCCCTTAGTTTGACACCCATGCTGCACACAAATTTCAATTTTTAATGGGAGTCACATTTTGACCGATAACTCATTTACTAATGAATATATCGAAATATAGAACAGTTCAAATGAAAGCTGTGGCCTTGCCCTTTCGTTTGACACCCATGCTGCACACAAATTTCAATGTTTAATAGGAGCGACATTTTGACCGCTAACTCATTTATCGATGAATATATCGAAACATAAAAAGTCTAAACACAAAGTCTCATTATGACCGATAACTCATTTATTGATGAATATATCGGAACAGAAAAAGTCTAAATGAAAGGTGTTGCCTTGCCCTTAGTTTGACACCCATGCTGCACACAAATTTCAATTTTTAATGGGAGTCACATTTTGACCAATAACTCATTTACTAGTGAATATATCGAAATATGGAACAGTTCAAATGAAACCTGTGGCCTTGCCCTGTTGTTTGACACCCGTATTGCACGAAATTTTAAAGGTTTAATGGGAAGCACATTTTGACCGCTAACTCATTTATCGCTGAATATATCGAAACATAAAAAGTCCAAATGAAAGCTGTGTCCTTGTCCTTCGTTTGACACCCATGCTGCACACAAATTTCAATGTCTAATAGGAGCCACATTTTGACCGATAACTCTTTTATCGTTGAATGTATTGAAATATGGAACAGTTCAAATGAAACCTGTGGCCTTGCCCTGTTGTTTGACACCCGTATTGCACGAAATTTTAAAGGTTTAATGGGAAGCACATTTTGACCGCTAACTCATTTATCGATGAATATATCGAAACATAAAAAGTCCAAATGAAAGCTGTGCCCTTGCCCTTCTTTCGACACCCATGCTGCACACCAATTCCTATGTTTAATAGGAGCCACACTTTGACCGCTAACTCATTTATCGATGAATTTATCGAAACGTAAAAACTCCAAATGAAAGCTGTGTCCTTGGTTTTCCTTTGACACACATATTTCACGAAAATTTCAAGGTTTAATGGGAACCACATTTTGACCGCTAACTCATTCATCGATGAATATATCGAAACTTAAAAACTCCATATGAAAGCTGTGGGGTTGCCTTTCGTTTGACACACATATTGCACGAAAATTTCAGGGTTTAATGGGAACCACATTTTGACCGCTAACTCTTTTATCAATGAATATATCGAAACATAAAAAGTCTAAATGAAAGCTGTGTCATTGCCCTTCGTTTGATACCTGTTTAATATTGAACGTATGGCAACCTGCGAGTTGCATGAATTACATGAATAAATGAAGACTGGCAACCCAGTTAGTTATAATATGAGAACAAAACTGAACGTGTTGGTTATTTTCGGTGGTGCGGGTTTTGGTTGTTTTGGGACGGTTTGTAGTCTTTTCTCTTTGTAGGTTTATGTGCAAGGAGGCGAGTGCCTGGCCCTGGATTAAACATTGGTCCTAGTAGAGCCGGATACGGACGAAAAGTGGACTCGAAAAGGTTTCAATTAAGAAGCCGTCCACAGATATACATACACACACAGATACACAGCGAACCAAGTGCCAGGTGGTCGCATGCGAACAGCTGTTGGCTTGTGCTTTACGCCTGCGTTGTTGTTAACCCCACCGAATTCTGTCAATCCAAGATGTCAGTTAAGCAGAGCTGTGCATATTTTTTCTTTCATGCGACATTCCGAAATTCGGCGAAATGTTGTTGGGTATCATTTTGTGTAGATTCACTCATGGATACATACGTGTGGTGAAATTCGTTAAGTGGAATGCATGCAGAAACCGTGGTGTAGTTTGTGAATGGTTCCTTACAGTCCAATTAGAATCGAGGATCTAACAAGTATGATTAATATTGGTAGAATATACACAAGCGAATTTGGTAAACCCACTAAAATGCATACAGCCTAGCGCATAAGTAAGCGCACAAATATTTCCGATCTTTAACAACACATGCCTTCAATTAATTTTTGCTCAGCACGAATTTACATTTAGGGTGTTCAGTGCACGCAGTAATTAACTCCATATTACAAAAGTTAAAGCAGGCCGTGGATTAACGTTGTCTCTCTCATTAAATCGGTTTAATAGCATAAATTCACATGGATCGTAGAATACACAGAGGTATACCCTCATATAGCCGTACGTACATAGATCAATAAAATAATAATCGAGAGTTGGTTGTAAACAATTTACGGATGGAGTCGGTTAGAGTGTGCACTGACACACCCATATATTTGCCCTTATTTGTTATCATTGGGTACGTTCCGGGGGGGCAACAGTTGAAAGCCGTTGCATCAGCTGATCATTTGCGTTTCACAAACAGGTGGGCCATACATCAAATTAGTGAGCAGAAAACTTTTCCGCTACATACGCTCACGTGTTTTTCAATTGCTTGTTGATGATTGGCTCAACTTATCGTTCCCAGAACACGCTCAGCTGGGGTTCCAAACTGGATTCAGCTGCTTTCTCAGCCTTGTCCTTCGGAACGTGCCCACTGTTGGTTCGAAAGACGTCAACACTGGAGCATTACGATAGAGTTCAGCAAACGACTGAACAATTTCGATAGAGTTATGTAAATATTGGAAACGTTTCGATAGAGTTCAGCAAACAGCCGAACAGCACGATAGAGTTCAATAATGGGTCGAATGGTTACGATAATGCTCAGCAGATGGCTGAAAAGCAAATAACACGAATAGAAAATAATAGAACGGGAAAAGACGATAGAAGTTAGATAATTGTTACAAGATAATGCAGTGAACACGCGATTATATTAAAGGCTTAATTTATGAACATTCCAAAATATGAGCACTTTTCGCGTCCATTTGATACTTTAAAAATTTGTCTCACCTTTGAATATTTCTACGAGCTATTTTTCCGATTTTTGTAAACGAAATTCCGATACTAACATAATTGTTTAAACCTTTCGCAAATATTAACAGGCCTGGTTTTAATTAGTTCATATTATCGCGAGCTCACTGTATAGCGCTAAGCAGGTGGCTGAACGGTTTCGATAGAGTTCAACGATCTGTTTAACAGTTTGGATAGATACAGAGAAAAGAATCAAATTTTTACGAAAAAGTTCGAAAGAAAATAATACGACTAGAATTCACAACCAACACGAGGCCTTGTGAATACCCATTATTGCTTTAAGGTGCAAGGAATAGTTGAATTCCACGATAGATTTGAGCTTATGTACTACGACAGACACGATAGAATTTGTTTGAGCAGTGGTATAATAAGGTTCAAGACTTCGCTGTACAGTACGACCAAACACTTATTTGCAAAAATACACTACAAACTTCGAAATTGATTGCAGTCTAATTCGAACGTTGATCCATGTACATACATATGTACATAGTTGCCGAAAGCGCTGTGCGAATGAGATAAAAAGAAAAAGAAAACCGATTAAAGACGAATTTTTATACCAATTATCATATTTCGAATAAAAAGCAGACGAAATATAAAAAGGAGAAAATAACGAAGGAGAGAGAGAGTGGTGAATAGTCAGAAGAAATATTTTGCTTTGATAAATCATTTCTGACTGCGCTGCTTATGACAAAACGTGCCATTTTGACAGCTGTATAATACTTTGCATATTTTTTTCGGTATTTTGTTTGCTAGAAAGCAATTAAATTGAATAATAATCGAGAGATTCCAAAGGTAAGCGTGCGGATAATACTCTGCTGTATGGTAACAAGATTTCACTCATTTGAATAGGAAAAATGGCAGAATTAATGGAAAGTCTGTCGCAATCTATCGAGCGCATAGAGGAGTATACCCGTTAGCCAGAGTTTGAACACGCTTTGCTAGAGCAAATTTTAATACGAGCAGAAAAGCTGGATAAATACTATGAGCGATTCGTGAAAGCTCATGAAAAACAGATGGAGCGTGTCCCAAAGCAGGCAAAAAGGTTTGACCAAATGGCGGCGCAAGCCGAAAGATGTTATTTTGCTGCACATTCCGTACTTGCGGCCAAACGAAAGGTTTTAACGCCATCGCAACCACCCATTGCTGCAGCACCACAACCTTTGGCGGTGCAGGTTAATTGGCCATATCAACAGCACGATTTAAAAAACACTTGGGGGGATTTCGATGGAACAATCACAAAGTGGCCTGGGTTTCGCGACCGTTTTATGGCAGCCATACACAATAATCAAAACGTTTCTCCGGCATTTAAGTTTTCTTATTTGAAGAAATTATTGATAGGCAAGGCAGCGCGTACCCTGGGGGAATGGCAGCTTACCGACGAGAATTATACTGAGGCTTGGGCGCGGTTGAATCAGCTGTACGATAGAAAGTACCCAATATGCCGGGAACATTTGCGTCAGCTTTTGCGTTTGCCAAGTATTGAAGGCACACCTAGACCAAATGATCTACAACGAATGTCGAATGTTACGCACGAGGTACTGCGTCAGCTTCGTGCACAGGGGGTTCCGGTTGATGGATGGGATATGATGGTTGTCCACATACTCCATGAGCGGCTCGATTCTGAGACTAGCAAACAATGGGAATTACAACGGGAATCAGAGAGGCCAACCATAAAACAGATGTTGGAATTTTTAGATCGCCAAGCTTCTGCATATCGTGATGCATATCGTGAACGGACATACGGGGGAAATGAGGCTCGTTTGAATAGTCGTTGACTTGGGTCAAATGGACGTCGCATAAAGAAAACTGGAGGCGCGAATAGCACAGCTACAAGTAATGGGAGGAACTGCATTGCCTGTGGACGCGATCATGCAATCTGGATATGTGGGGAATTTATGGGTCTTAGCCTGCGGGCGCGCGAAGATTTGGTAGACAAGTATAATCTTTGTCGAAATTGTTTAAAGCGGGGGCATACAGCAAATGCTTGCTTTCAAGGTGCATGCCCACGTTGTGCAGGCCAGGTTAAACATAATAGCTTATTATGTCCGACTAAGGAAGTCACAAAGCAGGCACTCAATGTTGAGGATGTGAGTGGACGTTATAGCGGCGAAGACAAAAAGATGTTGAATGCCGGATCAACAAAGCGGCATCATAATTCTGCTGTCGAATATGTTCAATCTGTTCAGTACAAACCGCCGAGTGAATTTTCGGCTATAGACGAAGAAATTAAGAGGGTCGATAGGCAATTGATTTTACTGGATAAGCAGGAGCAATTGATGAAGAAGAGAAAAGTAATGTTGGACCAAGAGAAAGAGTGTAATTTTACTGAGGAAGAAATAAATGCAAGCCAAAAATATTCGATGTCTTTTGAATTAGATTTAGATGTAAGCCCGCCCCTTTTGCCAACAGTGATGGTCAAGCTAGAAGCTGAAGGACAGTGCTTCGGTCCTGTACGAGCATTATTGGATAGTGGAGCACAACCGAACCTGGTTTCATCCAGCCTACAGGAAAGGTATAACTTCCGTAGTCTTCCCGCAACTCGTAAAATGATTGGTATTGAGGGGAAGTCTATCGGTGTAAGCCGCCGCGTGTTTTTGAAAGTAAGACCTTGGTTTGATAACAACAGCTATATAAATAGAAGAGGAGTTCTGGATATTGCCAAGCGATAATAAATGGGAGCCTGTGCTGCCAAATGTCATGGGTGAGGCACACACTATCAAAACCTCAATGTCAATGCATTTAGCTGATCCGGAGTATTGGAAACCAGATAAAGTATTAGTTATTTTAAATGTCAAGGTGTTTGCAAAGGTATTAATCGCCGTACACGCGGCGGAGTCAGCCGGTACCACACTCATCGAAACACGCTTGGGTCTGGTAGTATGTGGTACTCACGCTGCTTCAACTAATGACCACGCACGTAAAACGGATTCGTATATTAACTGCACCTGTGTTGAGGAGCTTGGCGAGTTGGTTAAACAATTCTGGAAATTAGGCGAAATTGCCACATTTTCCAAGCGCACCGAAGAAGAAGAGAAAGAAAGTTTCGCAGAGATCCAGAGTTGAAAAAACAATACGTCGAGTTCATGAGGGAATATGAGCAATTAGGGCATATGGAGCAAACGTTAGAGCCAGCAGCGCCAGTAGAGATGGTGTACTATATACCACATCACTGCGTGACGAAAAAGTTTAGGGTTGTCTTCGAGGCCAGTTGTCGAACTGATAAGGGGATCTCGCTCAACGATGTGCAGATGCTAGGTGAAAAGCTGCAAAGAGACTTAGCAGAAATTGTTATGAGGTTTCGACGACACAAAGTTGGTTTTGTAGGTGACATCAAAATGATGTTCAGGCAGGTCCTCGTCGGTAGAGAGCAATGGAACCTACAGCGCATACTCTGGAGGGAAAGTAGCAACGAGCCTCTTAAAGAGTACTGCCTAAAAGTAGTCACTTATGGAATGACCTCTTCAGCCTTTAATGCAGTGCGTGCGGTTATACAGTGCGCTCGAGATGCTGCTAAAGAATATCCAGAAGCTGCCGCAATAATTGAAAACGACTTTTATATGGACGATTGCATCACTGGAGCTGGGAGTGAAGAGCAAGCGATATATATGGCCAAGTTAGTTCAAAATATACTACTGGGTGGAGGCTTCGAGATGAGGAAGTGGAAGTCCAGCTCTAAAAAGCTGATGGAGAATATGCTATCGGGAGAAGAAGAAACAAAAATATTCATAGACGAGGAAAGGGCTACAGTCTTAGGCCTGAAATGGAACATTGCGCGTGATCAGTTTTCTTTCGTGGTAAAAACCCCTAAGGTGGAAGGCGCGGTCACAAAGAGACAAATCCTGAGCTGTGTGGCGCAGCTTTATGACCCGAATGGGTTCATTTCTCCAGTTACGATCATGGGTAAAATTCTAATACAGGACTTGTGGCGCCTTGCTTTAGAATGGGATGCCCCGGTAAGCGACGATATACAAAAGCGTTTCAAATAATATTGGGAAGGGATAGTACATCTTGAGCAGTTTTCCTTGGACAGATGGATTGGCACTGGTGACGGTAGAATAATTGAGATACACGGGTTCTCTGATGCATCAACAGAGGCCTATGGTGCTGTGATATACGTACGCGTGAAAGACATGAGTGAACTTGCAAAAATCACTCTACTTGTTTCTAAAACACGGGTAGCCCCCATGAAAACGATTTCGGTGCCAAGGTTAGAGTTAGCAGCTGCCGAACTGCTTTCGCGTTTACTGGTTGAGGTCACCAGAGCCATGGAATTCTCCGCCGCTAAGTACACTTTGTGGACAGATTCCCAGGTTGTGCTGCACTGGATTGGCGAAATACCGCGAAATCTGAAAACGTTTGTAGCAAACCGGGTATCGTCGATACAAACGAATACCGATGTGAAAAATTGGAGATATATTAACACGAAAGATAATCCTGCTGATTTGCTAAGTCGTGGCATGAAACCCTCAGAGATTATAAACTGTAGGCTGTGGACGAATGGACCAGAGTGGTTACGGCAAGACTCCGCATGTTGGCCGAATTGTGTGTTTGTGCCAAACACAGCGGGGGAGGCTGAGGTGGAATTTAAGGTTTTCTCCGCGATTAGCTCTAAAGAGACACTGAGCATACCAAGACGAACGACAGGAGAGACAGTAGCGTTAATAGATTACGTGCATACATTGGACAGAGCGGTCAATATTGTTGCGTATTTATATAAGTTTATCTCCAACGCACAGAAGCGCGGTACAGCTGAGAGACGAAAGAGAGGTGAAATAGTTCATACTGCGCTGAGCAATAAGCACAGGGTCAAGGCAATGAACCTGCTAATAAGCCATGAGCAAGAGAAGTTTTATAGCAGAGAGATTGGGTGCTTGAGAGGTGGCAAACAGATTCCAGAGAACAGCAAAATTGAGCCTTTGAAGCCAATAATAAAGGAAGGTCTGCTAAGAGTGCATGGACGTTTGAAGAATGCAAACCTGGATGAAAACACGCGCCACCCGGTAATTGTGCCTGGCGGATCAAGACTGGGATGGCTGATTATGGATCATGCTCATAGGGAGACCAAACATGGTGGTGTTCAGGTAATGATGCAGTATATTCGACAGAACTATTGGATCCCACGGCTGCGTTGCCTTCTGAGACAATACTTGCATAAATGTATGGCTTGTGTCAGACACAGCCAACGAGTTGAGTCGCAATTGATGGCAGACCTACCTGCTGACCGAGTACAAGCTGGGAAACCCTACCTACATGTCGGCGTAGACTATGCCGGGCCCATGGAGATAAATTTGATTGACAGAGAAGGCAACCAAATTACACGGCAAAAGGTATGGATAGCTGTATTCGTATGCCTGAAAACGAGAGCAGTTCATTTGGATGTGGTTTGCGATCTAACAACAGTGGCATTCATCGCTTGCTACGAAAGGTTTATTGCTCGTCGAGGCCGATGTGAACGGATCTATAGCGATAACGCACAGCGTTTGTGGGAGCGTCCAAGGAAATAAGACGTGCCATGGATAGTTGGTATAAAAATGATATGTTTCAACATCTGTCTATGAAAGGTACAGAGTGGAAATTTATGACGCCGGCAGCCCCACTTCAAGGCGGTATTTACGAAGCTGCAGTCAAGTCAATGAAGCACCATCTGATTCGAGTCATCGGAATGAGAGTTCTGCCTTTTGAGCAGCTAAGGACCTTGCTTGCACAAATCGAGGCAATACTCAATTCCAGACCTCTACAGCCATTAAATGATGACCCCGAAGACTTGCAGGCACTGACACCTGGGCACTTTATAACGGGAGAGCCTTTAGTACTGCCACTGCCTTTTGACATTCCACCGACATCTTCAAGCAAAGGCATTATCTTGTGGAGAGAAAGACAGCGCATGGTGAAAACCTTCTGGGAAAGATGGCATAGTGAATATCTGACATCACTTCAAGAGCGGAAGAAGTGGCGAAGAGCTTCCGACCGTGTGCAGCTCGGGCAATTGGTACTCATAAAGAGTGAGAATTTTCCGCCCGCTCAATGGGCCTTAGGTCGCATCATTGAACTTCATCCCAGTAAGGACAATCTAGTGCGGTCAGTGACGATTCAGACATCAACAAACACCCTCCGCAGACAAGTGCAGAAAATTTGTATCTTGCCCATGGACGAGTAAGTCCCTTATGTGCATATGCCTCCTACGTTTGGAAAACCGTAGGTTTTCGGGGGGACTGTTTAATATTGAACGTATGGCAACCTGCGAGTTGCATGAATTACATGAATAAATGAAGACTGGCAACCCAGTTAGTTATAATATGAGAACAAAACTGAACGTGTTGGTTATTTTCGGTGGTGCGGGTTTTGGTTGTTTTGGGACGGTTTGTAGTCTTTTCTCTTTGTAGGTTTATGTGCAAGGAGGCGAGTGCCTGGCCCTGGATTAAACAATACCCATGCTTCAAACAAGTTTCAATGTTTAATGGGAGTCTCATTATGACCGATAACTCATTTATTGATGAATATATCGGAACAGAAAAAGTCTAAATGAAAGGTGTTGCCTTGCCCTTCGTTTGACACCCATGCTGCACACAAGTTTCAATGTTTAATAGGAGCCACATTTTGACCGCTAACTCATTTATCGATGAATATATCGAAACGTAAAAACTTCAAATGAAAGCTGTGTCCTTGCCCTTCGTTTGACATCCATGCTGCACACAAATTTCAATGTTTAATAGGAGCCACATTTTGACCGCTAACTCATTTATCGATGAATATATCGAAACATAAAAAGTCCAAATGAAAGCTGCGGCCTTGCCCTTTCGTTTGACAACCATGTTGCACGCAAATATCAAGGTGTTATGGGAACCACATTTTAACCGCTAACTCATTAATCGATGAATATATCGAAACATAAAAAGTCTAAATGAAAGCTGTGTCATTGCCCTTCGTTGGATACCCATGCTTCACACAAGTTTCAATGTTTAATGGGAGTCTCATTATGACCGATAACTCATTTATTGATGAATATATCGGAACAGAAAAAGTCCAAATGAAAGGTGTTGCCTTGCCCTTAGTTTGACACCCATGCTGCACACAAATTTCAATTTTTAATGGAAGTCACATTTTGACCAATAACTCATTTACTAATGAATATATCGAAATATGGAACAGTTCAAATGAAACCTGTGGCCTTGCCCTGTTGTTTGACACCCGTATTGCACGAAATTTTAAAGGTTTAATGGGAAGCACATTTTGACCGCTAACTCATTTATCGATGAATATATCGAAATATAAAAAGTCCAAATGAAAGCTGTGCCCTTGCCCTTCTTTCGACACCCATGCTGCACACCAATTCCTATGTTTAATAGGAGCCACATTTTGACCGCTAACTCATTTATCGATGAATTTATCGAAACGTAAAAACTCCAAATGAAAGCTGTGTCCTTGGTTTTCCTTTGACACACATATTTCACGAAAATTTCAAGGTTTAATGGGAACCACATTTTGACCGCTAACTCATTCATCGATGAATATATCGAAACTTAAAAACTCCATATGAAAGCTGTGGGGTTGCCGTTCGTTTGACACACATATTGCACGAAAATTTCAAGGTTTAATGGGAACCACATTTTGACCGATAACTCATTTACTGATGAATATGTCGAAACATGGAACAGTTCAAATGAAAGCTGTGGCCTTGCTCTTTCGTTTGACACCCATACCGCACGAAAATTTCAAGGTTTAATGGGAACCACATTTTGACCGCTAACTCTTTTATCAATGAATATATCGAAACATAAAAAGTCTTAATGAAAGCTCTGTCCTTGCCCTTCTTTTGACACCCATGCTGCACACCAATTTCTATGTTTAATAGGAGCCACATTTTGACCGCTAACTCATTTATCGATGAATATATCGAAACGTAAAAACTCCAAATGAAAGCTGTGGGGTTTCTTTTCGTTTGACAGCCATATTGCACACAAATTTCAATGTTTAATAGGAGCCACATTTTGACCGATAACTCATTTACTGATGAATATATCGAAATATGGAACAGTTCAAATGAAAGCTGTGGCCTTGCTCTTTCGTTTGACACCCATACTGCACGAAAATTTCAAGGTTTAATGGGAACCACATTTTGACCGCTAACTCATTTATCGATGAATATATCGAAACGTAAAAACTCCATATGAAAGCTGTGGGGTTGCCTTTCGTTTGACACACATATTGCACGAAAATTTCAAGGTTTAATGGGAACCACATTTTGACCGATAACTCATTTACTGATGAATATATCGAAATATGGAACAGTTCAAATGAAAGCTGTGGCCTTGCCCTTTCGTTTGACAACCATGTTGCACGCAAATATTTAGGTGTTATGGGAACCACATTTTGACCGCTAACTCTTTTATCGATGAATATATCGAAACGTAAAAGCTCCAAATGAAAACTGTGGGGTTTCTTTTCGTTTGACAGCCATATTGCACACAAATTTCAATGTTTAATAGGAGCCACATTTTGACCGCTAACTCTTTCATCAACGAGTATATGGAAATATGGAACAGCTCAAATGAAACCTGTGGCCTTGCCCTTTTGTTTGACGCCCATATTGCATGAAAATTTCAAGGTTTAATCTGAACCACATTTTGACCGCTAACTCATTTATCGATGAATATATCCAAACACAAAGGTTCATAATAAAAGCTGTGGCCTTGCTATTTCGTTTGACACCCATATTGCACACAAATTTCAGGGTTTAATAGGAACCACATTTCGAAACGTAAAAGCTCCAAATGAAAACTGTGGCCTTGCTATTTCGTTTGACACCCATATTCCACGAAAATTTAAAGGTTTAATGGGAGTCACATTTTTACCGATAACTCATTTACTGATGAATATATCGAAATATGGAACAGTTCAAATGAAAGCTGTGGCCTTGCTCTTTCGTTTGACACCCATATTGCACGAAAATTTCAAAGTTTAATGGGAACCACATTTTGACCGCTAACTCTCTTATCGATGAATATATCGAAATATGGAACGGTTCAAATGAAACCTGTGGCCTTGCCGGTTTGTTTGACGCCCATGTTGCACGAAAATTTCAAGGTTTAATGGGAGTCACATTTTGACCGATAACTCATTTACTGATGAATATGTCGAAACATGGAACAGTTCAAATGAAAGCTGTGGCCTTGCTCTTTCGTTTGACACCCATACTGCACGAAAATTTCAAGGTTTAATGGGAACCACATTTTGACCGCTAACTCTTTTATCAATGAATATATCGAAACATAAAAAGTCTTAATGAAAGCTCTGTCCTTGCCCTTCTTTTGACACCCATGCTGCACACCAATTTCTATGTTTAATAGGAGCCACATTTTGACCGCTAACTCATTTATCGATGAATATATCGAAACGTAAAAACTCCAAATGAAAGCTGTGTCCTTGCCCTTCGTTTGACACCCATATTGCACGAAAATTTCAATGTTTAATGGGAACCACATTTTGACTGCTAACTCATGCATCGATAAATATATCGAAACGTAAAAACTCCAAACGAAAGCTGTGTCCTTGGCCTTCGTTTGACACACATATTTCACGAAAATTTCAAGGTTTAATGGGAACCACATTTTGACCGCTAACTCTTTTATCAATGAATATATCGAAACATAAAAAGTCTAAATGAAAGCTGTGCCCTTGCCCTTCTTTCGACACCCATGCTGCACACCAATTCCTATGTTTAATAGGAGCCACATTTTGACCGCTAACTCATTTATCGATGAATATATCGAAACGTAAAAACTCCAAATGAAAGCTGTGTCCTTGGCCTTCGTTGGACACACATATTGCACGAAAATTTCAAGGTTTAATGGGAACCACATTTTCACCGCCAACTCATTTATCGATGAATATATCCAAACACAAAGAGTTCAAATGAAAGCGGTGGCCTTGCTCTTTCGTTTGACACCCATATTGCACGAAAATTTAAAGGTTTAATGGGAGTCACATTTTGACCGATAACTCATTTACTGATGAATATATCGAAATATGGAACAGTTCAAATGAAAGCTGTGGCCTTGCCCTTTCGTTTGACAACCATGTTGCACGCAAATATTTAGGTGTTATGGGAACCACATTTTGACCGCTAACTCTTTTATCGATGAATATATCGAAACGTAAAAGCTCCAAATGAAAACTGTGGGGTTTCTTTTCGTTTGACAGCCATATTGCACACAAATTTCAATGTTTAATAGGAGCCACATTTTGACCGCTAACTCTTTCATCGACGAGTATATGGAAATATGGAACAGCTCAAATGAAACCTGTGGCCTTGCCCTTTTGTTTGACGCCCATATTGCATGAAAATTTCAAGGTTTAATCTGAACCACATTTTGACCGCTAACTCATTTATCGATGAATATATCCAAACACAAAGGTTCATAATAAAAGCTGTGGCCTTGGTATTTCGTTTGACACCCATATTGCACACAAATTTCAGGGTTTAATAGGAACCACATTTTGACCGCTTACTCATTTATCAATGAATATATCGAAACGTAAAAACTCCAAATGAAAGATGTGCCCTTTCCCTTCGCACGAAAATTTCAAGGTTTAATAGGAACCACATTTTGACCGCTAACTCATTTATCGATGAATATATCGAAACGTAAAAGCTCCAAATGAAAACTGTGGCCTTGCTATTTCGTTTGACACCCATATTCCACGAAAATTTAAAGGTTTAATGGGAGTCACATTTTTACCGATAACTCATTTACTGATGAATATATCGAAATATGGAACAGTTCAAATGAAAGCTGTGGCCTTGCTCTTTCGTTTGACACCCATATTGCACGAAAATTTCAAAGTTTAATGGGAACCACATTTTGACCGCTAACTCTCTTATCGATGAATATATCGAAATATGGAACGGTTCAAATGAAACCTGTGGCCTTGCCGGTTTGTTTGACGCCCATGTTGCACGAAAATTTCAAGGTTTAATGGGAGTCACATTTTGACCGATAACTCATTTACTGATGAATATGTCGAAACATGGAACAGTTCAAATGAAAGCTGTGGCCTTGCTCTTTCGTTTGACACCCATACTGCACGAAAATTTCAAGGTTAAATGGGAGTCACATTTTGACCGATAACTCATTTACTGATTAATATATGGAAATATGGAACAGTTCAAATGAAAGCTGAGGCCTTGCTCTTTCGTTTGACACCCATATTACTCGAAAATTTCAAGGTTTAATGGGATACACATTTTGACCGATAACTCATTTACTGATGAGTATGTCGAAACATGGAACAGTTCAAATGAAAGCTGTGGCCTTGCTCTTTCGTTTGACACCCATGCTGCACACAAATTTCAAGGTTTAATGGGAACCACATTTTGACCGCTAACTCATTTATCGATGAATATATCGAAACGTAAAAACTCCAAATGAAAGCTGTGTCCTTGCCCTTCGTTTGACATCCATGCTGCACACAAATTTCAATGTTTAATAGGAGCCACATTTTGACCGCTAACTCTTTTATCGATGAATGTATCGAAATATGGAACAGTTCAAATGAAACCTGTGGCCTTGCCCTGTTGTTTGACACCCGTATTGTACGAAATTCTAAAGGTTTAATGGGAAGCACATTTTGACCGCTAACTCATTTATCGATGAATATATCGAAACGTAAAAGCTCCAAATGAAAACTGTGGCCTTGCTCTTTCGTTTGACACCCATATTCCACGAAAATTTAAAGGTTTAATGGGAGTCACATTTTGACCGATAACTCATTTACTGATGAATATATCGAAACATGGAACAGTTCAAATGAAAGCTGTGGCCTTGCTCTTTCGTTTGACACCCATATTGCACGAAAATTTCAAGGTTTAACGGGAGTCACATTTTGATCGATAACTCATTTACTGATTAATATATGGAAATATGGAACAGTTCAAATGAAAACTGAGGCCTTGCTCTTTCGTTTGACACCCATATTGCTCGAAAATTTCAAGGTTTAATGGGATACACATTTTGACCGACAACTCATTTACTGATGAATATGTCGAAACATGGAACAGTTCAAATGAAAGCTGTGGCCTTGCTCTTTCTTTTGACACCCATGCTGCACGAAAATTTCAATGTTTAATAGGAGCCACATTTTGACCGCTAACTCTTTTATCGATGAATGTATCGAAATATGGAACAATTCAAATTAAACCTGTGGCCTTGCGCTGTTGTTTGACACCCGTATTGCACGAAATTTTAAAGGTTTAATGGGAAGCACATTTTGACCGCTAACTCATTTATCGATGAATATATGGAAACGTAAAAATTCCAAGTGAAAGCTGTGGCCTTGCCCTTCGTTTGACATCCATGCTGCACACAAATTTCAATGTTTAATAGGAGCCACATTTTGACCGCTAACTCTTTTATCGATGAATGTATCGAAATATGGAACAATTCAAATTAAACCTGTGGCCTTGCGCTGTTGTTTGACACCCGTATTGCACGAAATTTTAAAGGTTTAATGGGAAGCACATTTTGACCGCTAACTCATTTATCGATGAATATATCGAAACATAAAAAGTCTAAATGAAAGCTGTGTCATTGCCCTTCGTTTGATACCTATGCTTCAAACAAATTTAAATTTTTAATGGGAGTCACATTTTGACCGATAACTCATTTACTAATGAATATATCGAAATATGGAATAGTTCAAATGAAAGCTGTGGCCTTGCCCTTTCGTCTGACACCCATTCTGCACACAAATATCAAGGTGTTATGGGAACCACATTTTGACCGCTAACTCATTTATCGATGAATATATCGAAACATAAAAAGTCTAAATGAAAGCTGTGTCATTGCCCTTCGTTTGATACCTATGCTTCAAACAAATTTTAATTTTTAATGGGAGTCACATTTTGACCGATAACTCATTTACTAATGAATATATCGAAATATGGAAGAGTTCAAATGAAAGCTGCGGCCTTGCCCTTTCGTTTGACAACCATGTTGCACGCAAATATCAAGGTGTTATGGGAACCACATTTTGACCGCTAACTCATTTATCGATGAATATATCGAAAAATAAAAAGTCGAAATGAAAGCTGTGTCATTGGCCTTCGTTGGACACACATATTGCACGAAAATTTCAAGGTTTAATGGGAACCACATTTTGACCGCCAACTCATTTATCGATGAATATATCCAAACACAGAGTCCAAATGAAAGTTGTGGTCTTGGCCTTCGTTGGACACACATATTGCACGAAAATTTCAAGGTTTAATGGGAGTCACATTTTGACCGATAACTCATTTACTGATGAATATATCGAAATATGGAACAGTTTAAATGAAAGCTGTGGCCTTGCCCTTTCGTTTGACAACCATGTTGCACGCAAACATTTAGGTGTTATGGGAACCACATTTTGACCGCTAACTCTTTTATCGATGAATATATCGAAACGTAAAAGCTCCAAATGAAAACTGTGGGGTTGCTTTTCGTTTGACATCCATATTGCACACAAAATTTCAATGTTTAATAGGAGCCACATTTTGACCGCTAACTCTTTCATCGACGAATATATCGAAATATGGAACAGCTCAAATGAAACCTGTGGCCTTGCCTTTTTGTTTGACGCCCATATTGCATGAAAACTTCAAGGTTTAATGGGAACCACATTTGGACCGCTAACTCATTTATCGATGAATATATCGAAACGAAAAAGCTCCAAATGAAAACTGTGGCCTTGCTCTTTCGTTGGACACCCATATTGCACGAAAATTTAAAGGTTTAATGGGAGTCACATTTTGACCGATAACTCATTTACTGATGAATATATCGAAATATGGAACAGTTCAAATGAAAGCTGTTGCCTTGCTCTTTCGTTTGACACCCATATTGCACGAAAATTTCAAGGTTTAATGGGAACCACATTTTGACCGCTAACTCTCTTATCGATGAATATATCGAAATATGGAACGGTTCAAATGAAACCTATGGCCTTGCTCTTTTGTTTGACGCCCATATTGCATGAAAACTTCAAGGTTTAATGGGAACCACATTTGGACCGCTAACTCATTTATCGATGAATATATCGAAACGTAAAAGCTCCAAATGAAAACTGTGGCCTTGCTCTTTCGTTAGACACCCATATTGCACGAAAATTTAAAGGTTTAATGGGAGTCACATTTTGACCGATAACTCATTTACTGATGAATATATCGAAATATGGAACAGTTCAAATGAAAGCTGTTGCCTTGCTCTTTCGTTTGACGCCCATATTGCATGAAAACTTCAAGGTTTAATGGGAACCACATTTGGACCGCTAACTCATTTATCGATGAATATATCGAAACGTAAAAGCTCCAAATGAAAACTGTGGCCTTGCTCTTTCGTTGGACACCCATATTGCACGAAAATTTCAAGGTTTGATGGGATACACATACAAAACAAAATAATATAATTTATAATAATATACTTGTAGAGTAACAATGAATACACATTTTGGTTTTTATTTCATCGAAATATTCTACCTGGTTCAAAAGATATGTGCAAAAAGCAAGGTAGCAAATACACTGGTATAACTGGTTTTTGTATTTTATATGCAGCTGCAAGGGTTGTTTTCACACGAGGTGTTGTTATAAATGCTGACTGATGATATTTTCATTATTGTTTTGGTGCTCAAAAGTGTAAGAAGTGAAAATATAAGTGAAAATAAATATAACTGAAACTATACATAACTGGATACGAAATGACTTCAAGAAGAAACGAATATTTATCAAGTGCAGCATATAGAAGGTAAAAAATGTAAAATAAGCAACAATGTAAACATATACCAATTTTTTTTATTATGCAGGCTAACTGAGGAACAGCGAGAATCATATATACAATCTTTATTTGATGAAATTTGTGACGATGACGCTCCCTATGACTTTGACTCAGAAGATGAAGAAGAAATTCAAATCAATGACATTGAAATTGCTGATGACGATGCTGAAGTTTCGCAAAGTGCAGCAGAAGTATTACCTGATTATGCGGACTATGAGGATGATAAAGAAGACGATGAAGAAGAAGAAGTAGAAGAAAATAATGAATTACCTGCTAGTGCCGAAAAATTTGTTGCACGTGATGGTACTGATGGATGAAAGAACCAAATGTAAGTCGTCAGGTACTCAGACAAAATATTATAAGAGAACGTTCTGGACCAGCTAGATGCACTGAAATGTTGTCAATAGAGCAAACATTCAAATGTTTCATGAACGTTGAAATGGCTGATATAATTATGCGCCACACAAATAAGTTAGCAAAAGAAACTTAAAATGCTTACAACAATGCGCATCCAAACACAACTCCTAAGTCATGGACGCCTGTGTCAATAACAGAGCTGTATGCATTTTTTGGCATACTTATTATGACTGGTGCGAACCATAGCAATGGAGAACATGTTTGAGATTTATGGAGCGCCAAAAACTATCCTTTATATCGCGCCACAATGGGAGTCAACCGTTTCTGTTCGATATTGCGGTTCCTAAGATTTGACGATAAAAACACTCGTGCAACACGCTTACTAACTGATAAAGCAGTACCGATCAGTGAGTTGTGGACGATGATGAACAATAATCTTGCTGCACATTACAAGCCCAGCTCATGATTGACGATTGATGAACAATTATTTCCTTACCGTGGACGCACACGGTTTACGCAGTACGAGTACATACCGTCAAAACCTGCTAAATATGGTGTCAAGGTTTGGTGGATTTGCGATGCCACTGCATGGACAAATATATACTGGCCAAGCAGAAACTGGTAGGGAAACGAACCAAGGCGAACGAGTGGTGAAGGATTTGTCTGCCAAATACCAAGGAAGTGGCCGAAACATTACAATGGACAATTTGTTTACGACCTTGCCAGTTGCAGAACTGCTTCTCACCTGGAAACTCACGATCGTTGGAACTTTGCGCAAAAACAAATCATATATTCCTCAAGAAATGAAGCAGAACAAAAACAGGACAATTGGTTCAACGACATTTGGCTTCAAAAATAATGTGACAATGTGCTCTTATGTTCCCAAAAAAAAATAACGCAGTAATTTTGCTTTCGACCATGCATAATGATGCTGATATAGACGACAGTGGGAAACCTGAAATAATTGAATATTATAATCGTACCAAAGGTGGTGTTGATCGAATGGACCAAATGTTTGCGGAATATCCAACACAAAGACAAACAAAACGATGGCCACTAGCGATGTTCTTCAACATGTTGGACATTACAGCTCTTGCAGCCTACATTGTCTACGATTTGAATAACCCTATGTTGCCTAGGAGAACAAACAACAAGCGTAAGCAGATTCTGCGCAGCTTGGCTGAAGCATTGTGTATGCCCATTATTGAAGCCAGAGCCATAAATCGTCAAGTGACGCGAAATTTTTCGACTAAAATTGCTATTGAAGCATATTTCAACCGACCGGTGGAATCAATGGTGTCAACAGCAGCATCAACATCTGCCGCAGCGCGCACGCCAAAACCTGTGTCCGGATCTTGCTATTTATGTTACGCACAAGAGGAAAAACGGCGTGAAAAATCAGAAAGCTGTGCGCCAAATGTAAGAAGCCAATGTGTCTTGAACATCCGGTCACATCAACAAATTGCTCTATTTGCCATGATTTTCCTTAGATATAAGATGCATTTTTATAATAAAAGTCAATAATATAATGTGTGAAATGAATATTTTTAATTTTGCAAATAAAAAAATAATATAAAAAATGTTTTTTTTTTGATTATTATGAGGATTTTTTCTATTGGGTTACAAACGTATCCCGGGCGTGTGTTTACGTATATAATGTGTTTGGAAGGCTGTAGCTCCTGAACCAATGGTCCGATCTGGTTCAAATTTTGAATTTGAACTCAAAACTAAATAATCTTCCTAGATTGGAAGTAAGCGCTATAGAGGTATAGCGGTTCAAAAGTTACAACACTTCAAAGTTGAAAGTGGATACATTTGTACCCGGGTGTGTGTTCTAGGGTTAAAGGCGAGCGCGCCATCTACACTTGAACATTGCTAAAATAAGTGATTAAGACTGCGTTCACACTGGGTCATAAACTCGAATTAAAGGGACATTTTTTGAGTTAATTCATATTGATGTTTGCAATCAACTCAAGTTTATGGCTCAATGTGAATGTAATATAAGTAGTGGAATTTCAAATAGCTGTTAGCGCATATTTGTATAATTTTTTGGGTAATTCTATACGACAGCACGTAACTGCTAATATAGGTCCAAAAATATTGGGAAATGTATCAAACGACGGGTTTTAACATTCGTATCAATAATCCGAAAGCGGAAATTCGATATTTTATGTCTGTTCAGAGATATTTGCAATTAAAATTGAACTTTTTCTGTCATTTTCATGTGGTTGTTGTAATCACAGATTAGGGTGCACCGAAAAGTGCAGAAATGTGTTCTGTGCAGAAATATTGTTGACCGCGTAGCCGGTGTTGGACCGGTTAAGGTTAAACTTAAAATGCTTACAACAATGCGCATCCAAACACAACTCCTAAGTCATGGACGCCTGTGTCAATAACAGAGCTGTATGCATTTTTTGGCATACTTATTATGACTGGTGCGAACCATAGCAATGGAGAACATGTTTGAGATTTATGGAGCGCCAAAAACTATCCTTTATATCGCGCCACAATGGGAGTCAACCGTTTCTGTTCGATATTGCGGTTCCTAAGATTTGACGATAAAAACACTCGTGCAACACGCTTACTAACTGATAAAGCAGTACCGATCAGTGAGTTGTGGACGATGATGAACAATAATCTTGCTGCACATTACAAGCCCAGCTCATGATTGACGATTGATGAACAATTATTTCCTTACCGTGGACGCACACGGTTTACGCAGTACGAGTACATACCGTCAAAACCTGCTAAATATGGTGTCAAGGTTTGGTGGATTTGCGATGCCACTGCATGGACAAATATATACTGGCCAAGCAGAAACTGGTAGGGAAACGAACCAAGGCGAACGAGTGGTGAAGGATTTGTCTGCCAAATACCAAGGAAGTGGCCGAAACATTACAATGGACAATTTGTTTACGACCTTGCCAGTTGCAGAACTGCTTCTCACCTGGAAACTCACGATCGTTGGAACTTTGCGCAAAAACAAATCATATATTCCTCAAGAAATGAAGCAGAACAAAAACAGGACAATTGGTTCAACGACATTTGGCTTCAAAAATAATGTGACAATGTGCTCTTATGTTCCCAAAAAAAAATAACGCAGTAATTTTGCTTTCGACCATGCATAATGATGCTGATATAGCCGACAGTGGGAAACCTGAAATAATTGAATATTATAATCATACCAAAGGTGGTGTTGATCGAATGGACCAAATGTTTGCGGAATATCCAACACAAAGACAAACAAAACGATGGCCACTAGCGATGTTCTTCAACATGTTGGACATTACAGCTCTTGCAGCCTACATTGTCTACGATTTGAATAACCCTATGTTGCCTTGGAGAACAAACAACAAGCGTAAGCAGATTCTGCGCAGCTTGGCTGAAGCATTGTGTATGCCCATTATTGAAGCCAGAGCCATAAATCGTCAAGTGACGCGAAATTTTTCGACTAAAATTGCTATTGAAGCATATTTCAACCGACCGGTGGAATCAATGGTGTCAACAGCAGCATCAACATCTGCCGCAGCGCGCACGCCAAAACCTGTGTCCGGATCTTGCTATTTATGTTACGCACAAGAGGAAAAACGGCGTGAAAAACCAGAAAGCTGTGCGCCAAATGTAAGAAGCCAATGTGTCTTGAACATCCGGTCACATCAACAAATTGCTCTATTTGCCATGATTTTCCTTAGATATAAGATGCATTTTTATAATAAAAGTCAATAATATAATGTGTGAAATGAATATTTTTAATTTTGCAAATAAAAAAATAATATAAAAAATGTTTTTTTTTTGATTATTATGAGGATTTTTTCTATTGGGTTACAAACGTATCCCGGGCGTGTGTTTACGTATATAATGTGTTTGGAAGGCTGTAGCTCCTGAACCAATGCTCCGATCTGGTTCAAATTTTGAATTTGAACTCAAAACTAAATAATCTTCCTAGATTGGAAGTAAGCGCTATAGAGGTATAGCGGTTCAAAAGTTACAACACTTCAAAGTTGAAAGTGGATACATTTGTACCCGGGTGTGTATTCTAGGGTTAAAGGCGAGCGCGCCATCTACACTTGAACATTGCTAAAATAAGTGAATAAGACTGCGTTCACACTGGGTCATAAACTCGAATTAAAGGGACATTTTTTGAGTTAATTCATATTGATGTTTGCAATCAACTCAAGTTTATGGCTCAATGTGAATGTAATATAAGTAGTGGAATTTCAAATAGCTGTTAGCGCATATTTGTATAATTTTTTGGGTAATTCTATACGACAGCACGTAACTGCTAATATAGGTCCAAAAATATTGGGAAAGGTATCAAACGACGGGTTTTAACCTTCGTATCAATAATCCGAAAGCGGAAATTCGATAATTTATGTCTGTTCAGAGATATTTGCAATTAAAGTTGAACTTTTTCTGTCATTTTCATGTGGTTGTTGTAATCACAGATTAGGGTGCACCGAAAAGTGCAGAAATGTGTTCTGTGCAGAAATATTGTTGACCGCGTAGCCGGTGTTGGACCGGTTAAGGTTAAACTTAAAGAAACTTAAAATGCTTACAACAATGCGCATCCTAACACAACTCCTAAGTCATGGACGCCTGTGTCAATTACAGAGCTGTATGCATTTTTTGGCATACTTATTATGACTGGTGCGAACCATAGCAATGGAGAACATGTTTGAGATTTATGGAGCGCCAAAAACTATCCTTTATATCGCGCCACAATGGGAGTCAACCGTTTCTGTTCGATATTGCGGTTCCTAAGATTTGACGATAAAAACACTCGTGCAACACGCTTACTAACTGATAAAGCAGTACCGATCAGTGAGTTGTGGACGATGATGAACAATAATCTTGCTGCACATTACAAGCCCAGCTCATGATTGACGATTGATGAACAATTATTTCCTTACCGTGGACGCACACGGTTTACGCAGTACGAGTACATACCGTCAAAACCTGCTAAATATGGTGTCAAGGTTTGGTGGATTTGCGATGCCACTGCATGGACAAATATATACTGGCCAAGCAGAAACTGGTAGGGAAACGAACCAAGGCGAACGAGTGGTGAAGGATTTGTCTGCCAAATACCAAGGAAGTGGCCGAAACATTACAATGGACAATTTGTTTACGACCTTGCCAGTTGCAGAACTGCTTCTCACCTGGAAACTCACGATCGTTGGAACTTTGCGCAAAAACAAATCATATATTCCTCAAGAAATGAAGCAGAACAAAAACAGGACAATTGGTTCAACGACATTTGGCTTCAAAAATAATGTGACAATGTGCTCTTATGTTCCCAAAAAAAAATAACGCAGTAATTTTGCTTTCGACCATGCATAATGATGCTGATATAGCCGACAGTGGGAAACCTGAAATAATTGAATATTATAATCATACCAAAGGTGGTGTTGATCGAATGGACCAAATGTTTGCGGAATATCCAACACAAAGACAAACAAAACGATGGCCACTAGCGATGTTCTTCAACATGTTGGACATTACAGCTCTTGCAGCCTACATTGTCTACGATTTGAATAACCCTATGTTGCCTTGGAGAACAAACAACAAGCGTAAGCAGATTCTGCGCAGCTTGGCTGAAGCATTGTGTATGCCCATTATTGAAGCCAGAGCCATAAATCGTCAAGTGACGCGAAATTTTTCGACTAAAATTGCTATTGAAGCATATTTCAACCGACCGGTGGAATCAATGGTGTCAACAGCAGCATCAACATCTGCCGCAGCGCGCACGCCAAAACCTGTGTCCGGATCTTGCTATTTATGTTACGCACAAGAGGAAAAACGGCGTGAAAAACCAGAAAGCTGTGCGCCAAATGTAAGAAGCCAATGTGTCTTGAACATCCGGTCACATCAACAAATTGCTCTATTTGCCATGATTTTCCTTAGATATAAGATGCATTTTTATAATTTTTATAATAAAAGTCAATAATATAATGTGTGAAATGAATATTTTTAATTTTGCAAATAAAAAAATAATATAACAAATGTTTTTTTTTTGATTATTATGAGGATTTTTTCTTTTGGGGTACAAACGTATCCCGGGCGTGTGTTTACGTATATAATGTGTTTGGAAGGCTGTAGCTCCTGAACCAATGGTCCGATCTGGTTCAAATTTTGAATTTAAACTCAAAACTAAATAATCTTCCTAGATTGGAAGTAAGCGCTATAGAGGTATAGCGGTTCAAAAGTTACAACACTTCAAAGTTGAAAGTGGATACATTTGTACCCGGGTGTGTGTTCTAGGGTTAAAGGCGAGCGCGCCATCTACACTTGAACATTGCTAATAAGACTGCGTTCACACTGGGTCATAAACTCGAATTAAAGGGACATTTTTTGAGTTAATTCATATTGATGTTTGCAATCAACTCAAGTTTATGGCTCAATGTGAATGTAATATAAGTAGTGGAATTTCAAATAGCTGTTAGCGCATATTTGTATAATTTTTTGGGTAATTCTATACGACAGCACGTAACTGCTAATATAGGTCCCAAAATATTGGGAAAGGTATCAAACGACGGGTTTTAACATTCGTATCAATAATCCGAAAGCGGAAATTCGATATTTTATGTCTGTTCAGAGATATTTGCAATTAAAGTTGAACTTTTTCTGTCATTTTCATGTGGTTGTTGTAATCACAGATTAGGGTGCACCGAAAAGTGCAGAAATGTGTTCTGTGCAGAAATATTGTTGACCGCGTAGCCGGTGTTGGACCGGTTAAGGTTATTTTTTTGAAGCCTACGCAGAAAGGTGTTGTGCACATAAATACCTTGGATCAAGTCCCCTATTTGGGATCGAACCTAGGCAATTTTTGGGTTTTTTACTAATAACTTTTCACTAAAACAAATTATTTAATTTCCGCTTTCGGATTATTGATACAGAGATCAAAACGCGTCGTTTTATACCTTTCCCGAGATTTTTGGACCTATATTAGCAGTTACGTGCTGTCGTATAGAATTACCATTTTTTGTGGTCTCGCAACAAGTGTAGCTGAAAATCTTTTTTTATAATTTGAGAAAAAGGTTTGAAAAATCCTGGACCTGGACTAACAAAAGGTTTCAAACCATTTTCGTTTTTCTTTTTTTTGCGCAAAGAGCGCACGGGTCCAGCTAGTATTCAGTGTAATTCAGTAAATTTAAGCATTTTACACGCAGGTACAGTGGTGAATTACCTACCATATATTTGACAGCGTCCCCTTGTATTCGCTGTTGGACCTTCTTATGATTATACGTTCCTTGGTTCAATGCATGTTTGACGCATATACAAATATATTTATGTGAATATGTTACCGAATGAGCTGAACGTACTTTGGGCGCATGTTGTATTTCTGATATATAGGGTGTTTTTTTTACAGGTTTGTTTTTCGAATAGAGATAAAACTGGCATTTTGTGGTCAAATCTGGCAACTCTAATGTCATTTATGTTCAGTTTGGTTTGCCATTTCATCATGAACAGGTTGACAAAAGAACAACGCTTGCAAATCGTGCAAATTTATTTCGAAAATAATGGTTCAGTTCGCGAAGTTTACCGTGAGCTCCGTCCATTTTATGGTCGACATAATCGTCCATCAGAGCAATTAATTCGGTTAACCATGGATCGTTTTCGCACTACGTTTACTCTATGTGATAATACGCATCCGCAAAGACGTCGAACAGTGCGCACCGAAGAAACAATTGCCGCTGTAGAGCAAAGTGTTGAAGAGGACCCGAATGAATCGATTCGCCACCGTGCACAGCAATTGGAGCTTTGTCCATCAACTTTATGGAAGATTTTGCGCAAAGATCTTGGCTTGCGACCTTACAAGATCCAGCTTGTGCAAGAATTAAAGCCACGAGACCATGCAATGCGTCGTGATTTTGGTGTATGGGCCGAAAATGAGATTGATTTCGATGCTGATTTTCATCGCAAAATTTTGTTCAGTGATGAGGCTCATTTTTGGTTGAATGGCTACGTCAACAAGCAAAATTGCCGCATTTGGAGTGAAGAGAATCCACATGAGACCCTTGAAACGCCATTACATCCACAAAAACTGACTGTTTGGTGTGCTCTATGGGCTGGTGGAGTCATTGGGCCATACTTCTTCCGCAATAATGCTGGAGAGGCAGCTACCGTTAATGGAGACCGGTATAGAGCCATGATAACCGACTATTTTGTTCCCGAATTGGATGGCATGAATGTGGATGAGTTGTGGTTCCAACAAGACGGCGCTACATGCCACACAGCGCACGTCACAATCGATTTATTGAAGGAAACATTCGATGAGCGCATAATTTCGCGGAATGGACCTGTCAATTGGCCACCAAGGTCGTGTGATTTGAAGTCGCTCATCTACACCAACAAACCAGAAACGTTAGGGGAATTGGAAGCCAACATTCGTGGCGTTATTGCCGACATACGGCCCCATATGCTCGAAAAAGTGGTTGAAAATTGGACCTGTAGAATTGGCTTTATTTGAGCCAGCCGCGGCGGCCACATGCCCGAAATCATATTTAAACATTAATGGCATAAAATTATCCTTCCAATAAAGCCAAATTGATGGACCTTAAAACGATTTTCTTGTGTTTTATTTCAATGCGTTCTATACCACTAAAAAAACACCCTATACTACACTAATATAGAGATATACGAGGTGTGTTCAAAACGTATCGCGAATTTTGAATTTTCGCTGGTTACGTATATTCGAATTTCGAATTTTTTGTGGCGTTATGTTGGTACTCATGTCTCTCACTTTTGCCGATAAGTTGGGCCATTTTGAATGTTCAGTTAATTGTTGACAGCTGCTTTGCTTGCACGTGTTTTGGATCGTCTTCGATTTTTACCTATTCAAAAAAATGGATCAAAGAACCTGTATCAAATTTTGTGTGAAAAACGAAATTAAGTGCGCGGATGCATTCCGAATGTTGACTGTGGCATACGGAGAAGCTACCTTGGACCGAAGCAACGTTTATCGGTGGTAGAAAATGTTCTCAGAAGGCCGAGAAGATGTGCAAAGAAGAACAAAAATTGGCTTTTGCACCACGATAACGCCCCTGCTCACGCATCGTTGCTTGTGCGCGACTTTTTGGCCAAAAACAACACACTAATGATGCCGCAGCCACCGTATTCCCCATATCTGGCCCCCTGTGACTTTTCTTGTTCCCTAAACTGAAGACGCCCATGAAAGGACGACGTTACGCTTCTCTTGACGAGATAAAGACGGCATCGATGGAGGAGCTGAACAAGATACAAAAAAATGATTTTTTGAAGTACTTCGAAGATTGGGAAAACCGTTGGCACAAGTGTATAATATCTCATGGGGATTACTTTGAAGGGGACAAAATAGATATTCATGAATAAATAAATAATTTTTGAAAAAACACAAAATTCGCGATACTTTTTGAACACACCTCGTACTAGTAAAGGAAAGCTGAATTTAGTACCACAAAAATTAAACACTATTAGTCAAGGTAAATATAAGACGATACCTTTTTTACACAAGTTAAAAATAAAGTTCAATTCACCATATATTTATACATTAATAAGTGAATTACTGAAATATTTTGTCAGACTGCAAATGCAAATAGTAAAAATGCCTGCCGCCAATTCTTTCATTACGTTATTTGAAATGCCATTTTCCTACATAACGTAAATTGTTGACCCTTGTCGCAGCTGTTACTACTTTAAGCATCACTACGCTGACTTGGAAATGGCCACAAGATTTGTTAAATTTGTAGTAGTATTCCTTCGTTAGCGTCCAATTGCAATAACGACATAAGTGATGCAGCTGAAGATTCATATTCGGCAGTGGCTTGGTGGCATTTGTGGCAACACCCGATTATCTTTCTTCTTCTTCTTCTTTAAATGGTCATCTAACCGCCTGGGCGATTTTGACCGTCCAACAAAGCTCGCCAGTCGTTTCTTCGTTGCGCCAACTGGCGCCAATTGGACACACCGCGGGATCGCAAATCGGTCTCCACTTGGTCCTTCCATCGGAGTGGTGGTCTCCCTCTTCCTCTGCTTCCACCGGCGGGTGCCGATAAGAATACCTTCTGGGCTGGAGCATCTTCGCACTACGTGGCCTAGCCAGCGAAGCCGCTGTGTTTTAATTCGCTGAACTATGTCGGCGTCTGCGGAAAGTTCATACAGCTCATCATTAAATCTTCTTTGGTACTCGCCGTCGCCAACGCGTAGAGGTCCACAAATCTTTCGAAGAACCTTTCTCTCGAATACACCCAGAGCCGCCTCATCAGATGTTGTTAGTGTCCACGCTTCTGCACCATATAGCAGGACGGGTGCGATGAGTGACTTGTAGAGTGTTATTTTCGTTCGTTGAGAGAGGACTTTACTTTTCAATTGCCTACTCAGTCCGAAGTAGCATTTGTTTGCAAGAGTGATTCTTCGTCGGATTTCTAGGCTAACATTATTGTTGGTGTTAATGCTGGTTCCCAGGTAAACGAAGTCCTTTACTATTTCGAAATTATTGCTGCCAACAATGGCTTGGTTGCCAAGGCGCGAATGCGCTGACTCTTTGCATGATGACAGAAGGTACCTCGTTTTGCCCTCGTTCACCACCAATCCCATTTTCTCCGCTTCTTTTTCTTATTTGGAGTAAGCAGAAGTTACGGCGCGGTTGTTAAGGCCAATGACATCAATAACGTCAGCATATGCCAACAGTTGCACGTTATAAAATATTGTCCCAGCGGTTAAGTTCTGCAGCTTGTATTATTTTCTCCATTTTTTTAATTTAAAGAAATCGCACGATAGGGGGTCACCCTGTCTGAAACCTCGTTTAGTTTCGAACAGCTCGGAGTGGTGCTTGGCAAATCTTACCGAGCTGGCGGTGTTGCTCAAGGTCAGTTTGCATAGCCGTATAAGTTTTGCGGGGAAACCAAATTCAGACATAGCGGCATATAAGCAGCGCCTTTTCGTGCTGTCGAAAGCGGCTTTAAAATCAACAAAGAGATTATGTGTGTCGATTATTTTCTCACGGGTTTTTTCCAAGATTTGGGTTTGGGTCTGAAGCCACACTGATAAGGTCCAATCGGTCTGTTCACATCAGGCTTCAGTCTTTCGCACAATACGCTTGATGGGAGCTTATATGCGATATTCAAAAGACTGATTCCGCGATAGTTGGCGCAGTTTGCAGATTCGCCCTTTTTGTGGATTGGGCAGAGAACACTTAGATTCCAATCTTCAGGCATGCATTCATCCAACAATATTCTGCATAGAAGCTGATGCATGCGCCTTACCAGCTCCTCGCCTCCGTGTTTGAATAGCTCAGCAGGCAAACCATCAGCGCCAGCTGCTTTATTGTTTTTCAATCGGGATATTGCTATTCGCAAATCATTATAGTCGGATTGTGGAACGTCAATTCCCTCAACTTCGATTGTGGGCTCGGGTTCGACATCTTCTCTGGTTTCTTGCTCAATTTCTCCATTTAAAAAGGCAGAGAAGTGATCCCTCCATATTATAAGTGCTCTCTGAACATCGGCCACCAGGTCGCCGTTCTCGTCCTTACAGGAGTTTGCCCCGGGTTTAAAACCTTCTGTCAGTCGCCGAATTTTTTTATAGAATTTTCGGGCATTAAATCCGTTGGCCAGCATCTCAACCACCTTTATTTCACACTTTTCTGCCTCTCTTTTTTTCGCCAGAAAAAGCCGCCTCGCTTCCCTCTTCAACTCGCGGTAGTGTTCACACACACTCCTCGTTGCATTCGATCTCAACGTTGCCTTGTAGGCTTCGTCCTTTCTTTTCGTTGCAGCGCGGCACTCTTCATCGTCATACCAGTTGTTTCTTCGCGTTCGCCGGAATCCAATTACTTCTTCGGCTGCCGTACGGAGTGCTCCTGAGATGTGATACCACTGCTCATGCATTCCACTAGGTTGAATTGTGCTCTCGGAGACCAGGTGTGAGAGGCGATCTGCGAAATAATTGGCGGTCTGTTGCGATTACAGCTTTTCGACGTCCAGCTTTCCCTGCGTTTTTTGTTATGCCTGTTTTGTCGTACAGAGGCGGGTACGAATCTTGGCTGCTACTATGTAGTGATCAGATTCGATGTTAGGTCCTCTTATTGTGCGAACATCTAAAACGCTGTAAGCATGCCGTCCGTCTATCACAACGTGGTCGACCTGGTTGCGTGTTTTTCGATCGGGGGACAGCCATGTAGCCTGATGGATCTTCTTGTGCATAAACCTAGTGCTGAATATGACCATGTTACGAGCACCGGCGAAATCGATCAGCCTGAATCCATTTGGCGAAGTCTGGTCGTGGAGACTGAACTTCCCGACAGTGGGGCCGAATACACCTTCCTTACCCACCCTGGCGTTAAAGTCGCCAAGCGCGACTTTGATAACATGACGGGGGCAGCGCTCGTATGCTTCTTCCAAGCGCTCGTAGAATGCATCCTTTTCCACGTCGTCCTTCTCTTCCGTCGGTGCATGAGCGCAGATAAACGATATGGTGAAAAGTCGTACTTTTATGCGGATTGCGGTGAGACGCTCGTTCACGGGTGTGAACGACAGTACTCGGCGACGGAGTCTCTCTCCCACCACAAATCCCACGCCGAATCTGCGTTTGTCTTCATGCCCACTCCAGTAGATGTTGCAAGGTGGTTTGGTCGTGTTTCCTCGCCCCGTCCATCGCATCTCTTGTATGGCGGTGATGTCAGATTTTGCTTTCCTCAGGACCTCAACCAACCGAGCAGCGGCACCTTCCCCATTAAGGGACCGGACATTCCAGGTACATGCCTTTATCTCGTAATCCTTATTTCGTTTGCGGGTGTTGTCATCTAAAAAAGGGGTTCTCATATCCGAGGCTTTGTTGTTGAATTTCATTTGAACGTTGTTTTATGTGGTGCGTCCCAAACCCAACGCACAAGCCGTTTCACGGGAGGGTGAATCCAATTACACGTTTGTATAGCGAGCCGCTTGATCCAATACAGACGCCCCCTTGCAGACGCAGCACATGGTGATCAGACGCGAAACTTTCCCCACTTGCGTGGACTTCTGCACACGGCCCCATCCTCCTTTTATTCGTTCCAACGAAAATCGACACTGATGATGGCACAACGCCGAAACCGGTTTGTCTCAAAACAAATTTGACAAGGGATGACGAAAAATCGATCCAATATACATCGTAGTAAAGACTGTAGATTAAATGACGTTCCTTCAAATTTTCAATTCTGATTCAAAGTAAATTCTACTCTACTCGAGGAGGTTCAGCCAGATTCGTGTATCAAAGTTTATAACCACGGACATTGATTCGTAGGGAGTTATTAAGTATTTCAAAACTAAGAACAAGTAATTTTTTTCCAAAATTTATTATGATAAAGGTTTGTGGATAAATATAGCTTGAACTTACATTGGCTTGAACTTACTTTGGCTTATGTCGGCGTCTGCGGAAAGCTCATACAGCTCATCATTAAATCTTCTTCGATACTCGCCGTCGCCAACGCGTAGAGGTCCACAAATCTTTCGAAGAACCTTTCTCTCGAATACACCTAGAGCCGCCTCATCAGATGTTGTTAGTGTCCATGCTTCTGCACCATATAGCAGGACGGGTGCGATGAGTGACTTGTAGAGTGTTATTTTCGTTCGTTGAGAGAGGACTTTACTTTTCAATTACCTACTCAGTCCGAAGTAGCATTTGTTTGCAAGAGTGATTCTTCGTCGGATTTCTAGGCTAACATTATTGTTGGTGTTAATGCTGGTTCCCAGGTAAACGAAGTCCTTTACTATTTCGAAACTATTGCTGCCAACAATGGCTTGGTTGCCAAGGCGCGAATGCGCTGACTCTTTGCATGATGACAGAAGGTACTTCGTTTTGCCCTCGTTCACCACCAATCCCATTTTCTCCGCTTCTTTTTCTAATTTGGAGTAAGCAGAAGTTACGGCGCGGTTGTTAAGGCCAATGATATCAATATCGTCAGCATATGCCAACAGTTGCACGTTATAAAATATTGTCCCAGCGGTTAAGTTCTGCAGCTTGTATTATTTTCTCCATTTTTTTAATTTAAAGAAATCGCACGATAGGGGGTCACCCTGTCTGAAACCTCGTTTAGTTTCGAACAGCTCGGAGTGGTGCTTGGCAATTCTTACCGAGCTGGCGGTGTTGCTCAAGGTCAGTTTGCATAGCCGTATAAGTTTTGCGGGGAAACCAAATTCAGACATAGCGGCATATAGGCAGCGCCTTTTCGTGCTATCGAAAGCGGCTTTAAAATCAACAAAGAGATTATGTGTGTCGATTATTTTCTCACGGGTTTTTTCCAAGATTTGGGTTTGGGTCTGAAGCCACACTGATAAGGTCCAATCGGTCTGTTCACATCAGGCTTCAGTCTTTCGCACAATACGCTTGATGGGAGCTTATATGCGATATTCAAAAGGCTGATTCCGCGATAGTTGGCGCAGTTTGCAGATTCGCCCTTTTTGTGGATTGGGCAGAGAACACTTAGATTCCAATCTTCAGGCATGCATTCATCCAACAATATTCTGCATAGAAGCTGACGCATGCGCCTTACCAGCTCCTCGCCTCCGTGTTTGAATAGCTCAGCAGGCAAACCATCAGCGCCAGCTGCTTTATTGTTTTTCAATCGGGATATTGCTATTCGCAAATCATTATAGTCGGGTTGTGGAACGTCAATTCCATCATCTTCGATTGTGGGCTCGGGTTCGATATCTTCTCTGGTTTCTTGCTCAATTTCTCCATTTAAAAGGGCAGAGAAGTGATCCCTCCATATTATAAGTGCTCTCTGAACATCGGCCACCAGGTCGCCGTTCTCGTCCTTACAGGAGTTTGCCCCGGGTTTAAAACCTTCTGTCAGTCGCCGAATTTTTTTATAGAATTTTCGGGCATTATTCCCGTTGGCCAGCATCTCAACCACCTTTATTTCACACTTTTCTGCCTCTCTTTTTTTCGCCAGAAAAAGCCGCCTCGCTTCCCTCTTCAACTCGCGGAAGTGTTCACACACACTCCTCGTTGCATTCGATCGCAACGTTGCCTTGTAGGCTTCGTCCTTTCTTTTCGTTGCAGCGCGGCACTCTTCATCATCATACCAGTTGTTTCTTCGCGTTCGCCGGAATCCAATTACTTCTTCGGCTGCCGTACGGAGTGCTCCTGAGATGTGATACCACTGCTCATGCATTCCACTAGGTTGAATTGTGCTCTCGGAGACCAGGTGTGAGAGGCGATCTGCGAAATAATTGGCGGTCTGTTGCGATTACAGCTTTTCGACGTCCAGCTTTCCCTGCGTTTTTTGTTATGCCTGTTTTGTCGTACAGAGGCGGGTACGAATCTTGGCTGCTACTATGTAGTGATCAGATTCGATGTTAGGTCCTCTTATTGTGCGAACATCTAAAACGCTGTAAGCATGCCGTCCGTCTATCACAACGTGGTCGACCTGGTTGCGTGTTTTTCGATCGGGGGACAGCCATGTAGCCTGATGGATCTTCTTGTGCATAAACCTAGTGCTGAATATGACCATGTTACGAGCACCGGCGAAATCGATCAGCCTGAATCCATTTGGCGAAGTCTGGTCGTGGAGACTGAACTTCCCGACAGTGGGGCCGAATACACCTTCCTTACCCACCCTGGCGTTAAAGTCGCCAAGCGCGACTTTGATATCATGACGGGGGCAGCGCTCGTATGCTTCTTCCAAGCGCTCGTAGAATGCATCCTTTTCCACGTCGTCCTTCTCTTACGTCGGTGCATGAGCGCAGATAAACGATATGGTGAAAAATCGTACTTTTATGCGGATTGTGGTGAGACGCTCGTTCACGGGTGTGAACGACAGTACTCGGCGACGGAGTCTCTCTCCCACCACAAATCCCACGCCGAATCTGCGTTTGTCTTCATGCCCACTCCAGTAGATGTTGCAAGGTGGTTTGGTCGTGTTTCCTCGCCCCGTCCATCGCATCTCTTGTGTGGCGGTGATGTCAGATTTTGCTTTCCTCAGGACTTCAACCAACCGAGCAGCGGCACCTTCCCCATTAAGGGACCGGACATTCCAGGTACATGCCTTTATCTCGTAATCCTTATTTCGTTTGCGGGTGTTGTCATCTAAAAAAGGGGTTCTCATATCCGAGGCTTTGTTGTTGAATTTCATTTGAACGTTGTTTTATGTGGTGCGTCCCAAACCCAACGCACAAGCCGTTTTACGGGAGGGTGAATCCAATTACACGTTTGTATAGCGAGCCGCTTGATCCAATAGAGACGCCCGCTTGCAGACGCAGCACATGGTGATCAGACGCGAAACTTTCCCCACTTGCGTGGACTTCTGCACACGGCCCAATCCTCCTTTTATTCGTTCCAACGAAAATCGACACTGATGATAGCACAACGCCGAAACCGGTTTGTCTCAAAACAAATTTGACAAGGGATGACGAAAAATCGTTCCAATATACATCGTAGTAAAGACTGTAGATTAAATGACGTTCCTACAAATTTTCAATTCTGATTCAAAGTAAATTCTACTCTACTCGAGGAGGTTCAGCCAGATTCGTGTATCAAAGTTTATAACCACGGACATTGATTCGTAGGGAGTTATTAAGTATTTCAAAACTAAGAACAAGTAATTTTTTTCCAAAATTTATTATGACAAAATCAATCTATGTGTTCGTAAAGGTTTGTGGATAAATATAGCTTGAACTTACATTGGCTTTGAAGCTTCAGCCTGGTCAGTTTGCAGCTTTTCACCATTTTCAACTTCCATAGTACAATATACAATCCGATTTGGAGCTAGTGATTTAAGGCCCTTGACTTCCATAACTATAACCTCCAATTGAAATGTGAGTACAACATCAAGTTTTGTAAGTTGCGATATACCATCATCTGTCTCGTTTTCTAATTTCGATAATGAGCTATGTGATCTTAATATCATCTTCCTACTTAAAAACATTTAAACCAAATTATTATTACTCGCTAAGTAAAACTTGTAATTAAAAAAACACAATCTATCGGAAGAAGCTATGACTCCTGTTTTACAGAAATGATATGACATTGTGAACTAAGCAGCTCCTGTATAAAGTGGAATGCTAAACTTCTCAATATTCGGCATATGTAATAACTCCATTTAATACAAGTTTCTACGATTTCTGAAATTCTTACATATCCATCGAATGTTATGGATTTTGAGCCGGCTTATTTTATGTATGAACTCTGCAAACTGATTGCAAAGACCAGCCCCACATATATTAACTTTTTTAACTGTATGTATGCATTGAAAATAGCTGCTCTTGTAACCTTTGGAACCACTTGTGGAGTTTTGTAAAGTCTTCTGTGAGTACAAGTGATACTCCAAACATTACCTCCTGAAAGGATCTTAAATCTTTAAGTGGTATATCGACAGCATCGATGTGACACTTTGGGGACGTCCATAAATTACTTGAGCCGTTTTTCAAGAATTTGTTACCCCTGCCCCCCCTTCGGTGAGACTTAGTGAGATTTCATAAACTATATAAATTTCTATTTTTTTAACAAAAAGTTGAATTTTGGGTTTGTAGCCAATTGATTAATCTAAGATTTTTTAAATTTTCCTTTATGGACTACGAAAGAGTTTTAATCAAATAAAACCACACACTTGCACATTTATGGGTTAAACCCTATAAACAAACAACTTGTAATATTTTTTTTTGGCACAACGGATGCATTTCCAGCAGACCTGCTGCTTATAAACACAGAAGTTACAATAAATAAACAGAGAGTGTACGAGTACAAAAAGTTGCACCACTCCATTCATTAGTTTACCGCCTCGTAAATTTACCTCTTTCTATTGAAAACTACAAAAAAGAATATGAAAAAACTATAGAAATAGCAATCGTCAATGGCTTCGACAAAACCCTTATCTACAAACTGGTACTTAAACATTTCAACTTAAATCTTAAAAATAAGTTTTAAACACTCTGCAGCCAAAACAAAGAAATAAAAGAAAATAAACTAATACGGATACCTTTTTCATACTTCCCGACCATCACGAACCACCTCGTTAATTTGTTTCAAAATAATGTCATGAAAATAGTTTACACCAACAACAATAAAATAAAAAACATTCTGGGCTCTACCAAAGGACATTGTTCAGATTTTCGAGCGGAGCGGCATTTATGAGATCAGCTGTGAGAGCTGTGATGCTAAATATATTGGACAAACAAAACGACGAATCTCTGCCCGCTTTAAAGAACATGTTAAATTTACCAACACCAAACAAATCCATCGTTCTGCAGTAGCAGCACACATTTTTACAACAAGTAAGGCTGATAGCACAAGCAAACACAACATCGGCCCCTTAGAAAAGAGTGTGCGCCTAATAAAAGCTGTTCACAACAACAGAAAACTAGACGCATACGAATTCTTTCTGTGCACTATACGGGAGCATCTGCCTTTGCTAGATGAGTCTTCCGGAAACGATTCTGCAGCTCTATTTGGTATATCTGCTTCCGATGTTCGCTACCATAGCGTCTCTCAACTGCACCCAGCAATGCTTCATAACTGTTCCGTTCTCTGTCAGGAATAGACTGTAAGATTTCAGCTGCATAGTACAGACACTTTGTCTTCAGTACCCCCCTTGTTCACCGCAGTTGTTTTCTCAAAACTGTTGCTTGAATACCTGGAAAGGAACAGAACCATCAAAGGAACGTGATTTTACCATGACAGTATGGAAACAGAAGGATGGTTCAGTTGCAACTCCTGGATACGGCCTTTCAAAGCATCTACTTCGGTCTCAATTTTTTACTGAAATTGTACAATCTTAGCATCTTGCCCTTCTAGTTTTGAGGTAACCCTCGTTTCCTGTGCTTTCAACTGCGAAGACATTTGTGCCACCTGGATGGGTATATGCTCATTTTGTGCATCAAATTTTTACAACAATCGCGTCTCTTGTTGTTGTTGTAGCGACAGTAAGCGTGCTAATTATCACCTTCCTTACCTTATGGTTAGTGTCATGGGGAGACATTTGGCATTGCGGGGATCAGCCTGAATAGGGAAGGGTTTAACCAGTTACAGTATCTAGAACGAAGTTGGGCCAGCATGACCCTTGCCTCCCTAGGAAGTTCGCGATTCTCTTCTGCAACAGGTGAATCTTGTGCCTGAATAACGGCGTTCACTGAAGGAGAGCTGACAGAGGAGTTTACCGACTCTGTGTGGATGAGTTTGAGAGCCTCTCGATGCACCTTTGGAAAAAATGTGGTGCCGGACCTCATAATAGTACTTACGAATATGACTGAGCTAAACAAAGAATGCCATGAATGCTGACAACGGGAATATAAATTCACCTCCCTTTTCTTTAATTTAGCTAAAATTATTTGCAAACACATGATATTATGGTCATACACTCTCTGTTTATTTATTGTAACTTCTGTGTTTATTAGCTGCTTGAAATGCATCCGTTGTGTCAAATAAAATATAAAAAAAAGTATATGTTGTTTGTTTATAGGGTTTAACCCCTAAATGTACAAGTGTGTGTTTTATTTGAGCAAAACTTTTTTGTAGTATATAAAGGAAAATTGAAAAAATCTACGTTTAGTGAGTTTGAGTTAGACGTCTCCCCCTATTAAGTGAGATTTACGCTAAACATGTTCTATCGATGGTTCCGCTAGTGAAGACAGTGTTTGGAAGTGACAAGTTAATACCAGTTGCCCAACTCACCGTTGGCTGTGTAAACCCGAGTAGCTAAATTCTTTGTAAAAGTATAGCTTGCACACTTGTTTGTGGCACCTACACAATTGTCAGGTTCTTACACAGTTGTCCGCTTCTGCATTTAAATTCCTTGGAAAGTAACATCGCACCGAACATAAACAAGCTCAGCTGCAATAGTAATAATAGCTGTGCTTGAAGCGGGGGAGTTGCTTAAGCATTCTAAACTCACGGAAACTGCTGCGTCTGCTATAATGCGCAATTTACTTTGAATCGTCAGTAGTAGTGACAAAGGCGGTAGCAGCGACTGTAACTTCAATATGTGAGAGTAGGGTAAAAGATAAGTGGAACAGGGCAAGCTAGTGTGGTTGTGTGGGATAGCTTAGCTTAGACGTAAGAATCAGAATTAGATTGTCAGAATTAGAATTATATTGTTGAAATCACTCTGAAGGTTGACACCATAATGTGACGGTTACGGCTATCGGCAGTTCCTATCGGCACAAGTCGGGGAGAAATAAATTGAAATAAAACCTAACCAATCGTGTTTCATTTGCTGGCGACCAACGTGGGACCACACGTTAAAAACAAATCCTTGTAATTAGGATAATAAAAGTAAAAAAGGAGTCCTTATAATTAGAACGGGAATTGACAAATCCTTGTAATTAGGATAATAAAAATAAAAAAGTGTCAACCAAGTTGTCAAAAAAAGAAATTTTTTTTAATAAAACAAATTTTACAATTCAATTATAAATTAAAAAACTTGAACAAAAATACTGCCCACAAAGTTGTCAAAGAAAATCAAACAAAATTTAATATTCAATTTAAAATTAAAAAACTTGAACAAAAATACTGCGGACAAATTTGTCAAAGAAAAGATTTAATAAAACAAATCTTAATATTCAATAAAAAAGTAAAAATAAAACACTTGAACAGAAATACTAAAGACAAAGTTGTCAAAGAAAAAATGTTATGAAAAAAGTTTTAATATTCAATTAAAAAGTTAAAAAAAAAACTTGAACAAAAATACTACGAATAGGGTGGCATGAACTGAGTGGAATAATCGGCAACAACACCATTGCCAGAAGACAGAGGACATAGGATTGCTTGAACGGAGTGGAGTAAGTCGCATAATAGAATTAATATGATTTCCATGTTAGTAGAGTGATTGGCGAATAATTGAGCATTCCATTTGTTTTTGAATCCTTAAATGTAATGTGCTGAATAGCTTGTTTGTTCGGATGTAAAACATGACGCCGTACTACCCTCTAATAATTATTTTTTGCCCGCATTTTGTTTCCTTTGTGACTATGGACGCACAAGCAGTGCAGAATCTATTGATGAGCCGTATGAACTGCCACAGAGCAGACTAAAAGAGACTTTTAGAGTACAATTGGCGGACTGACGAGCAGACTAGCAACCCTAGAAACCCCTGTTGCAGTTATAGAATATGCGTCCGTATGGACGAATTCAATGGAACCCAATGCTTTCAATTTCAAAGCGATCATTGCTAGGTTGGACTTTACGTACTCGTCATTCATGAATAGAAACGAGCGACCTTTAGGAGCTAATCAGAGGACACCTTAGCTAGCATTACCGAATCATCCGCAATACCGATGAGGTGAGACTTCACAACATCCTCTTCACGTTACAGACAGAACAGACCAACACCACGCCAGCATCTGGTTCAAAATCAGGTGACTCAACCGGGATCTTCCGCGACTTCTCTTCCCCAAAGGACTCCCTTTAATACATATCGAGGACAACCAACGCAAAATGACAGAGCAAAAAAGACGAATGGGAAGTGATAAACAACTGGTACCAAAACTACAGGGCATAAACCATCTGGGATCACAGGAACAAGAAGTTGAGGGACAGAAAAGCGATGAGGAATTCCTGAGCGACCAGGTTGTAAACGAGGGTACGTGGTATTATGACGAATGTTTGGATGAACCATCGGATGAGGTTAATTTTTTAGGACTAGGCCCCTTCTGTCATACGTCAGCAGATCGTTCGCAGGAGGGAATCGAAATTTTTAATAGATACTGGCACAGCGAAAAACTATGTTAAGGACTTACAGTTCTTTAAGGGCATACAAGAAATCGAGAAGCCCTTCCTGTAGCGCGATTCACTAACTTTTTTAACCACATTTGCTGACGGTGACTAAGTTAACACATAATTTTAACAGCTTTGCTATTCACTAACTTTTGTCACATTTTTTGTAACTGAATGCGATAAAACATAATCAGCTGTTATTGTTGTCGAATTGACAAGTGATAACTTATCGCGGTATCCGTTGGTGTGGCTAATTTATTATTAAAACTGGTGATCCTTAATATTAAAGAATTTTAACCCAAAAAAGTAAAATAAAGATGGCATGTGAGTTCCTTGCATGTAACTTGTCCCAAAATACCGTTGAAAATTATTCAAGAGTAGATCGGCGTTTGCTAAGGGAAGTGGACAATCCCTTTGAGCTTGCGCCATGCGAGTTCCGGAAATTGTACCGGGTGAGTCCCGAAATCGCGACAGGCATTGCAGAACGGTTAGATGATTGTCTAACAGGTCAGAGGATTACAGCAATTTCGGCAGAAAAACAGGTATTACTTATTATTGCTTACAGAAATTATGAATATTCCTCAAATATATTTTGCCTTTGAAGGTGCTGTGTACATTGCGTTTTTATGCCACAGGATGCTACCAAAGGCCTGTAGGGGAACAGTGGGGCATATCAATGAGCCAATCCACAATAAGCCGGTGCATCCATCGAGTAACCGATGCCATAAACACCAGAATGTTTTTTGAGGAAATTAAATTTCCTATGACGCCGGCGGAACGTCAAGCTTCCAAAGAAATTTTTTGTTCGGCCCCTGCACCATTCGTGGGCGGTACGATAGGGGCGATTGATTGCACGCACATATCCATTTTGGCTCCGAAAGTGCACGAGGAAGCATATGTAAACCATCATGGATATCACTCCATAAATGTTCAAATGGTAACTTTATCCAAATAAAAATCTAGTATATATATGTATATATGAATCTAAATTTTTTTGTAGATATGTGACCCAAATCTTAAAATATTAAATATTAATGCAAAGTTTCCTGGAGCACGTCATGATGCCTACATTTGGAGTTCCTGTGCAGTGCGGCGAGTCATGCAGAGAGCCCATGCAAATGGATACCGGAATATTTTTCTGATAGGTCTTTCTATTAAAGTTACTTTGAAATGTATTTTATTTTATAAGACAAAACTTGCAGTTGATTCTGGATACCCTTTAGAGCCATGGCTTATGAAGCCATTAACCCATCTTCGGCCGCTACATGATCCCGTTATAATTTTTTGTTCCCCTTTAAAGGAAAGGCTTTTAGGACCATAATCAAGAAAAATTTCAAATATAAAAAGATTCTGACCAGCCGTTTGCTTTTTGTGGACTGGTCGAAAAATCGACCACTGGCCAAAATCCGTCAAGTATGTAAAAAAAATAAATTGCTTCATAACAAAAAATGTTGCTCTTAAACTTGGGTTATTTGTTTTTATTTCAAAGAAAACTGCTTAGTATTGAAATGTTATACATTCTTATACATATACATACATATTTTATAAACATTGAGAGAGACGTCAATTTACAAATTTTTATGATATTCATCAAAGCATTTAGTATGTAAGTAAATATTGGATTTTTTGCAAGTAAAAATAGTATGTTTCTTGCATAATTTACAGGGCCGATATTTCTTTTCAAGACTTTTTATTACAAAATGTATCCTTTCGTTGCTCCGAGGAAGGTTCGACGGCTGGTTTAAGTCTCCGCCTTCATGTCCACGTCTGCCTTCTTCTTCATTGTCATAAACCAACAATTTTGTTGTGACTTCAGAACGAAAATTAATTTGCGAAAGTGGGGATGTCTTTTGGATTTTTGCAATCATACAATGCAGCTTCCACGTATTGACCATGGCGTTACCAAGAAGGTTTGTCCTAGTGGACACCACCACTTCTTTCCTCGAATACAAATACGATAATTTGCTACAGCATTATCATGCATATCTACACCACCCATACCCTTATTATACTCTTGAATAACTTTTGGTTGCGATATAGCAATAGTTTTTTTTGTTTACGGCAATATCTTTTAGCAGAAACAATTGGCTCCACACTCGAGTTATTGTTTATAACATTGACAAGAGCATTGTCTTTCCACCGGACAGTCAATATTTCTTGATTACTATCGAGTAGCTAGTCAAATGCTCTGCGATTTTCTTTTTTAAACATCTTAGCGGTAGTTTTCCCATTCTATTTTCGCGTACAGTGCCAGTTGCAAAGAATCGACGTTCATTCAAAAGACACATGAGGTAATAAGAAGAAAAAAAAATATCGAAGAAACTAATGTGGCACTCAGGGTCAGATACTAATGTGGCACTCAGGGTCAGATACGTTAGAAAGCAAATCTAAAACAGTTTGCGCGCCTAGACCTATATCCAGATTGTGAGGAGTTGCTGCGCCGCCGTAAAAGGAGCTGGAATATAAATATCCACTTTCTGAGCATAAACACCACGACTTGAATCCAAACCTGATCGGCTTTCCTTTGATAAACATCTTGCAAGAGTGGCGCCCAAAGTACGGAATCATCTGTTCGTCTATAGAAAGAATATGACTAAAGACTCCAAATTGCATAAATCTTTCGTTTAGAGCATCAGTAATAGGGCGAACCTTTGCAAATCGATCTGCTGTATTTAAATTGTTGTTATATGAGAGATGAAGAAACTGTTTTATTTTTTTTCAAGCGATTATGACTCATCGCTTGTTTCACTATCGGAATCCCCATGTCGGGTCGAACAGACCAATAATGGTCAATAAATCTATGTATTTCTAATGGCGTGACGTCAATTGAAGTATTGTGTTGATTGGCATATTCATTTGTAAAAGTTGTAATCTCTTCAATAACTTTTTCATCAAAAAACAATGCAAATAGATCATAGGGAGATTTAGAGCCTGGAAAAAAGGAGATGAAATATACGTACCAAAATAATAGATAGTAATGTTGTTGACAAAGTGAGACGGTTCTTACCAATTTCAGCAAAAATATCTTCCATTTTGTGACTTTCTACATTTATTGGCTTTCTTGTGTATTGAAAATTTCTAGGCTTTCGCCAAACCTTCTTCTTCTTTAAATGGTCATCTAACCGACTGGGCAATTTTGACCGTCCAACATAACTCGCCAGTCGTTTCTTCGTTGCGCCAATTGGAAACACCGCGGGATCGCAAATCGGTCTGCACTTGGTCCTTCCGTCGGAGTGGTGGTCTCCCTCTTCCTCTGCTTCCACCGGCGGGTACCGATAAGAATACCTTCTAGGCTGGAACATCTTCGCTCATTCGCACTACGTGGCCTAGCCAGCGAAGCCGCTGTGTTTTAATTCGCTGAACTATGTCGGCTCATCATTAAATCTTCTTCAGTACCAACGCGTAGAGGTCCAAAAATCTTTCGAAGAACCTTTCTCTCGAATACTCCCAGAGCCGCCTCATCAGATGTTGTTAGTGTCCACGCTTCTGCACCATATAGCAGGACGGGTGCGATGAGTGACTTGTAGAGTGTTATTTTCGTTCGTTGAGAGAGGACTTTACTTTTCAATTGCCTACTCAGTCCGAACTAGCATTTGTTTGCAAGAGTAATTCTTCGTCCGATTTCTAGGCTAACATTATTGTTGGTGTTAATGCTGGTTCCCAGGTAAACGAAATTATTGCTGCCAACACTGACTTGGTTGCCAAGGCGCGAATGCGCTGACTCTTTGCATGATGACAGAAGGTACTTCGTTTTGCCCTCGTTCACCACCAATCCCATTTTCTCCGATTCTTTTTCTAATTTGGGGTAAGGAGTAAGTAAGATTTTTTCTTAAATCCGCCACATGCATTGGATGTTCATGGATTTTCAGCGTCACCCAGATCGTTACCTGCATTTGGAATATTCTCTGCTTCTGAGTATTGTAGCTCAACTGTGCTTGCTATTTTGAGGTAATCATTATTGTCGTCGTTAATATTTATCAGGTCATCATCCAAGTCTTCTTCGTCCGTCATGCACTCCACATCAGGCGGTGGAATGTATACAATGTCGACCTCCTTTGCGTTCGATACAGCTTGATCCTCCTCATCGTCTAAAAATGGCTCATTTAAAATGGCTATAATTTCACAAATTTTTATTGATTTACGAACCGGCATTGTAATCGCCTATTGCCCGCATAATTTTAAAAAATAAACTGACCAAAATCAAAGCAAAACAATCCGGGGAATACCCTTTTCAAACTTTAAGTAACGATGGATAGAGGGAGACAAATATATGATACAAAAGTATTGCAAAGCCACGGGAGTTGCCAGACTTTTACTAAAAAGAGAACTTTTAATAGAGCTAAACCAAAACCTTAAACATTTTCAGAATTCAGATGATACTAGTTTGCATTTATACAATGAATAAAACGAATACTGCTTTGAATTTTTTTTAACCTACTTGACGATTTCTGGCCAGCGGTCGATTTTTCGACCACTGAAATTAACGTTCTTGGAAAAGTTAGAAAATTGGCAAAATTAAAGTGGAAATTTTTTTATTCTTACAGGCTGATATTTTATCTTCCCAAGATGTTGGTGTTAATTACTTTTAACATTTGTCTTCTAATAATTTTTATTTAAACAAAAAACTGTTAAAAATATATATATTTTCTTTCTATCACTAAAATTTTAATTCAAGCATTTTTTCAAAAATATCTATACTCACGGCGCCGCCGATATTCCAAATTTACTAACGCTGTAAACGGATCAGAAAATCAACATTTAGTTTGAGAGATATGGACCTCTAAAAATGGTGGTCGAAAAATCGACCAATGGCCGAAAATGGGTTAACGAGTCAACCTGAAGGTTCTCGAAAATTTAAATATAATGAGGAGCTATGCAAAGCCAGGAATCCTATCGAAAGGTTATTTGGGGTCCTGAAAGGAACTTGGCGTTGTTTGTCACAGCAAAGGGTTCTTTTGTATAAGCCCGGTTTCGCTGGTAAGGTTGTAAACGCGTGTGCAACCTTGCATAATATTCGTTTGGGCGACCAGGCAAATGAAGTAGATAACATCAACGCCGTCTTGGACACACGGACGGATGATACCTCTGATAACTCAAGTTCAGTATCTTCAGCTGGAAAACGTGTCCAAGACAGATTGATAAGCACCTTTTCTCATAAATACATACACAGGTGGCTAAGCGATTCAAGACTAGAAGTTTCAATGGATCTTATAATAAATAAAAACACAAAATTTACAAAAAATTCAAGTCTACTTTAATCATATATTTAAATTTTAGTGAATTAGATATTATCTTTGAGTTAAGTACTAAGAAAAGAAAAGAAAGAAATAAGAAATCCATTAAATAAAGTCCACACTAAGACTAGAAAACTAACGCTTCTTAAATAAATTGAACCAAAACGTAACATAAAAAGTAATTTAACAAAAACTAAATCCATACACTAAACAAAAATGAAAATAGTACGATTAAATTTAAGTTTTGCATGGTGCCACAAAAGCATTCGTACGGTCAAGTTCCTTCACAAGTCATAATATTTGAGCACACTTTGTGTAGCTCTACAAAGTTCGCCAAATTTTTCTTACTTATATATATCATAAAATAAAATAAAACACATACTTAAATAAAATATAATAAATACTTAAATGAATTATAATAAATACTTAAATAAAATATAATACATATTTAAATAGAATAAAATACATACTTAAATAAAATAAAATACATACTTCAATAAAATAAAATATTTAACACTATATATATATAAGACAATATTTATCATATATGTAAGTGCAAAGTACATAATGACTTGTAAAGAAACTTGACAGTACGAATGCTTTTGTGGCACAATGCAAAACTTAAACTTAATCGGACTATTTTCGTCTTCGAAACTATTCATTTCGGATAGCCCGGGCCAACTGAATCAGTCCGTCGGCGCAGGCTTTCAAGCCTTTTTCCACCACACTTCCCAAGTTCAGTATGGCATCTGTCTGCTTGGACTGGTTTTCGGCTAGGATCTATTTATAGAGGGGGAAAATATTAAATAAAATGGTGATTTGTTTTGTAATATTTTTTTACCCTCATGGTTTCTGCCTGCTTGTCAGCGATCTCCATAAATTTTTGGCGATCATCGTCGTAGCTTTCTGTCGTACGGTTCCTCTTCGAGCCCCTGGGAGGTGTTGCTGTTGTTGCCCTAGCTGTAGCTGCTCTAGGTGTTGCTGCTCTAGGTGTTGCTGCTACTGATGGAGGTGTCAGCGGGATAACAATAGTCCCGTCGGACTGGGACCAGGGGATTTCATCATCCTCTTCTACCATCAATTGGAATTCCTTATAATTTACAAGTTAATAGAACCATAAGGATAAAATAATGCATATGACCCAATAACTATAATAATTTCAACTCACCTCTTCTCTTGGGATGCTGTCGTAACAAATATCTGCACCCTCAACGTACGTGTCCCCAATTAAATCAACTATCCGCATCTCCATATCCGTCAACGGGGGCAGAGAAATGGGCCTATTTCCAGTTAGGGCTCTCTGGTTATTGAGGTCCCGAACATGGTTACTTGTACGCCGTTTCAAATCACGCCATACCTAGTTACATATCGGTAAAATATGTAATAAAATCAAAGGTAATTGCTTCCTTTAGAAGACAATCGCTAAAACACGTCCAAAAATAGCCGCAGAGGTATCAAAGGAGGTGTTTGGACCTAAGTATCAATAATACGAAAGCGGATTTTAATTTTTTTGTCTCTGTCAAGGGATATTTGCAATTGAAGTTCAAAATTTTCGGTCATTTTCATACGGCTGTTGCAGACACAGATAAAGAGAGCTCTGCGCAGAAATACTGGCGACCGCGAAGCCGGTGTTGTAGCAGCTAAGGGTTATTTTTTTGAAGGGCGGCCGAAGGCCGCCTACGCATAAAGGTGTTGTGCGTATATATACCATGGATGCCTGCCCCCTTTTGAGATCGGAGCTGGTTAATTTTTTTTTGTTTTTTGACAATAACTTTTCACTGAAACAAAATATTACTTTTCCGCTTTCGGATTATTGATACCGAGGTCAAAACGCATCTTTTGATACCTCTCCCAATATTTTTTGACGTGTTTTAGCAGTTGTCTCCTAAACGAAACAGTTACCAAATAAAAATGCGTGCTTTTAAATGGTAGTTCTATACGACCGTATGCGCTTTAAAAAAATAACCCTTAGCCGGTCCAACGCCGGCTACGCGATCCCCAGTATTTCTCCAAAAAAAATCACTTCTTCACATTTCGGAACGCCCAATATGTGAGATTACAACAACCACATGAAAAGGGCAGAAAATGTTCAACTTTGACTGCAGCTTCCTCTTCACAGAAATATAAAACCGTTAGTTTTGAACGTGTTTTAGCAGTTACGTAAGGTCGTATAGAATTACTATTAATTATTCCTTACAGTATTCCATTGCTCGACGGTCTTTGATGCTCATCCAACTGTGTTGAGCTTCTCCGCCATTGCCCTGCACTTTTTCTGGTATTCCAACTTTCCATGGAGCCGTTGGAGTTTGCCAGATGCTAGGCCCTCCGTTTCCGAAAGGATGTCCACCATCACCCTGAGCTGCTCGGCTGATGCCCGACTCCTTTTCCCCACTATTTTGCTGCTGGATGCCATTTATTTAATATTAAAATATCTCACTTCTAATGTAGCACGTATGGTTTCTGATTTTTTGTTTTTGATGATTTGTTTTTGTTCAATTCCTCTTTGTGCTTTTCACATATTTTGACATTTCAGTACTAGAGATGCCATATTTTCATACTATGTATAAATACTTAACCAACGTTGCTAAAACGAAGTTAGCGAATCGCATATATGATAAAGCAAACCATTTGTGATAAGGTTAAAAATGTCGTTTGTGGAAACGATAAAAGTTAGTGAATCGCGCTACTGGTCAGTTCAATTCATGGAACTAATAAAATGGGACATAAATGCACCGTTCCCTTCTTCTACAGGAATGCACAGTTTTATATCTTGATATCCCTCCAGCCATTTGACGGTATTATAGGGTTTGATTTTCTTAAGGAAATAGGCGTTAAGCAGGACATTAAGAGGGGAGTCATTCACTATAACGGGGAAAACTGAGAAGCTCAACCATTTCCCTTGTCGGGACGTGAACACCTTACTGCCCGCTGATAATCGCGCAGACCGAATCTCTACTCTGATAAAGGATTATTCGGGAGTTTTTGCTACGCCAGATGAAGCATTGCCTTATAACACAACTGGCGACTGTAAGAACAATCAATGATGACCCGGTACATTCCAAAACGTACCGATACCCAATGGCTTCAGCTGACTTTGTTAATGGAGAGATCTTCGATCTCCTCCGTAATGGCATAATACGACCTTCACGGGCACCATACAATAACCCAATATGGGTTTCCAAAAAGGGTCTTACAGATTCGGGGGAGCGGAAGATGCGTCTGGTTATTGACTTTAGGAAGCTGGGTCTAACCTAGGGAAATCGTCACTTTTCACTACCCTTGATCTCAAATATTTATTCCATTACATAAGATTGGTAAAACGGGATAGAGAGAAGACAGCATTCTCCGTAAATAACGGAAAACGTGAGTTCTGCCAAGTTCCAGTCGGACTAAAGAACACGCCTAGCATCTTCCAGCGGGTGATCGACGACGTTCTTCGGGACGAGATTGCCAAGTGTTGTCATGTTTATGCGGATAACGTTATGGTTTTCTCTGAGAACGAAGACCAGCACGTCAGAGACGTTGAGCGTATCCTTGAAAAACTGTATAGAGCCAATGTGAGAGTGTCCCTTGAAAAGACAAAGTTCATGAAGGGAGAATTGGAGTTTCTGGGATTTGTTTTTATGGGGATGGGATTAAAACCTGCCCAGACAAAATAAAGGTATTGTCAGACGCTCCAGAGGCCCTGCGGTCGTTCCTTGGACTCTCTGGATACTATAGTCGATTTGTGAAAGACTATGCGTCAATAACTAAGTCGTGTTGGTGCCAATCGTTCTAAATTCATCTATATTCAGCTGGATGAAGACACACTAAGAGCTTTCAAAAGAATCAAAGAAATCTCGTTTCGGAAGACGTTCTCTTGTTGTACCCCGATTTCGAAAAACCATTCGACTTAGCAACAGGTGCGTCTTCACACGCATTGGGTGCAGTGTTGTCCCAGGGCGGTCGACCCGTGACCCTGATTTCTCGAACGTCGACAGCTACTGAAGAGAATTACGCTACGAATGAGCGCGAGCTCTTGGCAATTGTGTGGTCTCTTCAAAAATTGAGGAATCATATTTATGGTTTTAAACAACTTAACATCTACATATACTGATCACCAACCTCTTACGTTTTCTATATCGGATAAGAATCCAAACGCCAAGTTGAAGCGATTTAGGGCTTTTGTGAAGGAATTTTCCCCAAAATTTTTTTTACAAACCAAGGAAGGACAATATTGTTGGAGGCTACGGCACATAGTGAGGAGTTCCGTATTAAAACTATTCCCACAGTGATCACTTTGGTGGTTTATTTTAAAATTCGATTTTTAAAAAAATTTTAAATGATCAATTATGTTTATTTTCTTTTTATTTCACAAATTCGAATGAAATTTTTTTAACATTTCTTGACATCAAAAACAAAAGTAACATGACAAAATTTAATTATTTTAAACAAAATATAGAAGTAATAAATCAACAAGTTTAGAAAGTACCATATACTCCCGCTCCAATGAAAAATATAACTATTTAAAATGAAACTCTGATTAACTTTAACAAAAACATACTCAGATTCCTCAAGAGATTTTGGAACAAAACTCACATCCCTGTTATGTGTAAAATGTTTGTTCTAACTCGCGAAAAATGATTTCTCACACTTTTAATAAGAGTGTCTTGTGTATTTCATCTACTGTAGCAACAACTAATTCTCCAGGTATTCTAATAGTTTGTCCATAAACTAACTCAGCTGAAGATTACTTTAAATTCTCCCTTACTGCAGTACGTAACCCTAAAAAGATAATGGGCAAAATTTCTGACCAATGAATTGATTCTTCAGAAGCTATAATTGAAGTTTTAAGTTTCCGATGAAATCGTTCTATCATACCATTACCTAGTGGATGATAAGTAGAACTTTGAATTTTGTGTGAACCCAGAATTTGATTAAGTTTATTAAATAACTTGGATGAAAACTGTGCACCTTGATCAACAGTAGTTTTAAGAGGAACACCAAATCTAGAAATATAGTTTTGAACAAATACCTTTGCAACAGGATGAGCAGTTATGTTCCGAAGAGGATATGCATCTGACCATCTTGAATCTCTGTCAATAACTGTCAAAACAAACCAATGTCCATCAGGTAGTGGAAGTGGTCCTACCAAGTCCAAATTAATATGCTCAAATCTACATATATTTTGGTATTTAAATTGTTTGTATAAGAGGTTTTATATATCTTGAAATTTTGAATTGCTGACAAGAAATACAATTTGAAGCCCATTCATTTATGTTACGCCGCATGTTAGGCCAAAAATATTTTTATTGAATTAAACGCCTGGTTGCACGAGTGATAAAGAGTGTAATTTTGAAAAAGTTATCTCTCATGGAATTCGGAACATAGGGACGTGGTGTTGGGCCAGAAATATCACACCAAATTTTTAAATTATTCAAGAGTCTCAGCAGTTTGCTGTTCAACAAATAAAGTTTGAAAATTTATATCTTTGGCTAGGAGATCTTTCCGTCTTTGAATTTAGCACATACGAGTATGTTAATGGTTTATGATAAGTATATACTGTAAATACTTGACCTTCTAAAAATTTTTTTGTTTGATTGCTCTATAAAGTCCTAAGAGTTCCTTATCAAAAGTTGAATATTTGCTTTCTAGAAAAATAAGCCAAGGGCTCGAAAATATTATTCTTTAAAATGTTGTAATACGGCTCCAATTGTAACATTTGAAGCACCAACAGATAGAAATAATTACGAATATCTATCAAAATGATTTAAAAGTGTATTTTGAGCAAAAAGATGTTTCATAATATCAAAAGTTTTAATTGACTAATCAGCCCAATTAGGCGTTTTGCATTTATTTTTATTTGCAATTGTCAACATTTGATGTAAAATAATGAGTTTCTTTGCAATCATTGGAGTTAACATTTCATAACCCGACTATAATGAGGTGCTAGTGGCAATATCCCGATCGAAAAACACTAAAGCAGCTGGCGTTGATGGTTTGCCTGCTGAGCTATTCAAACATGGAGGCGAGGAACTGTTAAGGCGCATGCATTAGCTTCTATGTAGAATATGGTCGGATGAATGCATGCCTGAAGATTGAAATCTAAGTGTTATCTGTCCAATCCACAAGAAAGGCTAACCTGCAAGCTGCGCCAACTATCGCGGGATGACCCTGACGTGAACAAACTGATTGGCATTTATTAATGTGGCTTCAGACCTGGTCAATCTACCATCGCCCAGATGTTTAGAATACGCCAAATCTTTGAAAAAAACCGTGAGAAAACAATCTACACACCGGAAAGGAAAGGAAGGAAAGTAAAAAGGAAAGGAAAGGAAATAAAAGAAAATGAAACGAAAGGAGAGAACACGAAAGAAAAGAAATTAAAGAAAAGGAAAGGAAGGGACAGGAAAGGCAAGGAGAGGAAAGGAAAGGAAACGAAAGGAAAGGAAAAGAAAGAAAAGGAAAGGAAAGGTGAGGAATGGAAAGGAAGGACAGGAAATAAAAGGAAAGGAAAGAAAAGGAAAGGAAAGAAAAGGAAGCGAGAGAGCTGCTTATGAAAGCGGACACTTTGCAGTCGCTCAAACTAACTTCGTGAACCACATGTTCGAAAACAACTGCACTCCATCTAACATAAAAACAACGCCTCGAATACTTCACGTACAAGGAAAGGGTCGGCGGCTCAATGTACTTGAGAACATGGAGATATACAAGTTAAAAACATTTGAAACCAACACTATCTCTGACGAAATAGTTGAACCCTTAAAACTAATTTACAAAAAATAGCACAAGCCAGCAGGTACAGCAACCAAACACTTAACAATGAACAAGCAAAAACGAAAAATTAACCAAACGGCAAAAATCACCGATTTCTACTTACCTCAACCTACCGCTTAGCTAACAAGCGGTATGTCTACATACCTACAAAAACAACCCTTGGGACAAGTAACAATTCGGACGTATCAATATCGCGCGTACACACACACATATCCTTTATCCATTACCTACCACGGACACATAGATTGACATTACCTGCCACAGCACCCATGGGCTATAAAAACAACTCAACGGATAGACACAGACCAGAACGAAACTAGGCATTGAAACTGGCAGAAAGCCGAAACCGCTTTGTCACAAAACCAAACTTGACAAGGGATGACGGAAAATCGTTCCAACAAAAATCAGGTTACTACCCTGTCTGAAGAGCAACATAACAAAATAAATTAACTAAAAGGAAAGGAAGGGAAAGAAAAGAAAGGAAATTAAAGAAAAGGAAAGCAAAGGAAAGGAGACGAAAGGAAAGAAAGGAAAGCATAGGAAAAGAAGGCAAAGGAATGGAAAGAAAAATTAAGGCAAAGGAAAGTGCTGGAAAGGAAGAACAGGAAATGAAAGGAAAGGAAGGGAAAGGAAAGGAAGGGAAAGGAAAGGAAAGGAAAGAAAAGGATAGGAAAGGAAAGGATAGGAAAGGAAAGGAAAGAAAAGAGCAGGGAAAGAAGGGAATCGAAAGGAAAGGAAAGGAAATGAGTGGAAAGGAATGAAGGAAAGGTAAGAATAGGAAAAGAAGGGAAAGGAAAGAAAAAGGAAAGGAAAAGGATGGAAAGGAAGAACAGGAAATTAAAGCAAAGGAAGGGAAAGAAAGGAAAGGAAATTAAAGAAAAGGAAAGCAAAGGAAAGGAGACGAAAGGAAAGAAAGGAAAGCATAGGAAAAGAAGGCAAAGGAATGGAAAGAAAAATTAAGGCAAAGGAAAGTGCTGGAAAGGAAGAACAGGAAATGAAAGGAAAGGAAGGGAAAGGAAAGGAAGGGAAAGGAAAGGAAAGGAAAGAAAAGGATAGGAAAGGAAAGGATAGGAAAGGAAAGGAAAGAAAAGAGCAGGGAAAGAAGGGAATCGAAAGGAAAGGAAAGGAAATGAGTGGAAAGGAATGAAAAGGAACTGAAGGGAAATGACAGGAAAAAAAGAAAGCGCGGAGAAAGTAAAGAAAAAAAACGAAACGAAAGGGAAGAAAAGGAAAAAAAAGAAAGGACAGAAAAGGGAAGAAGGGGAAGGGAAAGGACAGGAAAAGAAAGAAAAGGAAATGAAAGGAAGAGAAAGAAAAGGACAGGAAAAGAAAGGGTAGGAAAGGAAATACCAGGAAAAGAAGGGATAGGAAAGGAAAGGAAACTTAAGGAAAGAAATGGAAATGAAAGGAAAGGAAATTACAGGGAATAAAAGGAGACGAAAGGAAAGGAAGGAAAACGAAACGAAAAGAAACGAAAGGGTGGGAACGGGAAGGAAAGGAAAGAATAGGGAAGGAAAAAAAAAGGAAAGGAAAGGAAAGAGACGAAAGGAAAGGAAAGAAAAGGAAGGGAAAGGAAAGGAAAGGATAGGAAGGTTAAGGGAAGGAAAGGAAAGTAAAGAAAACGACAGGAAAGGATAGAAAAGGAAAGGAAAGGGGAGCAAAAGAACGGAAAGGCAAGGAGAGGAAGGGAAAGGAAAGAAAAGGAAAGGAAAGTAAAGGAAAGGAGAGGAAACGGAAGAAGAGGAAATAAAGGAAAGGAAAGAAAATGAAAGGAAAGGGAAGAAAAAGAAATGAAAAGAAAGGAAAGGAAAGTAAAGGAAAGGAAATAAAAGGGAAGAAAAGGAAAGAAAGGAAAATAACTTAAGGGAAAGAAAAGGAAAGGAAATGAAAGGAAAGGAGACGAATGGAAATGACCGGAAATAAAAGGAAACTAAAGGAAAGGAAAGAATACGAAACGAAAAGAAACGAAAGGGTAGGAACGGGAAGGAAAGGAAAGAAAGGAAAGGACAGGAAAGAAAAGAATAGGCAAAGGAAAGGACAGGAAAGGAAACGAATGGAAAGGAAAGGGAAGAAAATGAAACGAAAAGAAACGAAAGGGTAGGACCGGGAAGAAAAGGAAAGAAAAGAAAGGACAGGAAAGAAAAGAAAAGCAAAGCAAAGGAAAGGACAGGAAAGCAAAGGAAAGAAAAGTAAACGAAAAGAAAGGGAAGGAAAGGAAAGGAAAGGAGAGGAAAAGAAAGAAAGGAAAGGAAAGGAAAGGAAAGAAACCGAAACGAAAAGAAACGAAAGGGTAGGAACGGGAAGGAAAGGAAAGAAAGGAAAGGACAGGAAAGAAAAGAATAGGCAAAGGAAAGGACAGAAAAGGAAACGAATGGAAAGGAAAGGGAAGAAAATGAAACGAAAAGAAACGAAAGGGTAGGACCGGGAAGAAAAGGAAAGAAAAGAAAGGACAGGAAAGAAAAGAAAAGCAAAGCAAAGGAAAGGACAGGAAAGCAAAGGAAAGAAAAGTAAACGAAAAGAAAGGGAAGGAAAGGAAAGGAAAGGAGAGGAAAAGAAAGAAAGGAAAGGAAAGGAAAGGAAGGAAAGGAAAGAAAAGTAAACGAAAGGAAAGGAAAGGAGAGGAGAGGAAACTAAAGGAAAGGAAAGGAATAGACAGGAAACGAAGGAAAGGCAAGAAAACGAAACGAAAAGAAACGAAAAGGTAGGACCGGGAAGAAAAGGAAAGAAAAGAAAGGAAAGGAAAGGATTGGAAAGGAAAGGACTGGAAAGGAAAAGAAAGCAAATTCAACGAAAGGAAAGGGAAGGAAAAGAAAAGGTAAGGAAACCAAAGGAAAGAAAAGTATACGAAAGGAAAGGAAAAGAAAAGGAAAGGACAGGAAAGAAAAGACAAGGAAAGAAAAGTAAACGAAAGGAAAGAAAGGAAAGGAAATGAAAGGAAAGGAAAGAAAAGTAAACGAAAGGAAAGGGAAGGAAAGAAAAGGAACAGAAAGGAGAGGAAAGGAAAGTAAAGGAAAGTAAAAGAAAGGAAAGGAAAGGAAGGAAAGGAAGGAAAGGAAGGAAAGGAAAGGAAAGGAAAGAAAAGGCCAGGTAAGAAAAGGACAGGAAAGAAAAGTAAAGGAAATTAAAGAAAGGAAAGGAAGGAAAGGAAAGGAAAGGACAGGAAAGGAAAGGAAAGGAAAGGACAGGAAAGGAAAGGAAAGGAAAGAAAAGGACAGTAAAGGAAGGAAAGGAAAGTAAAGGAAAGGAAAGGAAAGGAAAGGAAAGGAAAGGAAATGAAAGGAAATGACAGGAAACAAAAGGAAACTAAAGGAAAGGAAAGACAACGAAACGAAAAGGAACGGTAGGGTAGGAACGGGAAGAAAAGGAAAGAAAGGAAAGGACAGGAAAGAAAAGAATAGGCAAAGGAAAGGACAGGGAAGAAAAGAAAAGGAAAGGACAGGAAAGGAAAGGAAAGGAATGGAAAGGAAATGAAAGGAAAGGAAAGGAAAGGAAAGAAAAAGTAAGGAAAGGAAAGGAAAGAAAAGGACAGGAAAGAAAGAAAGAAAAGGAGAGGAAAGTAAAGGAAAGAAAGGAAAGGAAAGGAAAGGAAAGGAAAGGTTTGGACAGGAAAGGACTGGAAAGGAAAGGAAAGGAAAGAAAAGTAAACAAAAGGAAAGGAAAGGAAAGGAAAGGAAAAGAAAAGGTAAGGAAAGCAAATGAAAGAAAAGTAAACGAAAGGAAAAGGAAAGGAAAGGGCAGGAAAGGAAAGAAAACGAAAAGTAAAGAAACGAAAGGGTAGGAACGGGAAAAAAAGGAAAGGAAAGAAAGGAAGGAAAAGGAAAGAAAAGGAAAGGAAAAGAAAGGAAAAGAAAGGAAAGGAAAGGAAAGAAAAGAAAAGGAAATTAAAGGATAATAAAGTAAAGGAAAGGAAAGGAAAGGAAATGGAAGAAAATTGAAGAAAGGAAAAGAAAGGAAGGGAAAGGAAAGAAAAGGACACTAAAGGAAAGGAAAGGAAAGGAAAAGAAAGGAAAGGAAAGAAACCGACAAGAAAGGAAAGGAAAGTAAAGGAAAATAAAGGAAAGGAAAGGAAGGAAAGGAAGGAAAGGAAAGGAAAGGACAGGAAAGGACAGGAAAGGACAAAAAGGAAAGGAACGGAAAGGAAAATAAAGAACAGGAAAGGAAAGAAAAGGAAAGGAAGGGAAAGGACAGGAAAGGAAATGAAAAGAAAGAAAGAAAGAAAGGAAAGAAAACAAAGGAAAGGAAAAGAAAGGATAGGAACGAAAATGAAACGAAAAGAAACGAAATGGTAAGGTAAGGAAACGAAATGAAAGAAAAGGACAGGAAAGGAAAGAAAGGGAAAGGAAAGGGAAGGAAAAAAAATGAAACGAAAGGAAAGGAAAGGGAGGGAAAGGAAAGGAAAGGAAAGGAAAGGAAAGGAAAGTAAAGGAAAGGAAAGAAAAGGAAAGTAAAAAAAGGGAAGGAACTGAGAGGAAGGGAAAGGAATGGAAAGGAACGGAAAGGAAAAACAGGAAAGAAAAGGAAGCGAGAGGAAAGTAAAGAAAGAAAACGAAACGAAAAGAAAGGAAAGGGTAGGAAAGGAAAGAAAAGAAAGGACAGAAAAGGGAAGAAGAGGATAGGAGAGGAAAGGACAGGAAAGGAAAGAAAAGGACAGGAAAGAAAAAAACAGGAAAGGAAAGGAAAGTAAAGGAAAATAAAGGAAAGGAAAGGAAGGAAAGGAAAGGAAAGGACAGGAGAGGACAAAAAGGAAAGGAACGGAAAGGAAAATAAAGAACAGGAAAGGAAAGGAAAGAAAAGGAAAGGAAGGGAAAGGAGAGGAAAGGAAAGGAAAGGAAAAGAAAGAAAGAAAGAAAGGAAAGAAAACAAAGGAAAGGAAAAGAAAGGATAGGAAAGAAAATGAAACGAAAAGAAGCGAAATGGTAAGGAAAGGAAACGAAATGAAAGAAAGGGACAGGAAACGAAAGAAAGGGAAAGGAAAGGGAAGGAAAAGAAATGAAATGAAAGGAAAGGAAAGGAAAGGAAAGGAAAGGAAAGGAAAGGAAAGGAAAGTAATGGAAAGGAAAGGAAAGGAAAGCGAAGAAAAGGAAAGAAAGGAAGGGAAAGGAAAGGAAAGAAAAGGACAGGAAAGGAAAGAAAAGGAAAGGTACGGAAAGTAAACGAAAGGAAAGAAAGGAAAGGAAATAAAAGGAAAGGAAAGGAAAGTAAACGAAAGGAAAGGGAAGGAAAGGAAAGAAAAGGAACGGAAAGGAGAGGAAAGGAAAGTAAAGGAAAGTAAAAGAAAGGAAAGGAAAGGAAGGAGAGGAAGGAAAGGAAGGAAAGGAAGGAAAGGAAGGAAAGGAAGGAAAGGAAGGAAAGGAAAGGAAATGAAAGGAAAGAAAAGGCCAGGAAAGAAAAGGACAGGAAAGGAGAGGAAAGGAAAGTAAAGGAAATTAAAGAAAGGAAAGGAAAGGAAAGGGCACGCAGGAAAAGGAAAGGAAAGGAAAGGAAAGGAAAGGAAAGAAAAAGTAAGGCAAGGAAAGGAAAGAAAAGGACAGGAAAGAAAGAAAGAAAAGGAGAAGAAAGTAAAGGAAAGGAAAGGAAGGAAAGGGAAGGAAAGGAAAGGAAGGGAAAGGAAAGGAAAGGAAAGTAAAGGAAAGGAAAGGAAAGGAAAGGAAAGGAAAGGAAAGGAAAGGAAAGGAAAGGAAATGAAAGGAAATGACAGGAAATAAAAGGAAACTGAAGGAAAGGGAAGAAAACGAAACGAAAAGAAACGAAAGGGTGGAACGGAAAGAAAAGAAAAGGAAGGAAATGAAAGGAAAGAAAAGGAGACGAAAGGAAAGGAAAGGAAAATACAGAAAAGTAAAGGAAAGAAAACGAAAGGAAAAGAAAGGAAAGAAAAGGAAAGGAAAGGAAAGGAAAGGAAAGGAAAGGAAAATAAATGACAGGAAATAAAAGGAAACGATAGGAAAGGAGGGGAAAGAAAGAAAGAAAGGAAAGAAAACAAAGGAAAGGAAAAAAAAGGATAGGAAAGAAAAGGAAACGAGAGGAAAGGAAAGAAAAGTAAGGATATTAAAGGAAAGGAAAGGAAAAGAAAGGAAAGGAAATGAAACGAAATGACAGGAAATTAAAGGAAACTAAAGGAAAGGGAAGAAAACGAAACGAAAAGAAACGAAAGGGTGGAACGGAAAGAAAAGAAAAGGAAGGAAATGAAAGGAAAGAAAAGGAGACGAAAGGAAAGGAAAGGAAAATACAGAAAAGGAAAGGAAAGAAAACGAAAGGAAAGGAAAGGAAGGAAAGGGAAGGAAAGGAAAGAAAGGAAAGGACAGGAAAGAAAAGAATAGGCAAAGGAAAGGACAGGAAAGAAATGAAAAGGAAAGGACAGGAAAGGAAAGGAAAGGAAAGAAAAGGACAGGAAAGAAAGAAAGAAAAGGAGAGGAAAGTAAAGGAAAGGAAATGAAACGAAATTACAGGAAATAAAAGGAAACTAAAGGAAAGGGAAGAAAACGAAACGAAAAGAAACGAAAGGGTGGAACGGAAAGAAAAGAAAAGGAAGGAAATGAAAGGAAAGAAAAGGAGACGAAAGGAAAGGAAAGGAAAATACAGAAAAGTAAAGGAAAGAAAACGAAAGGAAAAGAAAGGAAAGAAAAGGAAAGGAAAGGAAAGGAAAATAAATGACAGGAAATAAAAGGAAACGATAGGAAATGAGGGGAAAGAAAGAAAGAAAGGAAAGAAAACAAAGGAAAGGAAAAAAAAGGATAGGAAAGAAAAGGAAACGAGAGGAAAGGAAAGAAAAGAAAGGATATTAAAGGAAAGGAAAGGAAAGGAAAGGAAAGGAAATGAAACGAAATGACAGGAAATAAAAGGAAACTAAAGGAAAGGGAAGAAAACGAAACGAAAAGAAACGAAAGGGTGGAACGGAAAGAAAAGAAAAGGAAGGAAATGAAAGGAAAGAAAAGGAGACGAAAGGAAAGGAAAGGAAAATACAGAAAAGGAAAGGAAAGAAAACGAAAGGAAAGGAAAGGAAGGAAAGGGAAGGAAAGGAAAGAAAAGGAAAGGAATGGAAAGGAAATGAAAGGAAATGACAGGAAATAAAAGGAAACTAAAGGAAAGGGAAGAAAACGAAACGAAAAGAAACGAAAGGGTGGAACGGAAAGAAAAGAAAAGGGAGGAAAGAAAGGAAATGAAAGGAAAGAAAAGGAGACGAAAGGAAAGGAAAATACAGAAAAGAAAACGAAAGGAAAAGAAAGGAAAGAAAAGGAAAGGAAAGGAAAGGAAAATAAATGACAGGACATAAAAGGAAACGATAGGAAAAGAGGGGAGAGAAAGAAAGAAAGGAAAGAAAGCAAAGGAAAGGAAAAGAAAGGATAGGAAAGAAAAGGAAACGACAGGAAAGGAAAGAAAAGAAAGGATAGGAAAGGAAAGGAAAGGAAAGGAAAGGAGAGGAAAGGAAAGGAAAGGAAACGAAATGAAAAGAATGGAAATGAAAGGAAAGGAAAGGAAAGGAAAGGAAAGGAAAGGAAAAGAAATGACAGGAAATAAAAGGAAACGATAGGAAATAAAAGGAAAGGAAAGGAAAGAAAACAAAGGAAAGGAAAAGAAAGGATAGGAAAGAAAACGAAACGAAAAGAAACGAAAGGGTAAGGAAAGGAAACGAAAGGAAAGAAAAGGACAGGAAAGGAAAGAAAGGGAAAGGAAAGGGAAGGAAAAGAAATGAAAGGAAAGGAGAGGAAAATAAAGGAAAGGAAAGGAAAGGAAAGGAAAGGAAAGGAAAAGAAAGAAAAGGAAAGGAGACGAAAGGGAAGGAAAGGAAAAGAAAGAACAGGAAAGGAAAGAAAAGGAAAGGAAAGGAAAAGACAGGAAAAGAAAGGATAGGAAAGTAAAGGAAAGAAAGAAAGAAAGGAAAGAAAAAAAAGGAAAGGAAACGAAAGGATAGGAAAGAAAAGAAAAAGAGAGGAAAGGAAAGAAAACGAAACGAAAAGAAACGAAAGGGTAAGGAAAGGAAACGAAACGAAATAAAAGGACAGGAAAGGAAAGAAAAGGAAATTAAAGGGAAGGAAAACAAATGAAAGGAAAGGAAAGGAGAGGAAAGGAGAGGAAAGGAGAGGAAAGGAAAGTAAAGGAAAGGAAAGGAAAGGGAAGAAAAGGAAAGAAAGGAAAAGAAAGGAGAGAAAAGGACAGGAAAGGAAAGCAAAGGAAAGGAAATGAAAGGAAAGGAAAGGAAAGTAAAAGAGATGACAGGAAATAAAAGGAAACTAAAGGAAAGGAAAGAAAACGAAACGAAAGGGTAGGAATGAGAAAAAAGGAAAGGAACGAAAGGAAAAGAAAGAAAAGGAAAGGAAAGGAAAGGAAAAGAAAGGATAGGAAAGAAAGGAAACGAGAGGAAAGTAAAGAAAAGGACAGGAAAATAAAGGATAGGAAAGGAAAGAAAAGGAAAGGAGAGGAAAGGAAAGGACAGGAAAAGAAAGAATAGGTAAGGAAAGTAAAGGAAACGAAATGAAAAGAATGGAAATAAAAGGAAAGGAAAGGAAAGGAAAAGAAATGACAGGAAAAGAAAAGGAAAGGACAGGAAATTAAAGAAAACGAAAGAAAAGTAAACGAAATGAAAGAAAAGGAAAGGAAAGAAAGGAAAGGAAAGAAAAGGAAGGGAAAAGAAAGGAAAAGAGAGGAAAGGAACCAAAAGGAAAGGAAAGGAAAAGAAACGAAAGGGTAGGAACGGGAAGAAAAGAAAAGGAAAGAAAGGAAAGGAAAGGAAAGGAGAGTAAAGGAAACGAAAGGAAAGGAAAGAAAACGAAACGAAAGGGTAGGAACGGGAAAAAAGGAAAGGAAAGGAGAGAAAAGAAAAGAAAAGAAAGGATATTAAAGGAAAGGAAAGGAAAGGAAAGGAAATGAAACGAAATGACAGGAAATGAAAGGAAACTAAAGGAAAGGGAAGAAAACGAAACGAAAAGAAACGAAAGGGTGGAACGGAAAGAAAAGAAAAGGAGAGGAAAAGAAAGGATAGGTAAGGAAAGTAAAGGAAACGAAATGAAAAGAATGGAAATGAAAGGAAAGGAAACGAAAGGAAAAGAAATGACAGGAAAAGAAAAGGAAAGGACAGGAAATTAAAGAAAAGGAAAGAAAAGTAAACGAAAGGAAAGAAAAAGAAAGGAAAGAAAGGAAAGGAAAGAAAAGGAAGGGAAAAGAAAGGAAAAGAGAGGAAAGGAACCAAAAGGAAAGGAAAGGAAAAGAAACGAAAGGGTAGGAACGGGAAGAAATGAAAAGGAAAGAAAGGAAAGGAAAGGAAAGGAGAGTAAAGGAAACGATGGGAAAGGAAAGAAAACGAAACGAAAAGAAACGAAAGGGTAGGAACGGGAAGAAAAGAAAGAAAGGAAAGGACAGGAAAGAAAAGAATAGGCAAAGGAAAGGACAGGAAAGAAAAGGAAAGGAAAGGGAAGAAAAGGAAAGGAAAGGAAACGACAGGAAAGGAAAGGAAAATTAAGAACAGGAAAGGAAATGAAAGGAAAAAAAAGGAAAGGAAAGGAAAGGAAAGGAAAGGAACAGACAGGAAACTTTAGGAAACGAAGAGAAAGGAAAGAAAAGGAAACGAAAATAAACGAAAGGGTAGGAACGTGAAGAAAAGGAAAGTAAAGAAAGGAAAGGAACTGAGAAGAAGGGAAAGGAATGGAAAGGAACGGAAAGGAAAGCGAGAGGAAAGTAAAGAAAGAAAACGAAACGAAAAGAAAGGAAAGGGTAGGAAAGGAAAGAAAAGAAAGGACAGAAAAGGGAAGAAGAGCAAAGGAAAGGAAAGGACAGGAAAAGAAAGGATAGGAAAGGAAAGGAAAGGAGAGGAAAGGAAAGGAAAGGACAGGAAAAGAAAGGATAGGAAAGGAAAGGAACGAAAGGAAAGGAAACGAAAGGAAAATAATGGAAATGAAAGGAAAGGAAAATAAAGGAAAGGAAAGGAAAGGAAAGGACAGGAAAGGACAAAAAGGAAAGGAACGGAAAGGAAAATAAAGAACAGGAAAGGAAAGGAAAGAAAAGGAAAGGAAGGGAAAGGAGAGGAAAGGAAAGGAAAAGAAAGGATAGGAAAGAAAATGAAACGAAAAGAAGCGAAATGGTAAGGAAAGGAAACGAAATGAAAGAAAGGGACAGGAAACGAAAGAAAGGGAAAGGAAAGGGAAGGAAAAGAAATGAAAGGAAAGGAAAGGAAAGGAAAGGAAAGGAAAGGAAAGGAAAGGAAAGGAAAGGAAAGGAAAGTAATGGAAAGGAAAGGAAAGAAAAGGAAAGGTACGGAAAGTAAACGAAAGGAAAGAAAGGAAGGGAAATAAAAGGAAAGGAAAGGAAAGTAAACGAAAGGAAAGGGAAGTAAAGGAAAGAAAAGGAACGGAAAGGAGAGGAAAGGAAAGTAAAGGAAAGTAAAAGAAAGGAAAGGAAAGGAAGGAGAGGAAGGAAAGGAAGGAAAGGAAGGAAAGGAAAGGAAATGAAAGGAAAGAAAAGGCCAGGAAAGAAAACGACAGGAAAGGAGAGGAAAGGAAAGTAAAGGAAATTAAAGAAAGGAAAGGAAATAAAAGGAAAGGAAAGTAAACGAAAGGAAAGGGAAGGAAAGGAAAGAAAAGGAACGGAAAGGAGAGGAAAGGAAAGTAAAGGAAAGTAAAAGAAAGGAAAGGAAAGGAAGGAGAGGAAGGAAAGGAAGGAAAGGAAAGAAAGAAAGAAAGGAAAGAAAACAAAGGAAAGGAAAAGAAAGGATAGGAAAGAAAATGAAACGAAAAGAAACGAAAGGGTAAGGAAAGGAAACGAAAGGAAATAAAAGGACAGGAAAGGAAAGAAAGGGAAAGGGAAGGGAAGGAAAAGAAATGAAAGGAAAGGAAAGGAGAGGAAAGGAAAGGAGAGGAAAATAAAGGAAAGGAAAGGAAAGGAAAAGAAAGAAAAGGAAAGGAGACGAAAGGGAAGGAAAGGAAAAGAAAGAACAGGAAAGGAAAGAAAAGGAAAGGAAAGGAAAAGACAGGAAAAGAAAGGATAGGAAAGTAAAGGAAAGAAAGAAAGAAAGGAAAGAAAAAAAGGAAAGGAAACGAAAGGATAGGAAAGAAAAGAAAACGAGAGGAAAGGAAAGAAAACGAAACGAAAAGAAACGAAAGGGTAAGGAAAGGAAACGAAACGAAATAAAAAGACAGGAAAGGAAAGAAAAGGAAATTAAAAGAAAGGAAAGGAAAGGAAGGAGAGGAAGGAAAGGAAGGAAAAGGAAAGGTACGGAAAGTAAACGAAAGGAAAGAAAGGAAAGGAAATAAAAGGAAAGGAAAGGAAAGTAAACGAAAGGAAAGGGAAGTAAAGGAAAGAAAAGGAACGGAAAGGAGAGGAAAGGAAAGTAAAGGAAAGGATAGGAAAGGAAAGGAAAGGAAAGGAAGGAAAGGAAAGGAAAGGAAAGAAAGGAAGGAAAGGAAAGGAAATGAAAGGAAAGAAAAGGCCAGGAAAGAAAAGGACAGGAAAGGAAAGTAAAGGAAATTAAAGAAAGGAAAGGAAGGAAAGGAAAGGAAAGGGCACGAAGGGAAAGGAAAGGAAAGGAAAGGAAAGGAAAAAAAAAAGTAAGGAAAGGAAAGGAAAGAAAAGGACAGGAAAGAAAGAAAGAAAAGGAGAGGGAAGTAAAGGAAAGGAAAGGAAAGGAAGGAAAGGGAAGGAAAGGAAAGGAAAGGAAAGGAAAGTAAAGGAAAGGAAAGGAAAGGAAAGGAAAGGAAAGGAAAGGAAAGGAAAGGAAAGGAAATGAAAGGAAATGACAGGAAATAAAAGGAAACTGAAGGAAAGGGAAGAAAACGAAACGAAAAGAAACGGAAGGGTGGAACGGAAAGAAAAGAAAAGGAAGGAAATGAAAGGAAAGAAAAGGAGACGAAAGGAAAAGAAAGGAAAATACAGAAAAGTAAAGGAAAGAAAACGAAAGGAAAAGAAAGGAAAGAAAAGGAAAGGAAAGGAAAGGGAAGGAAAGGAAAGGAAAATAAATGACAGGAAATAAAAGGAAACGATAGGAAAGGAGGGGAAAGAAAGAAAGAAAGGAAAGAAAACAAAGGAACGAAACGAAAAGAAACGAAAATACAGAAAAGAAAACGAAAGGAAAAGAAAGGAAAGAAAAGGAAAGGAAAGGAAAGGAAAATAAATGACAGGAAATAAAAGGAAACGATAGGAAAAGAGGGGAGAGAAAGAAAGAAAGGAAAGAAAACAAAGGAAAGGAAAAGAAAGGATAGGAAAGAAAAGGAAACGACAGGAAAGGAAAGAAAAGAAAGGATAGGAAAGGAAAGGAAAGGAAAGGAGAGGAAAGGAAAGGAAAGGAAACGAAATGAAAAGAATGGAAATGAAAGGAAAGGAAAGGAAAGGAAAAGAAATGACAGGAAATAAAAGGAAACGATAGGAAATAAAAGGAAAGGAAAGGAAAGAAAACAAAGCAAAAGAAAAAGAAAGGATAGGAAAGAAAACGAAACGAAAAGAAACGAAAGGGTAAGGAAAGGAAACGAAAGGAAAGAAAAGGACAGGAAAGGAAAGAAAGGGAAAGGGAAGGGAAGGAAAAGAAATGAAAGGAAAGGAAAGGAGAGGAAAGGAAAGGAGAGGAAAATAAAGGAAAGGAAAGGAAAGGAAAGGAAAGGAAAAGAAAGAAAAGGAAAGGAGACGAAAGGGAAGAAAAGGAAAAGAAAGAACAGGAAAGGAAAGAAAAGGAAAGGAAAGGAAAAGACAGGAAAAGAAAGAAAGGAAAGAAAAAAAGGAAAGGAAACGAAAGGATAGGAAAGAAAAGAAAACGAGAGGAAAGGAAAGAAAACGAAACGAAAAGAAACGAAAGGGTAAGGAAAGGAAACGAAACGAAATAAAAGGACAGGAAAGGAAAGAAAAGGAAATTAAAGGGAAGGAAAACAAATGAAAGGAAAGGAAAGGAGAGGAAAGCAGAGGAAAGGAAAGTAAAGGAAAGGAAAGGAAAGGAAAGGGAAGAAAAGGAAAGAAAGGAAAAGAAAGGAGAGAAAAGGACAGGAAAGGAAAGCAAAGGAAAGGAAATGAACGGAAAGGAAAGGAAAGGGAAGGAAAGGAAATTAAAAGAAAAGAAAGGAAAGGAAATGAAATTAAAGGAAAGTAAAAGAGATGACAGGAAATAAAAGGAAACTAAAGGAAAGGAAAGAAAACGAAACGAAAGGGTAGGAATGAGAAAAAAAGGAAAGGAACGAAAGGAAAAGAAAGAAAAGGAAAGGAAAGGAAAGGAAAAGAAAGGATAGGAAAGAAAGGAAACGAGAGGAAAGTAAAGAAAAGGACAGGAAAATAAAGGATAGGAAAGGAAAGAAAAGGAAAGGAGAGGAAAGGAAAGGAAAGGAAAAGAAAGAATAGGTAAGGAAAGTAAAGGAAACGAAATGAAAAGAATGGAAATGAAAGGAAAGGAAACGAAAGGAAAAGAAATGACAGGAAAAGAAAAGGAAAGGACAGGAAATTAAAGAAAAGGAAAGAAAAGTAAACGAAAGGAAAGAAAAGGAAAGGAAAGAAAGGAAAGGAAAGAAAAGGAAGGGAAAAGAAAGGAAAAGAGAGGAAAGGAACCAAAAGGAAAGGAAAGGAAAAGAAACGAAAGGGTAGGAACGGGAAGAAAAGAAAGAAAGGAAAGGACAGGAAAGAAAAGGAAAGGAAAGGGAAGAAAAGGAAAGAAAAGGAAACGAAAGGAAAAAAAAGGAAAGGAAAGGAAAGGAAAGGAACAGACAGGAAACTTTAGGAAACGAAGAGAAAGGAAAGAAAAGGAAACGAAAAGAAACGAAAGGGTAGGAACGTGAAGAAAAGGAAAGTAAAGAAAGGAAAGGAACTGAGAAGAAGGGAAAGGAATGGAAAGGAACGGAAAGGAAATTACAGGAAAGAAAGGGAAGCGAGAGGAAAGTAAAGGAAGAAAACGAAACGAAAAGAAAGGAAAGGGTAGGAAAGGAAAAAAAAGAAAGGACAGAAAAGGGAAGAAGAGCAAAGGAAAGGAAAGGACAGGAAAAGAAAGGATAGGAAATAAAAGGAAAGGAGAGGAAAGGAAAGGAAAGGACAGGAAAAGAAAGGATAGGAAAGGAAAGGAACGAAAGGAAAGGAACGAAAGGAAAGGAAACGAAAGGAAAATAATGGAAATGAAAGGAAAGGAAAGGAAAGAAAGGAAGTGAGAGGAAATAAAAGGAAAGGAAAGGAAAGGAAAGGAAAGAAAACGAAACGAAAAGAACCGAAAAGTTAGGACCGGGAAGAAAAAGAAAGAAAAGAAAGGAAAGGAAAGGAAAGGATTGGAAAGGAAAGGACTGGAAAGGAAAGGAAAGCAAAGGAAAGAAAAGTAAACGAAAGGAAAGATAAGGAAAGGAAAGGAAAGAAAAAGAAAGAAAAGGTAAGGAAAGCAAAGGAAAGCAAAGGAAAGGAAATGAAAGGAAAGGAAAGGAAAGGAAAGCAAAGAAAAGAAAAGTAAACGAAAGGAAAGATAAGGAAAGGAAAGGAAAGGAAAGGAAAAGAAAAGGTAAGGAAAGCAAAGGAAAGGAAAGGAGAGGAAAGGAAGGGAAAGGAAAGGAAAGGAAAGGAAAGAAAGGAAGGGAAAGGAAAGGAAAGGTAAGGAAAGGAAAAGAAAGGGTAGGAACGGGAAAAAAGGAAAGGAAAGGAGAGAAACGAAAAGGAAAGGGAAGAACAGGAAAGGAAAGGAAACGAAACGAAAGGGTAGGAACGGGAAGAAAAGAAAAGGAAAGAAAGGAAAGGAAAGGAAAGGGAAGGAAAGGAAAGGAAAAGAAAGGATAGGAAAGAAAGGAAACGAGAGGAAAGTAAAGAAAAGGACAGGAAAATAAAGGATAGGAAAGGAAAGAAAAGGAAAGGAGAGGAAAGGAAAGGACAGGAAAAGAAAGAATAGGTAAGGAAAGTAAAGGAAACGAAATGAAAAGAATGGAAATGAAAGGAAAGGAAACGAAAGGAAAAGAAATGACAGGAAAAGAAAAGGAAAGGACAGGAAATTAAAGAAAAGGAAAGAAAAGTAAACGAAAGGAAAGAAAAGGAAAGGAAAGAAAGGAAAGGAAAGAAAAGGAAGGGAAAAGAAAGGAAAAGAGAGGAAAGGAACCATAAGGAAAGGAAAGGAAAAGAAACGAAAGGGTAGGAACGGGAAGAAAAGAAAAGGAAAGAAAGGAAAGGAAAGGAAAGGAAAGGAGAGTAAAGGAAACGAAAGGAAAGGAAAGAAAACGAAACGAAAGGGTAGAAACGGGAAAAAAGGAAAGGAAAGGAGAGAAAAGAAAAGAAAAGAAAAGAAAGGATATTAAAGGAAAGGAAAGGAAAGGAAATGAAACGAAATGACAGGAAATAAAAGGAGACTAAAGGAAAGGGAAGAAAACGAAACGAAAAGAAACGAAAGGGTGGAACGGAAAGAAAAGAAAAGGAGAGGAAAGGAAAGGACAGGAAAAGAAAGGATAGGTAAGGAAAGTAAAGGAAACGAAATGAAAAGAATGGAAATGAAAGGAAAGGAAACGAAAGGAAAAGAAATGACAGGAAAAGAAAAGGAAAGGACAGGAAATTAAAGAAAAGGAAAGAAAAGTAAACGAAAGGAAAGAAAAGGAAAGGAAAGAAAGGAAAGGAAAGAAAAGGAAGGGAAAAGAAAGGAAAAGAAAGGGAAAGGAACCAAAAGGAAAGGAAAGGAAAAGAAACGAAAGGGTAGGAACGGGAAGAAAAGAAAGAAAGGAAAGGACAGGAAAGAAAAGAATAGGCAAAGGAAAGGACAGGAAAGAAAAGGAAAGGAAAGGGAAGAAAAGGAAAGGAAAGGAAACGAAAGGAAAAAAAAGGAAAGGAAAGGAAAGGAAAGGAAAGGAACAGACAGGAAACTTTAGGAAACGAAGAGAAAGGAAAGAAAAGGAAACGAGAAGAAACGAAAGGGTAGGAACGTGAAGAAAAGGAAAGTAAAGAAAGGAAAGGAACTGAGAAGAAGGGAAAGGAATGGAAAGGAACGGAAAGGAAATTACAGGAAAGAAAGGGAAGCGAGAGGAAAGTAAAGGAAGAAAACGAAACGAAAAGAAAGGAAAGGGTAGGAAAGGAAAAAAAAGAAAGGACAGAAAAGGGAAGAAGAGCAAAGGAAAGGAAAGGACAGGAAAAGAAAGGATAGGAAAGGAAAGGAAAGGAGAGGAAAGGAAAGGAAAGGACAGGAAAAGAAAGGATAGGAAAGTAAAGGAACGAAAGGAAAGGAAACGAAAGGAAAATAATGGAAATGAAAGGAAAGGAAAGAAAGGAAGTGAGAGGAAATAAAAGGAAAGGAAAGGAAAGGAAAGGAAAGAAAACGAAACGAAAAGAACCGAAAAGTTAGGACCGGGAAGAAAAAGAAAGAAAAGAAAGGAAAGGAAAGGAAAGGATTGGAAAGGAAAGGACTGGAAAGGAAAGGAAAGCAAAGGAAAGAAAAGTAAACAAAAGGAAAGATAAGGAAAGGAAAGGAAAGAAAAAGAAAGAAAAGGTAAGGAAAGCAACGGAAAGCAAAGGAAAGGAAATGAAAGGAAAGGAAAGGAAAGGAAAGCAAAGAAAAGAAAAGTAAACGAAAGGAAAGATAAGGAAAGGAAAGGAAAGGAAAAGAAAAGGTAAGGAAAGCAAAGGAAAGGAAAGGAGAGGAAAGGAAGGGAAAGGAAAGGAAAGGAAAGGAAAGGAAAGGAAAGAAAGGAAGGGAAAGGAAAGGAAAGGTAAGGAAAGGAAAAGAAAGGGTAGGAACGGGAAAAAAGGAAAGGAAAGGAGAGAAACGAAAAGGAAAGGGAAGAAAAGGAAAGGAAAGGAAACGAAACGAAAGGGTAGGAACGGGAAGAAAAGAAAAGAAAAGGAAAGAAAGGAAAGGAAAGGAAAGGGAAGGAAAGGAAAGAAAAGGAACGGAAAGGAGAGGAAAGGAAAGTAAAGGAAAGTAAAAGAAAGGAAAGGAAAGGAAGGAGAGGAAGGAAAAGGAAAGGGAAGAAAAGGAAAGGAAAGGAAACGAAACGAAAAAGTAAGAACGGGAAGAAAAGAAAAGGAAAGGAAAGTAAACGAAAGGAAAGGGAAGGAAAGGAAAGAAAAGGAACGGAAAGGAGAGGAAAGGAAAGTAAAGGAAAGTAAAAGAAAGGAAAGGAAAGGAAGGAGAGGAAGGAAAGGAAGGAAAGGAAAGAAAGAAAGAAAGGAAAGAAAACAAAGGAAAGGAAAAGAAAGGATAGGAAAGAAAATGAAACGAAAAGAAACGAAAGGGTAAGGAAAGGAAACGAAAGGAAAGAAAAGGACAGGAAAGGAAAGAAAGGGAAAGGGAAGGGAAGGAAAAGAAATGAAAGGAAAGGAAAGGAGAGGAAAGGAAAGGAGAGGAAAATAAAGGAAAGGAAAGGAAAGGAAAGGAAAGGAAAGGAAAGGAAAAGAAAGAAAAGGAAAGGAGACGAAAGAAGGGAAAGGAAAGGAAAAGAAAGAACAGGAAAGGAAAGAAAAGGAAAGGAAAGGAAAAGACAGGAAAAGAAAGGATAGGAAAGTAAAGGAAAGAAAGAAAGAAAGGAAAGAAAAAAAGGAAAGGAAACGAAAGGATAGGAAAGAAAAGAAAACGAGAGGAAAGGCAAGAAAACGAAACGAAAAGAAACGAAAGGGTAAGGAAAGGAAACGAAACGAAATAAAAGGACAGGAAAGGAAAGAAAAGGAAATTAAAAGAAAGGAAAGGAAAGGAAGGAGAGGAAGGAAAGGAAGGAAAAGGAAAGGTACGGAAAGTAAACGAAAGGAAGGAAAGGAAAGGAAATAAAAGGAAAGGAAAGGAAAGTAAACGAAAGGAAAGGGAAGTAAAGGAAAGAAAAGGAACGGAAAGGAGAAGAAAGGAAAGTAAAAGAAAGTAAAAGAAAGGAAAGGAAAGGAAGGAGAGGAAGGAAAGGAAGGAAAGGAAAGGAAATGAAAGGAAAGAAAAGGCCAGGAAAGAAAAGGACAGGAAAGGAGAGGAAAGGAAAGTAAAGGAAATTAAAGAAAGGAAAGGAAGGAAAGGAAAGGAAAGGGCACGAAGGGAAAGGAAAGGAAAGGAAAGGAAAGGAAAGGAAAGGAAAGGAAAGGAAAGGAAATGATTGGAAAAGTAGAGCAAGGAAAGGAAAGGGAATAGAAAGAAAAGGAAAGTAAATGAAAGTAAAGGAAAGGAAAGAAAACAAGAGAATAGTAAGTAAAAGGAAAGAAAAACAGAAGCGAAAGGAAAGGAGAGGAAAGGAAAGGAAAGGAAAGGAAGGAAAGGAAAGGAAAGGAAAGGAAAGGAAAGGAAATGATTGGAAAAGTAGAGCAAGGAAAGGAAAGGGAATAGAAAGAAAAGGAAAGTAAATGAAAGTAAAGGAAAGGAAAGAAAACAAGAGAATAGGAAGTAAAAGGAAAGAAAAAGAGAAGCGAAAGGAAAGGAGAGGAAAGGAAAGGAAAGGAAAGGAAAGGAAAGGAAAGGAAAGGAAAGGAAAGGAAAGGTAAGGAAAGGAAAGGAAAGAAAAGGACAGGAAAGAAAGAAAGAAAAGGAGAGGAAAGTAAAGGAAAGGAAAGGAAAGGAAGGAAAGGGAAGGAAAGGAAAGGAAAGGAAAGGAAAGTAAAGGAAAGGAAAGGAAAGGAAAGGAAAGGAAAGGAAAGGAAATGAAAGGAAATGACATGAAATAAAAGGAAACTGAAGGAAAGGGAAGAAAACGAAACGAAAAGAAACGGAAGGGTGGAACGGAAAGAAAAGAAAAGGAAGGAAATGAAAGGAAAGAAAAGGAGACGAAAGGAAAGGAAAGGAAAATACAGAAAAGTAAAGGAAAGAAAACGAAAGGAAAAGAAAGGAAAGAAAAGGAAAGGAAAGGAAAGGGAAGGAAAGGAAAGGAAAATAAATGACAGGAAATAAAAGGAAACGATAGGAAAGGAGGGGAAAGAAAGAAAGAAAGGAAAGAAAACAAAGGAACGAAACGAAAAGAAACGAAAGGGTGGAACGGAAAGAAAAGAAAAGGGAGGAAAGAAAGGAAATTAAAGGAAAGAAAAGGAGACGAAAGGAAAGGAAAATACAGAAAAGAAAACGAAAGGAAAAGAAAGAAAAGAAAAGGAAAGGAAAGGAAAGGAAAATAAATGACAGGAAATAAAAGGAAACGATAGGAAAAGAGGGGAGAGAAAGAAGGAAAGGAAAGAAAACGAAGGAAAGGAAAAGAAAGGATAGGAAAGAAAAGGAAACGACAGGAAAGGAAAGAAAAGAAAGGATAGGAAAGGAAAGGAAAGGAAAGGAAAGGAAAGGAAAGGAAAGGAAAGGAGAGGAAAGGAAAGGAAAGGAAACGAAATGAAAGGAAAGGAAATGAAAGGAAAGGAAAGGAAAGGAAAGGAAAAGAAATGACAGGAAATAAAAGGAAACGATAGGAAATAAAAGGAAAGGAAAGGAAAGAAAACAAAGCAAAAGAAAAAGAAAGGATAGGAAAGAAAACGAAACGAAAAGAAACGAAAGGGTAAGGAAAGGAAACGAAAGGAAAGAAAAGGACAGGAAAGGAAAGAAAGGGAAAGGGAAGGGAAGGAAAAGAAATGAAAGGAAAGGAAAGGAGAGGAAAGGAAAGGAGAGGAAAATAAAGGAAAGGAAAGGAAAGGAAAGGAAAGGAAAAGAAAGAAAAGGAAAGGAAAGGAAACGACAGGAAAAGAAAGGATAGGAAAGTAAAGGAAAGAAAGAAAGAAAGGAAAGAAAAAAAGGAAAGGAAACGAAAGGATAGGAAAGAAAAGAAAACGAGAGGAAAGGAAAGAAAACGAAACGAAAAGAAACGAAATGGTAAGGAAAGGAAACGAAACGAAATAAAGGGACAGGAAAGGAAAGAAAAGGAAATTAAAGGGAAGGAAAACAAATGAAAGGAAAGGAAAGGAGAGGAAAGGAGAGGAAAGGAAAGTAAAGGAAAGGAAAGGAAAGGAAAGGGAAGAAAAGGAAAGAAAGGAAAAGAAAGGAGAGAAAAGGACAGGAAAGGAAAGCAAAGGAAAGGAAATGAAAGGAAAGGAAAGGAAAGGGAAGGAAAGGAAATTAAAAGAAAAGAAAGGAAAGGAAATGAAATTAAAGGAAAGTAAAAGAGATGACAGGAAATAAAAGGAAACTAAAGGAAAGGAAAGAAAACGAAACGAAAGGGTAGGAATGAGAAAAAAAGGAAAGGAACGAAAGGAAAAGAAAGAAAAGGAAAGGAAAGGAAAGGAAAAGAAAGGATAGGAAAGAAAGGAAACGAGAGGAAAGTAAAGAAAAGGACAGGAAAATAAAGGATAGGAAAGGAAAGAAAAGGAAAGGAGAGGAAAGGAAAGGACAGGGAAAGAAAGAATAGGTAAGGAAAGTAAAGGAAACGAAATGAAAAGAATGGAAATGAAAGGAAAGGAAACGAAAGGAAAAGAAATGACAGGAAAAGAAAAGGAAAGGACAGGAAATTAAAGAAAAGGAAAGAAAAGTAAACGAAAGGAAAGAAAAGGAAAGGAAAGAAAGGAAAGGAAAGAAAAGGAAGGGAAAAGAAGGGAAAAGAGAGGAAAGGAACCAAAAGGAAAGGAAAGAAAAAAAACGAAAGGGTAGGAACGGGAAGAAAAGAAAAGGAAAGAAAGGAAAGGAAAGGAAAGGAGAGTAAAGGAAACGAAAGGAAAGGAAAGAAAACGAAACGAAAGGGTAGGAACGGGAAAAAAGGAAAGGAAAGGAGAGAAAAGAAAAGAAAAGAAAGGATATTAAAGGAAAGAAAAGGAAAGGAAATGAAACGAAATGACAGGAAATAAAAGGAAACTAAAGGAAAGGGAAGAAAACGAAACGAAAAGAAACGAAAGGGTGGAACGGAAAGAAAAGAAAAGGAGAGGAAAGGAAAGGACAGGAAAAGAAAGGATAGGTAAGGAAAGTAAAGGAAACGAAATGAAAAGAATGGAAATGAAAGGAAAGGAAACGAAAGGAAAAGAAATGACAGGAAAAGAAAAGAAAAGGACAGGAAATTAAAGAAAAGGAAAGAAAAGTAAACGAAAGGAAAGAAAAGGAAAGGAAAGAAAGGAAAGGAAAGAAAAGGAAGGGAAAAGAAAGGAAAAGAGAGGAAAGGAACCAAAAGGAAAGGAAAGGAAAAGAAACGAAAGGGTAGGAACGGGAAGAAAAGAAAGAAAGGAAAGGACAGGAAAGAAAAGAATAGGCAAAGGAAAGGACAGGAAAGAAAAGGAAAGGAAAGGGAAGAAAAGGAAAGGAAAGGAAACGAAAGGAAAAAAAGGAAAGGAAAGGAAAGGAAAGGAAAGGAACAGACAGGAAACTTTAGGAAACGAAGAGAAAGGAAAGAAAAGGAAACGAAAAGAAACGAAAGGGTAGGAACGTGAAGAAAAGGAAAGTAAAGAAAGGAAAGGAACTGAGAAGAAGGGAAAGGAATGGAAAGGAACGGAAAGGAAATTACAGGAAAGAAAGGGAAGCGAGAGGAAAGTAAAGGAAGAAAACGAAACGAAAAGAAAGGAAAGGGTAGGAAAGGAAAAAAAAGAAAGGACAGAAAAGGGAAGAAGAGCAAAGGAAAGGAAAGGACAGGAAAAGAAAGGATAGGAAAGGAAAGGAAAGGAGAGGAAAGGAAAGGAAAGGACAGGAAAAGAAAGGATAGGAAAGGAAAGGAACGAAAGGAAAGGAAACGAAAGGAAAATAATGGAAATGAAAGGAAAGGAAAGGAAAGAAAGGAAGTGAGAGGAAATAAAAGGAAAGGAAAGGAAAGGAAAGGAAAGAAAACGAAACGAAAAGAACCGAAAAGTTAGGACCGGGAAGAAAAAGAAAGAAAAGAAAGGAAAGGAAAGGAAAGGATTGGAAAGGAAAGGACTGGAAAGGAAAGGAAAGCAAAGGAAAGAAAAGTAAACGAAAGGAAAGATAAGGAAAGGAAAGGAAAGAAAAAGAAAGAAAAGGTAAGGAAAGCAAAGGAAAGGAAATGAAAGGAAAGGAAAGGAAAGGAAAGGAAAGGAAAGCAAAGAAAAGAAAAGTAAACGAAAGGAAAGATAAGGAAAGGAAAGGAAAGGAAAAGAAAAGGTAAGGAAAGGAAAGGAGAGGAAAGGAAGGGAAAGGAAAGGAAAGGAAAGGAAAGGAAAGGAAAGGAAAGAAAGGAAGGGAAAGGAAAGGAAAGGTAAGGAAAGGAAAAGAAAGGGTAGGAACGGGAAAAAAGGAAAGGAAAGGAGAGAAACGAAAAGGAAAGGGAAGAAAAGGAAAGGAAAGGAAACGAAACGAAAGGGTAGGAACGGGAAGAAAAGAAAAGGAAAGAAAGGAAAGGAAAGGAAAGGAGAGTAAAGGAAACGAAAGGAAAGGAAAGAAAACGAAACGAAAGGGTAGGAACGGGAAAAAAGGAAAGGAGAGGAGAGAAAAGAAAAGGAAAGGGAGGAAAAGGAAAGGAAAGGAAAAGAAACGAAAGGGTAGGAACGGGAAGAAAAGGAAAGGAAAGGAAAGGAAATAAGAGGAAGGGAAAGGAATGGAAAGGAACGGAAAGGATGGACAGGAAAGAAAAGGAAGCGAGAGGAGAGCAAAGAAAGAAAACGAAACGAAAAGAAAAGAAAGGGTAGGAAAGGGAAGGAAAGGAAACGAAATGAAAAGAATGGAAATGAAAGGAAAGGAAAGGAAAAGAAATGACAGGAAATAAAAGGAAACGATAGGAAAGCAGGGGAAAGAAAGAAAGAAAGGAAAGAAAACAAAGGAAAGGAAAAGAAAGGATAGGAAAGAAAGGAAACGAGAGGAAAGTAAAGAAAAGGACAGGGAAATAAAGGATAGGAAAGGAAAGAAAAGGAAAGGAGAGGAAAGGAAAGGACAGGAAAAGAATGGATAGGAAAGGAAAGTAAAGGAAACGAAATGAAAAGAATGGAAATGAAAGGAAAGGAAACGAAAGGAAAAGAAATGACAGGAAATAAAAGGAAACGATAGGAAAGGAAAGAAAAGGAAAGGAAAAGAAATAATAGGAAAGAAAAGGAAACGAGAGGAAAGGAAAGAAAACGAAACGAAAAGAAACGAAAGGGAAGGAAAGGAAACGAAAGTAAAGAAAAGGACAGGAAAGGAAAGAAAAGGAAAGGAAAGGGAAGGAAAAGAAATGAAAGGAAAGGAAAGTAGACGAAAGGAAAGGAAAGGAAAGGAAAGGGAAGGAGACGAAAGGAAAGGAAAGGAAAGTAAAAGAAAGGAAAGGAAAGGGAGGAGAGGAAGGAAAGGAAGGAAAGGAAAGAAAGAAAGAAAGGAAAGAAAACAAAGGAAAGGAAAAGAAAGGATAGGAAAGAAAATGAAACGAAAAGAAACGAAAGGGTAAGGAAAGGAAACGAAAGGAAAGAAAAGGACAGGAAAGGAAAGAAAGGGAAAGGGAAGGGAAGGAAAAGAAATGAAAGGAAAGGAAAGGAGAGGAAAGGAAAAGAGAGGAAAATAAAGGAAAGGAAAGGAAAGGAAAGGAAAGGAAAGGAAAAGAAAGAAAAGGAAAGGAGACGAAAGGGAAGGAAAGGAAAAGAAAGAACAGGAAAGGAAAGAAAAGGAAAGGAAAGGAAAAGACAGGAAAAGAAAGGATAGGAAAGTAAAGGAAAGAAAGAAAGAAAGGAAAGAAAAAAAGGAAAGGAAACGAAAGGATAGGAAAGAAAAGAAAACGAGAGGAAAGGCAAGAAAACGAAACGAAAAGAAACGAAAGGGTAAGGAAAGGAAACGAAACGAAATAAAAGGACAGGAAAGGAAAGAAAAGGAAATTAAAAGAAAGGAAAGGAAAGGAAGGAGAGGAAGGAAAGGAAGGAAAAGGAAAGGTACGGAAAGTAAACGAAAGGAAAGAAAGGAAAGGAAATAAAAGGAAAGGAAAGGAAAGTAAACGAAAGGAAAGGGAAGTAAAGGAAAGAAAAGGAACGGAAAGGAGAGGAAAGGAAAGTAAAGGAAAGTAAAAGAAAGGAAAGGAAAGGAAGGAGAGGAAGGAAAGGAAGGAAAGGAAGGAAAGGAAAGGAAATGAAAGGAAAGAAAAGGCCAGGAAAGAAAAGGACAGGAAAGGAGAGGAAAGGAAAGTAAAGGAAATTAAAGAAAGGAAAGGAAGGAAAGGAAAGGAAAGGGCACGAAGGGAAAGGAAAGGAAAGGAAAGGAAAGGAAAGGAAAGGAAAGAAAAAAAAAGTAAAGAAAGGAAAGGAAAGAAAAGGACAGGAAAGAAAGAAAGAAAAGGAGAGGAAAGTAAAGGAAAGGAAAGGAAAGGAAGGAAAGGGAAGGAAAGGAAAGGAAAGGAAAGGAAAGGAAAGGAAAGGAAATGAAAGGAAATGACAGGAAATAAAAGGAAACTGAAGGAAAGGGAAGAAAACGAAACGAAAAGAAACGGAAGGGTGGAACGGAAAGAAAAGAAAAGGAAGGAAATGAAAGGAAAGAAAAGGAGACGAAAGGAAAGGAAAGGAAAATACAGAAAAGTAAAGGAAAGAAAACGAAAGGAAAAGAAAGGAAAGAAAAGGAAAGGAAAGGAAAGGGAAGGAAAGGAAAGGAAAATAAATGACAGGAAATAAAAGGAAACGATAGGAAAGGAGGGGAAAGAAAGAAAGAAAGGAAAGAAAACAAAGGAACGAAACGAAAAGAAACGAAAGGGTGGAACGGAAAGAAAAGAAAAGGGAGGAAAGAAAGGAAATGAAAGGAAAGAAAAGGAGACGAAAGGAAAGGAAAATACAGAAAAGAAAACGAAAGGAAAAGAAAGAAAAGAAAAGGAAAGGAAAGGAAAGGAAAATAAATGACAGGAAATAAAAGGAAACGATAGGAAAACAGGGGAGAGAAAGAAAGAAAGGAAAGAAAACAAAGGAAAGGAAAAGAAAGGATAGGAAAGAAAAGGAAAGGAAAGGAAAGGAAAGAAAAGAAAGGATAGGAAAGGAAAGGAAAGGAAAGGAAAGGAAAGGAGAGGAAAGGAAAGGAAAGGAAACGAAATGAAAAGAATGGAAATGAAAGGAAAGGAAAGGAAAGGAAAAGAAATGACAGGAAATAAAAGGAAACGATAGGAAATAAAAGGAAAGGAAAGGAAAGAAAACAAAGCAAAAGAAAAAGAAAGGATAGGAAAGAAAACGAAACGAAAAGAAACGAAAGGGTAAGGAAAGGAAACGAAAGGAAAGAAAAGGACAGGAAAGGAAAGAAAGGGAAAGGGAAGGGAAGGAAAAGAAATGAAAGGAAAGAAAAGGAGAGGAAAGGAAAGGAGAGGAAAATAAAGGAAAGGAAAGGAAAGGAAAGGAAAGGAAAGGAAAAGAAAGAAAAGGAAAGGAGACGAAAGGGAAGAAAAGGAAAAGAAAGAACAGGAAAGGAAAGAAAAGGAAAGGAAAGGAAAAGACAGGAAAAGAAAGGATAGGAAAGTAAAGGAAAGAAAGAAAGAAAGGAAAGAAAAAAAGGAAAGGAAACGAAAGGATAGGAAAGAAAAGAAAACGAGAGGAAAGGAAAGAAAACGAAACGAAAAGAAACGAAAGGGTAAGGAAAGGAAACGAAACGAAATAAAAGGACAGGAAAGGAAAGAAAAGGAAATTAAAGGGAAGGAAAACAAATGAAAGGAAAGGAAAGGAGAGGAAAGGAAAGGAAAGGAAAGAAAAGGAAAGTAAAGGAAAGGAAAGGGAAGAAAAGGAAAGAAAGGAAAGGAAAGAAAAGGACAGGAAAGGAAAGCAAAGGAAAGGAAATGAAAGGAAAGGAAAGGAAAGGGAAGGAAAGGAAATTAAAAGAAAAGAAAGGAAAGGAAATGAAATTAAAGGAAAGTAAAAGAGATGACAGGAAATAAAAGGAAACTAAAGGAAAGGAAAGAAAACGAAACGAAAGGGTAGGAATTAGAAAAAAAGGAAAGGAACGAAAGGAAAAGAAAGAAAAGGAAAGGAAAGGAAAGGAAAAGAAAGGATAGGAAAGAAAGGAAACGAGAGGAAAGTAAAGAAAAGGACAGGAAAAGAAAGGATAGGAAAGGAAAGGAAAGGAAAGGAGAGGAAAGGAAAGGACAGGGAAAGAAAGAATAGGTAAGGAAAGTAAAGGAAACGAAATGAAAAGAATGGAAATGAAAGGAAAGGAAACGAAAGGAAAAGAAATGACAGGAAAAGAAAAGGAAAGGACAGGAAATTAAAGAAAAGGAAAGAAAAGTAAACGAAAGGAAAGAAAAGGAAAGGAAAGAAAGGAAAGGAAAGAAAAGGAAGGGAAAAGAAGGGAAAAGAGAGGAAAGGAACCAAAAGGAAAGGAAAGGAAAAGAAACGAAAGGGTAGGAACGGGAAGAAAAGGAAAGGAAAGAAATTAAAGGAATGGAAAGGAAAGGAAAGGAAAGGAAACGAAAGGAAAGGAAAGAAAACGAAACGAAAGGGTAGGAACGGGAAAAAAGGAAAGGAAAGGAGAGAAAAGAAAAGAAAAGAAAGGATATTAAAGGAAAGGAAAGGAAAGGAAATGAAACGAAATGACAGGAAATAAAAGGAAACTAAAGGAAAGGGAAGAAAACGAAACGAAAAGAAACGAAAGGGTGGAACGGAAAGAAAAGAAAAGGAGAGGAAAGGAAAGGACAGGAAAAGAAAGGATAGGTAAGGAAAGTAAAGGAAACGAAATGAAAAGAATGGAAATGAAAGGAAAGTAAACGAAAGGAAAAGAAATGACAGGAAAAGAAAAGGAAAGGACAGGAAATTAAAGAAAAGGAAAGAAAAGTAAACGAAAGGAAAGAAAAGGAAAGGAAAGAAAGGAAAGGAAAGAAAAGGAAGGGAAAAGAAAGGAAAAGAGAGGAAAGGAACCAAAAGGAAAGGAAAGGAAAAGAAACGAAAGGGTAGGAACGGGAAGAAAAGAAAGAAAGGAAAGGACAGGAAAGAAAAGAATAGGCAAAGGAAAGGACAGGAAAGAAAAGGAAAGGAAAGGGAAGAAAAGGAAAGGAAAGGAAACGAAAGGAAAAAAAGGAAAGGAAAGGAAAGGAAAGGAACAGACAGGAAACTTTAGGAAACGAAGAGAAAGGAAAGAAAAGGAAACGAAAAGAAACGAAAGGGTAGGAACGTGAAGAAAAGGAAAGTAAAGAAAGGAAAGGAACTGAGAAGAAGGGAAAGGAATGGAAAGGAACGGAAAGGAAATTACAGGAAAGAAAGGGAAGCGAGAGGAAAGTAAAGGAAGAAAACGAAACGAAAAGAAAGGAAAGGGTAGGAAAAAAAAAAAAAGAAAGGACAGAAAAGGGAAGAAGAGCAAAGGAAAGGAAAGGACAGGAAAAGAAAGGATAGGAAAGGAAAGGAAAGGAGAGGAAAGGAAAGGAAAGGACAGGAAAAGAAAGGATAGGAAAGGAAAGGAACGAAAGGAAAGGAAACGAAAGGAAAATAATGGAAATGAAAGGAAAGGAAAGGAAAGAAAGGAAGTGAGAGGAAATAAAAGGAAAGGAAAGGAAAGGAAAGGAAAGGAAAGAAAACGAAACGAAAAGAAACGAAAAGTTAGGACCGGGAAGAAAAAGAAAGAAAAGAAAGGAAAGGAAAGGAAAGGATAGGAAAGGAAAGGACTGGAAAGGAAAGGA